>CM042413.1:25001390-25024220 GCA_023634145.1 Thymallus thymallus
AAACACAAACTATTAGTGAAAATAATTGTGGTTTTATGTTAAGAAGCAAAGTGGAAGAAACATCGTTGTCATCAACAAATTGCTGCATCTACTAAAGAGACTAAAGAGTGAACAGTCAGCTATACCTCTACCCCCACATAGAGTCTAGTCAGCTATACCTCTACCCCCACATAGAGTCTAGTCAGCTATACCTCTACCCCCACACATAGAGTCTAGTCAGCTATACCTCTACCCCCACATAGAGTATAGTCAGCTATACCTCTACCCCCACACATAGAGTCTAGTCAGCTATACCTCTACCCCACACATAGAGTCTAGTCAGCTATACCTCTACCCCCACATAGAGTCTAGTCAGCTATACCTCTACCCCCACATAGAGTCTAGTCAGCTATACCTCTACCCCCACATAGAGTCTAGTCAGCTATACCTCTACCCCACACATAGAGTCTAGTCAGCTATACCTCTACCCCCACATAGAGTCTAGTGAGCTATACCTCTACCCCCACATAGAGTCTAGTGAGCTATACCTCTACCCCCATATAGAGTCTAGTGAGCTATACCTCTACCCCAACATAGAGTCTAGTCAGCTATACCTCTACCCCACACATAGAGTCTAGTCAGCTATACCTCTACCCCCACATAGAGTCTAGTCAGCTATACCTCTACCCCACACATAGAGTCTAGTCAGCTATACCTCTACCCCCACACATAGTCTAGTCAGCTATACCTCTACCCCACACATAGAGTCTAGTCAGCTATACCTCTACCCCCACATAGAGTCTAGTCAGCTATACCTCTACCCCACACATAGAGTCTAGTCAGCTATACCTCTACCCCCACACATAGTCTAGTCAGCTATACCTCTACCCCCACATAGAGTCTAGTGAGCTATACCTCTACCCCCACATAGAGTCTAGTCAGCTATACCTCTACCCCCACATAGAGTCTAGTGAGCTATACCTCTACCCACACATAGAGTCTAGCGAGCTATACCTCTACCCCCACATAGAGTCTAGTGAGCTATACCTCTACCCCACACATAGAGTCTAGTCAGCTATACCTCTACCCCCACATAGAGTCTAGTCAGCTATACCTCTACCCCCACATAGAGTCTAGTGAGCTATACCTCTACCCCACACATAGAGTCTAGTGAGCTATACCTCTACCCCCACATAGAGTCTAGTGAGCTATACCTCTACCCCCACATAGAGTCTAGTGAGCTATACCTCTACCCCCACATAGAGTCTAGTGAGCTATACCAACCCCCACATAGTGATATTGCACACATGGCCACACTGAACATTACTAATGTCACCCCAGAGAACACTCACACATGTTGGCTGTCACTGTTTCTGGAAAAACACAATTTGACTAAAACATTTCAGGGAAAAATGTTCAGGAGTCCAATAATCTGGAGCCCTGTCCTCCCATCTAATGTCTTCTGTCATCCCTCCTGATAGATGAGACCAATGGTTATACGTAGTGGCTAAGTTTTTCTAGTTCAGCTGTGTGAATGTTTTTCTAGGACTCGAGTAAACAGATATTCCATCCAGCTTTCCAGCCATAAGTGAGGAGGGAGTGTGTCAATACTGCCTCCGTCAAACCACATTGGTCTGTGGGGAGACAGAGACAGAGACAGAGACAGAGACAGAGACAGAGACAGAGACAGAGACAGAGACAGAGACAGACACAGACACAGAAACAGAAAGGGGAGGAAAGAGTGTAGGGACTGAGGCGCCCAGAATTACAGTGTTACAAACACTCATCCCAACAGTTCCTTAGAGACTTTACACTGTGGTTACTTCATTACTGTCCCTCATAATTCCTCTCCCTTCTCTCTTTTCCTCTTCCCCTCACACACACACACACACACACACACACACACACACGCAGGGGGTCAGCTGGTGGGGGCGATGGGTGTGGTTGGGTTTATTGGTGTGAGAGAAACAATTTGGGCACCAGGTTAAGGTGACAGTATCATCTCACCAGGATAAGGTGACAGTATCATCTCAAAGGTGGTCAACAGGGTTGGGTAACATTCTAAATGTAATCCACTACAGTTACTAATTGCCTGTCCAAAATTAGAATCAGTAACGTAACTTTTGCTTTCCCAAACTCAGTAACATAATCCTATATTTTCCACAAACATTGTTTATGGATTTAAAAATAAACCAATAAATAATCGTCTAGCTTTTCAAAAGTATTTGTAATCCGATTGAAACATTTTTGCTGATAATGTAACTGATTACAGTTTATTATTATTATTTTTAATCAGATTAGTTGTAATCAGTAACTCCCAACCCTGGCAGTCAAAAGAACACCCCTCAGACAAAAATGTTGCTAATATTGCATTGTAAAATACTGAGCTGTTTGACACTGACCTAATGATTGTTGTAGTGGTTTGAAGTTCTTCACCAGAGCCTACAGGAAAACAGACATCCAGACATTATTGTGCTATTTTTGCTCCAGTGACATATTCATATTCCCCACAGTTTTCCATTGTGAGTTATATAGTCTAGCTCTGTTTGGCTAACCTGTTCAAGTACCCAGGCATTACACAGCAAAAACACTGGGCTGGCTATTTATACAACAATTAAAATGACCTCATGGTTGTTGTGATTTGCAGTAATTCACCAGTGTCTACACTGAGACCTGCTGGTCATAATATTGCATGGAGAATAGTCTCTGTTTTCCACTGGGAGTTTGTTCTGTGGTCTAGCTCTGCTTGACTGGCCCAGTCAAGGTCAGTTCTCCCAGCCAGACCATTTGGTTGTTGGCTCTTCAGCATTGGCACTGACCGAGTGCCCACACAGTCTAAGCACGGTTGGTAGTGCTGATTTATAAAAAACATTTTGTTGGTTGCAAGCTAGTGTGGGGAAGAGGGTGTGAGGGAGAATGTGTGATTGGGCAAGAGAGAACACACTCGAAAGATATGAAATCTGAGCCAAAGCACCCTCTCTCTCTCTCTCTCTGGTAGCTCCCTAGGCTTTTGGAGTTGAGATCTAGACCCACTGAGCACAGACGTCAATTCAACATCTATTCCACGTTGGTTCAAGGTAATTTAATTGAAGTGACGTGGAAACAATGTTGATTCAACCAGTGTGTGCCCAGTGGGGACCCTGCTACGTGTCTCCCTGTTTGGATGGGATGTTTCCCCTCTGACATGGTGAATATACTGAGGAGACACATCACAATGTCTGCTTTTAGATTCTATTAGACGCTGTGTACTCTCCCTTATTCACTCTCTCTTTATTTCTCTCTAGTCTAAAGTATTTATTTCCCTGGGTATATCAGATACTGTAGGAGTATCTATTGTAAATGTTAGTATGGTATTTATTGTAAATGTTCAATGCTCTCTCTCCCCCTGTTCTCCTTTCCAGAGATGTTGGAGTCTAATAACTTGGTGACGTTTGAGGGCCTGGCCAATAGCTCCGCTTACCACACGTTCCTATTGGACGAGGAGAAGGGTCGTCTGGTGGTGGGAGCCAAGGACCACATCTTCTCTTTCAACCTGGTCAACATCAGCAGAGACCTGGCACAGGTACTGTATGCCTTATAATACATTATAACCTGGTCAACTCAGCAGTGATTTGGCGCAAGTTCTGTACTGTACACAGGGTTGGGGAAGGGATCACAAAAAAATGGTAACTGTAATACGTTACGTTACCAGCAAAACTATTGTAATCAGATTACAGATACTTTTGAAAAACTAGATGATTTCTTCGAGGATTACTTTTAAATTCAGAAAGGATATTTGCGGAAAATAATCTTTAACACTTCTCTGTTTTCTCAATGACATTCAAATCAGCATTGACAAAAGGCATGTATAAGTTTGTTCCACCTGAGTGAGTCTGACCACAAGTCAGAGACCACTATGATGACACACCAAATGTGTTTGATGGATCTGAAATTTCCCCCCCGGGGGATCAATAAAGTATCTATCTATCTATCTATCTATCTATCTATCTATCTATCTATCTATCTATCTATCTATCTATCTATCTATCTATCTATCTATCTATCTATCTATCTATCTATCTATCTATCTATCTATCTATCTATCTATCTATCTATCTATCTATCTATCTATCTATCTATCTATCTATCTATCTATCGCGGGAAAAGAGCAGGAACAGGCTTTTGTAGGCTACAGTCCAAGCTATGTCTTCCAATGGTGCGACTGCTGTCGGCATCCAAAGATTATCCAACTTTAATAAACGCTTTGAGGTAAGGAGGACGGCGATACGGATATCGCTTATTATTGATCTACACTGGGCATTGATGTGAATCACACTGCTGCTCTCTCATTTAGCTATTTGCGCCTTATGGATTGTGGTTTTTGTGGATGGCTGTTCACAAATCTAAATGTGTATTTGAACCCAATAATGGTTCAAGAAGTTCAAGAAATTCAAGCTCTTGTAACATCTGCATAGTGCAGATCCAAGCCTATGGAATAAAAGTGGGGCAATCTGTAGTTGCTACATCCATTTTTGGATTTGAATTATATATACAGTACCAGTCAAAAGTTTGGACACACCTAGTCATTTAAGTTTTTTTTTCATTAATTTTTACTATTCTCTACATTGTCGAATAATAGTGAAGACATCGACACTATGAAATAACACATAAGGAATCATGTAGTAACCAAAAAAGTGATAAAATAAATCAAAATATATTATATATTTTAGATTCTTCAAAGTAGTCACCCTTTGTCTTGATGACAGTTTGGGTAATCGTTAACGATTACAATTTTGGACAAACTTGTAACTGTAACGGATTACAGTTAGAAAGTAACCTACCCAACCCTTACTGTACATATAATATAACACATATAACCTTTTTTATGATGCATTATAACCTAGTCAACATCAGCAGAACCCTGGCACAGGTACTGTACACCTTATAATACATTAATATAATACCTACAGTATCTATGATACAATATAACCAAGTCAACATCAGCAGAGTCCTTACATTTGGTCAATATCAACACACTTTTACATACAACACAGTTCGAACAAATATGAAAATGTATGCATTCACTACTGTAAGTTGCTCTGGATAAGAGAGTCTGCTAAATTACTAAAATGTAAAATGTAAACACACTTTTACATACAAGTATGCTTGCAGTCTGTCTGAGTATCTTTTCCCAACCCCTGACAGTCTAAGTCAGTCTCAGCTAGGTATCCAGGGACTCTGCTTCTACAGAGAAATGACCGATGAATAATTCAGACCTGAGCTGTCGCACAGGATCTCACGCTGCGCCAGGCATGTTAGCTGCTCCCTGCACACCTGGATGAATAATACAGTAAACGGAAACAAAGTGGAGAACAAATCTCATTGTGACTCCTCTACCCCCAGCACACACATACACACGTGCACATACATAGGTGCACGTAGACACACACACACACATATCAATGCAATCTCATGAAACACGCCCCACCTCCCACAAAAGTACATTTTTAGCGACGCACCTGGCAGATGCACCTCAGCTAATTTAAGGACTGTTAGCTGACCAGCTGCATGCTCAAGATGTTAGGGTTAGAGACTGGTTAAAGTGGCAGATGTATTGTATCTATGTATCTACGTATGATTTATTGTATCTATGTATCTATGTATGATGTATTGTATCTATGTATGATTTATTGTATCTATGTGTATTGTGTAGTGGAGTAACCTTATCTCTCTGTGTCTGCGTAGATCCCGTGGACTGCCTCCACCTCCAGAAGAGATGACTGTAAATGGGCAGGGAAGGACCTCATGGTGAGTAGCCACCTCATCTTACACTTCACACACATCTCTCATTCATATAGTACTGCCTTGTACACTTTCCCTCCCTCCCGAAGTACTGCCTTCTACACTACAGTGTTGGTGTAATCTGGGGGTCATCACATGGACAGAAAGCTCTGAATCTGATCATAATCTCTGGCCAAGATAGAGACATCAGATAGAGATTAAGATGACCTTAATCATCTAGAGTCCAACCATAGAGAAGTTCACCTAACCACTGGGATACAGGGTTAACAGCCGAAAGCCAATGGGCTTACAGTCACTACTTTCAGTGTCTTAACAAGAGCTATGGCTTTGTTAGTTGTAAATGCAGCATGGTTTCTGTCCACACAGTCATATGGCATATCATAAGATCATTTAGGTGTGTGTTTTCCTTAGTCTAAGAAGAGTCATGTCGATACCAGTAGCACTTCCATACTGTGTGTCCTGCTTGCATGACTAGCTCAGTCATGTACTGTATATTTGTCCTGTACATCTGTCTCAATACAAGCAGTACACTGTGTAAACACCCAAAGAGACACAGTTGCATCTCTCTCCTTCTGACTTTCCTCTCAGATACAGCCTGGGGCCATGCGCTCCCTGCAATATAAAATCCTAGCTCCGCTGCATCTGCATCACTGAGATCACAGGCACAGGGTCAGCTTCTGCTGAGTTTCTATAGGGCTGATTTGAAGGGTCTTTTGTGTGTTTTCTGTAAACATTCTGGCAGAGATGAGCGGATGGTCTTTGTGTTTGAAGGGCAGAGGAGAGAGGACGAAAGACTACAGATGCTCTTTGATGAACTGGAACAAAGACACTTGTGAACATGCCTCTGGGAAGACAGTGAAAGAGAGAAGTAGAGAGAGAAAATAATAGAAGGAGAAATTGCTAATTTACTGTACATCAATGAAGAAGGGAGGGTGATACACAGGGTTAGGAAAAATAATGTTGTTCCAAAAAGTTAGATTACGGGTCTTATCGTCCAAGCTTCGCTAACTGTTGCGTAGCTTCCATCATATATACTCAATGGGTTCACAATGTTTAACTTGATCTCAGAAGAAACTTTAACACCAAATTACCGAATCACAACAGCGTGAGAAACGTTAACGTTATCTGATCAGCAAACAGCTAAACCGCCCTGAAATGACAGACAGCTCTTCACATGACAACAAAGGAATACACAATCAACAGAGCTGCTTTCTGTTGGTGACCTACTAAAGGCAGATAAACTTAGGCGTTCTGTTTTCTCTTTTTCCGTCAGTGTGATGACATTCATTTTCATGTGAGGTCAGGCCTTCTGCCTGCTCAGGCAAGTGCTGACAGATCACGGGGGAAACTGGCTTCACAGCATGGAGATGCCTGCAAGCACACACACACACACACACACACACAGACACAGACACAGACACAGACACAGACACAGACACAGACACAGACACAGACACAGACACACTACACAGTAAGCTCAGATGAAGTTACAGTATGTGACAACATTTTGTTGTTTTGGGAAGTTTGCTGGTTGGTTGCAGGGCAGTTTTTGTTGATGTCCATCATAAAAATCCTGGCTGTTTTAATATTCAGATGTCCCTGAGCCTTTCGGATCAGTAGTCCGGATAGGAGAGAGGTCATGAGTACTTGAGGGGAGAGGGAATGGGAGAGAGAGGAGAGAGGTGGAGAGAATAAAAGAGAGAACTGAGAATTACAGATTACTGGTCTCAATCTGAACAGCGAGTTGTTGAGTTAATACACAGCACAGTCTGGATTATCTATAAAAAAACACAACCATGACTCACTCAGCTGACCTGCCCATGATGTAATTTGTACAGTAAAACAAATCAGGGCTGTTCCTTTTCTCAACATTGTTATTAGTTTGTAGATCAGGTCATTCCTTAATATACCTGGAAAATGACTGATATATATTACATAGACTGGATAAACCTTTAATACTGATATATTATACAGACAGGATAAACCATTAATACTGATATATTATACAGACAGGGTAAACCTTTAATACTGATATATTATACAGACAGGATAAACCATTAATACTGATATATTATACAGACAGGATAAACCGTTAATACTGATATATTACAGACAGGATAAACCGTTAATACTGATATATTATACAGACAGGATAAACCTTTAATACTGATATATTATACAGACAGGATAAACCGTTAATACTGATATATTACAGACAGGATAAACCGTTAATACTGATATATTACAGACAGGATAAACCGTTAATACTGATATATTATACAGAGAGGATAAACCGTTAATACTGATATATTATACAGACAGGATAAACCGTTAATACTGATATATTACAGACAGGATAAACCGTTAATACTGATATATTACAGACAGGATAAACCGTTAATACTGATATATTATACAGAGAGGATAAACCTTTAATACTGATATATTATACAGACAGGATAAACCTTTAATACTGATATATTATACAGACAGGATAAACCGTTAATACTGATATATTATACAGACAGGATAAACCTTTAATACTGATATATTATACAGACAGGATAAACCTTTAATACTGATATATTATACAGACAGGATAAACCTTTAATACTGATATATTATACAGACAGGATAAACCTTTAATACTGATATATTATACAGACAGGATAAACCTTTAATACTGATATATTATACAGACAGGATAAACCTTTAATACTGATATATTATACAGACAGGATAAACCTTTAATACTGATATATTATACAGACAGGATAAACCGTTAATACTGATATATTATACAGACAGGATAAACCTTTAATACTGATATATTATACAGACAGGATAAACCGTTAATACTGATATATTATACAGACAGGATAAACCGTTAATACTGATATATTATACAGACAGGATAAACCGTTAATACTGATATATTATACAGACAGGATAAACCTTTAATACTGATATATTATACAGACAGGATAAACCGTTAATACTGATATATTATACAGACAGGATAAACCTTTAATACTGATATATTATACAGACAGGATAAACCGTTAATACTGATATATTATACAGACAGGATAAACCTTTAATACTGATATATTATACAGACAGGATAAACCGTTAATACTGATATATTATACAGACAGGATAAACCTTTAATACTGATATATTATACAGACAGGATAAACCTTTAATACTGATATATTATACAGACAGGATAAACCTTTAATACTGATATATTATACAGACAGGATAAACCATTAATTCTGATTTCAGTTGCCCTTTATTCCCTCAATTTAAATGTTTGTTTTTCTGCATAGCTCTATGTGGTGTTGTGTTACGTCCAGAGAGGGTTAACCCTTTTCTCTGTCCAGCGGATCAGCTCTATAGGATGGCCTGCAAACTGGGTTTTGACCCAAATGGACAAACTGGGTTTTGACCCAAATGTGCAGGACTGGGTTTTGACCCAACAGCTTTATCCTCTATGTTAGTTGTTTTCAGAAACTGTCTATCTCCTGGCAAACCCATACTACACAAAATGTCTTTCTCTATCTCCAGAGGGAATGCTCTAACTTCATCAAGGTGTTGCAGCCGTTTAACCAGACCCATCTGTATGTATGTGGAACCGGAGCCTTCCACCCTGTCTGTGCCTACCTGGAGGTGGGGAAGAAACCTGAGGTATGCAAACCAGTGTTACCCTACTCACACGTTTATTATATGTATTATATGCTTAATGTGATGATAGCTCTAGTATTTTAGTACTTACTGACCAATATGAGCCATGGTACAGGGCATGTCATGGTTCTGCTGACTCATTCACGCCTTGTATGAGCTACAGCTTGAATACAGTACTAAGAAAAACTCTTGACTGAAATGTGAGATTATGGTTTTGGGTTTCGATTAAAATCATAAACCGTGGAGGGTGAGGTAATCTCTGACTTGTAACTATTCACTGATGGCTTTAGGATTTAAAAAAAAATGTATTCAGTAAATGAGGTGGAAAATTAAACAGTTTCAGTGGTTCTCCAATTCATTACTCTAAAATGGAGTGTGTGTGTGTGTGTGTGTGTGTGTGTGTTGTCTCCTCTCCTCTCCTTGATGTTAGTGAGTCAGGCTTATAAATGTGTTTCCTATTCATTAGACTGCAGTCATTTTCAGAGAATTAGAGAGGGAGAATAGCTCTGAGAATAACAGTCTCCTCTCCTAACTGCCCTGGCTGTGGCCCCTGGTTAAAGTGACTCTAGGAGAAACTAAAACATCTCATTCTGAAAAAAGAGACATTTATTTTCCAGGACGCCAACATCATGCGTTGATGTCAATAGGACAATGCAATAAACTCTGAATTCTAAATGGTCTTTATTTTTGACCTATTTCTTATTGCAACAGGACAGTGTGTTCAGGCTGGAGCCCCTGATAGAGAACGGTCGAGGGAAGAGCCCTTATGACCCCAAGCTGCTCACAGCGTCCATGCTGATCGGTGAGTGACCCAAACAAACACGCACACTCAACTTTTTTTAAGGCAGTCATTTTCCCCAGAACATTTCATCACATAAAAAGGGAGTTGTACCTCTTCTCTCATCTCCACTCATTCATTAAGCATATTTACAGGAAGGAGAGGAAGTAGGTGAATGACAGGGCTGGGTATATATAGTGATCATCATTAGGAGTGCTCTACAGCGGACACCCACTCATTTCCAAGCCTATGAGTGGTGGACGTGTGTGTGTGTGTGTGTGTGTGTGTGTGTGTGTGTGTGTGTGTGTGTGTGTGTGTGTGTGTGTGTGTGTGTGTGTGTGTGTGTGTGTGTGTGTGTGTGTGTGTGTGTGTGTGTGTGTGTGTGTGTGTGTGTGTCAGCTTAATTTCGTCACCATGTTCATCACCAGGACCAGTCTTACTATCTGACATCACATCACTCCAACCAACAGATGGTCATTTTCCATCACCCTTTATCTCCTCCTGTCTCTCTCTCTCTCTCTCTCTTACGCTGTCTCCCTACTACTCTCTCTCCTCGATCTCCTCTCACCCATGTCTCCCCTTCTTCTCTCTCTCTCTTAACCCCCCTCCCTCCTTTTATGCTCTCTTAATGCAACCACCTGGCCCTCTGAGTCTCTTCCTGTTAAATCTGACTTTCACACCTACTTGTTCTGGTTCATTATCTGGTAGATGAAGTTGTTCCTTGTGAAAACATTCTACCTGTACTGTTAAGCCTGCAGGCACCATATTGTACCTGCTAGACTAATACAGACACTTGACACCTGTACACGAAAGGTCATGAAACAGGTTTGTGCACGCACAAAAACAGTTATTGCAGCATACACACACACACGTGCACACATACACCTGATACTGTCCTCCTCCCGTCTTCCAGATGGCGAGCTGTATTCTGGGACATCAGCGGACTTCATGGGGCGGGATTTTGCCATTTTCCGTACGCTGGGACAGCATCACCCCATCAGAACTGAGCAACACGATTCCCGCTGGCTGAACGGTGAGATGGAAATAAAGAACATTCTCAGTTCTGATGTTCTCAGTTCAGTGAACTATGCTTGCATGATGAGAAACCTTGCTTGTGTCCTGAAGACTTGTGTTAGCTCCCCAAGTTGATGCCCAGGCTTTAGCTCAGCAGGCTAACCGTCTGTTGGCAATCAGACACGTCTGATTTAAACCATTTCATCTCAAATGAAGACAGAAAGTGTTTTAAAGACAGAAACTAAAAAGACAGACAGACAGAAACTGAGACAGCAAGTTGTTCACAGAGTAAGAGAACAAAGGAGACGTCCAGAGAAGACGGAGGAGCGTGAGAGAAGCAGGGAGAGGGAATAACAAAAACAGACAGAATTAAGTTTAAATCCTCTATGATTGACATGTCTGTAGTGGGGGAGTGGTAGCAGACACAGTGGCTCGATTGCAACGAAAAGGCAGAACTTAACGTGCTCCTGCAGGTTATCGCTGGATTTCTTAAAACGCTACTAACGGGAGATTACATGCACCTGTGGCCTAAACTAAGCTTCATTGCAACGACAAAACCCACAAGGATAAACCTGCAGATCAGTTGATCTCTCGTTGTTACCATGTCAAGTCATGATGCCAATGACTGTATTCAGACAGCTGGTCTGGATTTTTTACTCTTGCCGCCAATGAAATATCAATCTATCAGGAGCATCGGAATCTGTAAGGTTGATGAATGTCAAATACTTATAGTCTATATTTCAATCAAACATTTCTTAAATGGCAACATAATACAATATATGCCATTTGAAAGAACTTTCTAGACTACATTTTAATTTCATAAACAAATATAAATTATAACTCAATCACGATTTACTTGATTTAGTTACACACATAAAATATGGACTGTCCAGGGATATTTTACCCCCCATCTTGATAAGAAATGACCATATCAGAGACTTTTCTTTTAAAGTTCATAACATACAGTGCCTTCAGAAAGTATTCATACCCCTTGACTTACACCTTAAAAAATGTTGTTATGTTACTGCCAGAATTGAAAATGGATTAAATTGAGATTGGCCTAAACAATACCCCATAATGACAAATTGTAATGATGTTTTCAGACATTTTTACAAATTCATAAAAATGTAAAACTAAAATATCTTGAGTCAGTAAGTATTCACCCCCTTTGTTATGGCAAGCCTAAAATAGAAAATATTTGCTTGACAAGTCACATAACAAGTTGCATGGAAAATTTAATGACTACCTCATCTCTGTACCCCACACATACTTTTATCTGTAAGGTCCCTCAGTTGAGCAGTGGATTTCAAACACAGATTCAACCACAAAGACGAGGATGTTTTCCAATGCCTCTCAAAGAAGGGCACCTATTGTTAGATGGGATAAAAAAAAATGACATTGAATATCCCTTTGAGCATAGTGAAGTTATGAATTACACTTTGGATGGTGTATGAATACACCCAGTCACTACAAAGATACAGGCCTTCCTAACTCAGTTGCCAGCGAGGAAGGAAACCGCATAATGATTTCACCATGAGGCCAATGGTGACTTTAAAACAGTTACATGGCTGTGATAGGAGAAAACTAAGGATCGATCAACAACATTGTAGTTACTCCACCATACTAACCTGCACTAAAGTAAAACTGCAAAACATGTGGCAAATAAATTAACTTGAATACAAAGCGTTATGTTTGGGGCAAATCCAACACAACATATTACTGAGTACCACTCTTCATATTTTCAAGCATATTGGTGGCTGCATCATGTTATGGGCATGCTTGTCATCAGCAAGGACTAAGGAGTGTTTTAGGATAAAAGGAATAGAGCTAAGCACAGGCAAAACCATAGAGGAAACTGGTTCAGTCTGCTTTCCAATAGACACTTGGAGACAAATTCACCTTTGGAATTGGAAACAAATACAATTATAAGAATAGGCTACACTATCAACAGTAGTTTTTCATTCATACAACATGTCGGGTAAATTGCCACAATAGATTTGTCATGGTAAGAGGAAACACTTTATTTCAGATGTACAGAATGATTGACCAATAGATACTGCTTGTGATAGTACATAAACAAACAAAATACTGCAGAGTTTCCTAAGGGCTATTCGCGAAGCTGCCATCTTCTTTTGGTCTGCTCATAAAGTAGGACTAAGTTGTTCCGATGATAATACCAACCAGAGGGCAAAATTATCTTGAAAAATGTTGTTTGCAATCAAGAGTAAAAGAGAACCTTGACATCCGCGTCAGGGAAAAGTAATTTGCTGGCAAATGTTGGTTGCAATTGAGATCAGCTGTGTGGGTGATTTAAACATGTATTGATGGTTTAATAACAAGAGAGCAGCTGATGATAATCTTGTGGCTTTCGATGGTTGAAATTGGCCCACTATGTTTAGTGTTTTACTGGGGACGAAGTTACTGATTCCCATTTCTTAAATAATATATATTTTTGTGTAGACCCCAGGTTTGTGAGTGTCCATCTGATCCCAGAGAGTGACAACCCTGAGGACGACAAGATCTACCTGTTCTTCAGAGAGAACGCTATGGATGGGGAACACGCAGGGAAGACTACACACGCACGCATCGGACAGCTCTGCAAGGTACACACACACATTCAGAACACCATCACAAACATTCAGAACAAACACACTCAGATACCTCAGACTTAAACAGCTCCCTGTAGCTCTAACAGAGTTGATGAGTGACAGTGTTTTCCATAATGGATGCTTTCCTAGCCAGTTATCTCTCACCTCTCAGGTTATTTTTAGGTTTGTTGTGTTTGGTGTGTCTTGCTTACTGAGGGAAACCTGAGAGAGAGAGAGTTTAAAAGGACCCTTTTTGGTTCCAGGTACAACCTTTTTGGGTTCCAGGTACATGGAACCTAAAAGGGTTCTACATGGAACCCAAAAGGGTTCTACCTGATACCAAAAATGGTTCTTCAAAGGGTTTGCCTATGCCCAATGGGGACAGTCGAAGAACCCTTTAAGGTTCTAGATAGCACCTTTTTTTCTAATAGTGTAGGATGATGGCTGGCATTGGCAGAGACTGGTGTCTCCTCTGTCAGCCTGCCCAACACACACACACACACACACACACACACACACAATTATGCACACAGACATGCACACGCACACACACAACCTCCCAGCCTAATCTCTCAGTATGTGAGGTATCTGCTCTTCTCTACTCAACACAATCCATTCATTATACAGAAAGCCATATAAATTTAGGCTCAGCATATTTGGGGTGTCAGTCTTAATAGACCGCCATAAATCACTGTGGCTCTGGACGTGTTTATTCTCTATCTCAGACAGATAAACAAACACACATATTATGAGAATATTTAAGACAGCAGCATTAAGCCATTGTTGTCTTTTCAGGTGTCAATCATAGTTAATATAATAAAATGCAGTTACTGTATTGTAGTATTGTTTTGTAGGGGGATGTAGTAAATGTTCTGGACTCTGGTGTGTTTCTTCTATAAGAACGACTTTGGAGGCCACAGGAGTCTGGTGAATAAGTGGACCACGTTCCTGAAGGCCAGACTGGTGTGTTCTGTACCTGGACTCAATGGGATAGACACACACTTTGATGAACTACGTGAGTGTTTACATCAGCGCTTGTGTTTTATGTTATGTGTGTCTGTGGTGGCTGTAGTGTGTGTGGCTGTACCAGGCTACTTTGTTATGTTTATTCACAACTAACTCTTCTTTTGGTTGTTATTGTTCTCAGAGGATGTGTTTCTGATAAGCGCTAAGGATCCTAAGAACCCCACCATCTATGCAGTGTTCACTACATCCAGGTATGTACACTACTGTTCATAAGTTTGGGGTCACTTAGAAATGTCCCTGTTTTTGTCCATTAAAATAACATCAAATTGATCAGAAATACCGTGTAGACATTGTTAATGTTGTAAATGACTATTGTAGCTGGAAACGGCAGATTTTTAATGGAATATCTACATAGGCGTACAGAGGCCCATTATCAGCAACCATCACTCCTGTGTTGGATGTGTGTATCTAACTGATGAACCTCTCTCTCTCTCCCTCAGTAACATATTCAAGGGTTCAGCAGTGTGTCTGTACAGCATGGCAGACATCAGAAGGGTGTTTCTAGGTCCCTATGCCCACAGAGACGGCCCTAACTATCAGTGGGTTCCCTTCCCGGGACGGGTACCATACCCACGACCCGGCACGGTGAGGGCATGATGGGAGGGACACACTTTGCTTAAAGGGGCTATACATAAGGCATTCATACAACCTTTATAACGTTTTGTATTGTAAACTAGTGGTAATGGATGTATTTGAATCCACAGTGCCCCAGCAAGACATTCGGAGGATTTGATTCGACAAAGGACTTGCCTGATGATGTCATAACATTTGCGAGAGGACATCCAGCGATGTTTAACTCCGTCTATCCCGTCAACAACCGACCAATCATAGTCAAGACGGACACGGACTACCAGTTCACACAGATAGTGGTGGACAAAGTGGAGGCTGAGGACGGACAGTATGACGTCATGTTCATAGGCACAGGTACATACACACACATACACACATGAGCACACACACACACAAACACACAAAGTAATGTTTGTATGTTGTTTATGTGTTGTAGATATGGGTACAGTGCTGAAGGTGGTGTCCATCCCCAGAGGGTCCTGGCATGACCTGGAGGAGGTTCTGCTGGAGGAGATGACTGTGTTCAGGGTAGGTTACTCCTACTGCTATCACATCATGTTTACATTATAGTCATACAGCTAAAACAACAATTATTACTTTCTCACAATATGGGTTTGTAACATTTAGGACATTTGTCATGTATTTTGTCCCAGGAGCCAACTGCTATTACAGCGATGGAACTGTCTACGAAGCAGGTAACTAATGCTGATCATATTCCTCATGACATGAAGAGGACAGAAAAGGAATGGCAGTCCTCCATTATAGAGCCATGGCCTTAGTGAAGCTACAGACTCCTAACACAGCCTAGGTCATACAGAGATACGTAATATGTCTGACGTGTAGAGTCAGCTACATTCATATGTAATGAAGTAGTGGTGTCCCACTAGTAGTCAGCTTTCATCAACACAAACTAGTGTTTACCACCCCCATGTCAATCAAGGAAGGAAGACAATGGTTTAAATAGTGTGCTGTAGAAGCCTTCACTTATAATAATATGATGAGGCCTTTCTTTTACTGTACAGTACCAGGTTCTGAGAACTTTTCTTAACCATTTACATTTCCATAATGCATAAATGGTATCAGGTATTTAGAATGTTTCCTCTTCTGTTTCCACAGCAACAGTTGTACCTAGGCTCAGAGCTGGGCGTATCCCAGATGCCTTTGCATCGCTGTGAGGTGTATGGGAAGGCGTGTGCTGAGTGTTGTCTAGCTAGAGACCCTTACTGTGCCTGGGACGGGACCGAGTGCTCACGATACTTTCCCATGGCCAAGAGGTACTGTACATACACACACACACACACACACACACACACACACACACACACACACACACACACACACACACACACACACACAGTCTTCTACAACTAACCTTGTGGTGACACACAATTCAGTCCCATTCAAAATCCTATTTTCCTTAACCCCTAAACCTGTACCCTAACCTTAGCTCCTAAACCTAATTCTAACCCTAAAACTAATTCTAACCTTAACCCTAAACCCCCTAGAAAAAAACATTTGACCTTGTAGAGACTAACAAAATTCCCAATTGGTCAGATTTTTGTTTGTTTGCTATTCTTGTGGGGACTTCTTGTATAGTTAAATACGTCCACAAACACACACACACACACACACTCATATCATAGTGAGCACATTCAGTCACTATTTTTTCCGTTCAAAGACTGTAAATAATGAGTACATTTTGTACAGAAAAAATCTGATCAGAGGGGTTGTTCATATCCACATATTGAGGACACATTTTGGCTAGCTGCGTTTCTGTAGAGGTGCGTCTGATGATGAATAGAGCAGTCCTTGTGTTAGAGCCAGAAAACCCTGAAGGTAGCCAGGTCACATTTCTCCCTGAGACACAGAAACATAACCTGAACTGTGTTTACTGCTAATGAGAACCAATGTCAGTCATATCTGCAGGCAGACTGTCTGGGTGAAATATAGTGTTAGAGGTTCTAGCTGTTTATGGGAGGAGGGTGCGGTGTGTGTGTGTGTGTGTGTGTTTGTTTGTGTGTGTGTGTGTGTGTGTGTGTGTGTGTGTGTGTGTGTGTGTGTGTGTGTGTTTGTGCATGCACTGTAGCCTCCCATCTAATCATAAAGTCTCCATTGGGTTATTGATTCGAGCTTTAGCCTGAAGGTTTCGTATTTCTACATATTTTAGACTCTGTGGGGAAGGGGAGATATGTGAGAGAAGACACTGGTTCTTTCTCAATGAATACATCTCTGTTCTGTTTCTCACTCTGGATATTCTATTGTTTATTCAGTCATTGTTTACAATACATGTGTGTTTCGAATCCATCGCCTCTGTATCCTTGGCTGAGAGTAACAGTGTTAGTCAGGCTGTGTAAAAGAGCTATGAGAGAGTGATTGATTGGATTCCTCAGCCTCAGCCACCCTGTAATTAGAACTAAGCTGGTCTACAGCGGTATGAAGCTCACTGGTTCACAACCACCAGTACAGCACGTCCAAAACCACACACATGCACGTGCATACTCGCAAACTGACTGTTGACGTGTCTTTTTGCAGGAGGACAAGGAGACAGGACATCATGAACGGAGACCCTTTAACACAGTGTTCAGACCTGCAGGAACATGGTAAGTATTCACAAATAAACCTCCTCATGGAAGATTCCTCTCTTCCCTTCACATTATTATTATATTATTTATTATAGTATTATATTATAGTATTTATTTAACCGGTTAAGAACAAATTCTTATTTACAATGACGGCCTACCTGCAGGGTCAGCCCCTGGAGCAAATTAGGGTTAAGTGCCAGTATAATGGTGTCGAGTTCACGTTGTGTTCACATTATGATCTGTGTGTGTGTCCCTGTAGATAACCTGAATGGGCAGCCCACAGTGCTGGAAAAGAAAGTGTATGGAGTGGAAAACAGCAGTATGTTCCTGGAGTGTAGCCCCAAGTCCCAAAGAGCACTCACCTACTGGCAGTACCAACCAGTCAACGATGACAGGAGACAAGACGTATGAAACCACCTTACACTAGTCCTTACACATAACACATAATTTCAATCATGATGTCCATCAAATTACTGGTACAGTGATGCAGCCCATTATATAAATTGCTGCATACTGTAATACAGATACTAGGTACTGTGACGTTAGTCTGAGCTGCAGATCTACAAAGAATATTGAAAACATGGATCCCAAATATGTTTATCTTAGTATGTAAGATAAAATTATGTCAAGTGAAGCAAATGTTGTTCAATTATTCCACTCTGTGCAGATCAAAGCAGAGGATCGTTTTGTCCGTACAGAGCAGGGCCTGTTGATCCGCACATTGAACAAAAAGGATTCTGGGACGTATGTGTGCCAGGCTGTAGAACACGGCTTCATGCAGACGCTCCTCAAGGTCACCCTGGAAGTCATCGACACTGAACGCCTCGATGATCTCATTCACCGTGATGACGAAACCACCACACACACCGCTGCCACACACACCACCGCCTGGGACACGCCCCCAGCCCGCGAATCACCCAATCAGAAGCTATGGTACCGTGACTTCCTGTCGTTAGTGAACCACCCGACCCTGAACAGTGTGGATGAGTTCTGTGAGCAGGTGTGGAAGAGGGAGAAGAAGCAGAGGAGGCAGAAAGCACACCTACACCACCAGCAGCAGCAACAGCAGGGCCTTGTGCACGCTCACACCCACGTAAACGCCCATGGGCTGGCGGCCAAGTGGAAACACCTGCAGGAGAGGCAGAAGGGCCGCAACCGCCGGACCCACGAACTGGAGAGAGCCCCCCGCAGCGTCTGAAATCCCATGTCCCCCTCCGACCCCCAGCCCCCAATCCACGTACCCTTGTCCTCATCCTCAGACCCCTTCTGAACCTCCTCCCCTGCCTCATCTCCCCTTACAGAGATAAAGACTCGTTCCTCACTGACTTTGTACAGAGAATCTCAACTGGAAACAAAGGCAATATCTAGCCCTGGTTTGTGTGTTTAGGCTGGTGGGCAACCATGTTTACAGTGACACGGCACAGAGACACAGGATGTTACAGGACACAAGATGATACAGTACTATTCTATTCTATTGTGGCTGCTGGTCTCTGTAGCCCCGGCACCATGGAGGGACAGTGTTAGCCAACATGAGGACTGGACTCCATGTACTACAGAATAACCTATTGAAAACATGTCTCTGTCTCCACTGTAGTGTCCACTTTGTTTGTTAGTCATGTCTCATCGTTGTTGTCCACCCAGATATAGTAGATGTCTTCTCCTAACAACCACTACCTTGGAACAAGGGATGATATTGTTTGATGAAATGATGGAGCAGGGATGGACCTCGTGTGTAGGACAATAACTACATACAGGTCATGTAAAGCACAACGGTTTGATGTTGAGTGGATTCTATGAAATATGAAGAGCCCTAAGGAGAGAGGACGCCTGAGCACTGCAACATACTTCAGAGTAGCCATGGATTTATAACTAATGATGTTATTCTAACTTAAATCAGACATGTAAATATGCTTTGATACATCCTTGTACTAAAGGGAATGGTTTGCGGTTATCTTGTTACATGATGTTGTTTCCCCATAAACAAATATATTTAACAAAAGGGTTTTTTCTGAAAGCAGTAGGTTAATAAAGTATCCGACATGATTATGAAAGTTACTGTGTTAAATGTATAGATAAGCACTTCCAAGAAAACAAATGTTTTAATGTTTTATTTACATGTTTATCTTTTTGATTTGCTCAGAGCCCTATATATGTATTTGACTTTATTTTCTTTATTTCATGTTTCAGTCCAACCACTGCATCCCAGTTTAACTACAACTTAGACATGTCTCTGCATCGACTCCGTCACATGTTGTTTTATTGAATCAATTTGCATACAAAACTTGTTTTCACCACATGCAGTGCCTTCAGTATTCATGCCCCTTGACTAATTCTGCATTTTGTTGTGTTACAGCCTTAATTGAAAATGGATTAAATACCCCAAAATGACAAAGTGAATACATGTGTTTAGAATATTTAGTGAATTTATAGAAAATTAAATACAAACTAATTTACATAGTAAATTCACACATATTAAAATCACCTTTGCACACCTGGATTGTACAATATTTGTACAGTATATTATAATTTTCATAATTCTTCAAGCACTGTCAAGTTGGTTATTGATCATTGCTAGACAACCATGACTACCATGAGAAGAACAGTCTCAATTCGTCGGGGCATGGACTCTACAAGGTGTCGAAAGCGTTCCACAGGGATGTTGGCCCATGTTGACTCCAATATTTCCCAAAATTGTGTCAAGTTGGCTGGATGTCCTTTGGGTGGTGGACCATTCATGATACACACGGGAAACTGTTGAGCGTGAAAAACCCAGCAGCGTTGCAGCTCTTAACACAAACTGGTGCGCCTGGCACCTACTACCATAGTCTGTTCAAAGGCAGTTAAATCTTTTGTCTTGCCCATTCACCCTCTGAATGGCACACCTATACAATCCATGACTCAATTGTCACAAGGCTTAAAAATATTTTTTTTACCTGTCTCCTCCCATTACTGATTGAAGTGCATATAAAAAGTTACACCAACACGGGATCATAGCTTTCACCTGGGTTCAACTGGTCAGTCTATGCAAAGAGCAGGTGTTCTTAATATGTTGTACATCAGTGTATATTTGGCCTTGTGTTTTAGGTTATTGTCCTGCTGAAAGGTGAATTTGTCTCCCAGTGTCTGTTGAAAAGCAGACTGAATCATATTTTCCTCTAGGACTTTTTCTGTGCGTACAGTAGCTCTATTCCTTTTCTTTTTATCCTAAAAAACTAAATATGTGGTACTCAGTAATATGTTGTTGGATTTGCCACGATTTCATAACGATTTGTATTCAGGACATAAAGTTAATTTCTTTACTACATTTTTTGCAGTTTTACTATACTGCCTTATTGCAGGATGCATGTTTTTTTAATTTTTTTTATTCTGTACAGGCTTCCTTCTTTTCACTCTGTCATTCAGGTTAGTATTTTTGGAGTAACTACAATGTTGTTGATCCATCTTCAGTTTTCTCCTATCACAGCCACTAAACTCTGTAACTGTTATAAAGTCACCATTGGCCTCATGGTGAAATTCTTGAGCGGTTTCCTTCCTTTTTAGAAAATAAGTTAGGATAGACTTCTGTATCTGTGTAGTGACTGGTTTTATTGATACACCATCCAAAGTATAATTAATAACTTCACCATGCTCAAAGGGATATTCAATGTCTGCTTTTTCTTTTTTTTTTACCCATCTACCAATAGAAATCCTCCCTAGTCTTTGTGGTTGAATCTGTGTTTGAAATGCACTGCTCGACTGAGGGATCTTACAGATAGTCATTCTAAAATCATGTTAAACTCTATTATTGCACACAGAGTGAGTCCACTAACTTATTATGTGAGTTGTTAAGCAAATCTTTACTCCTGAACTTAGAGGCTTGCCATAACAAAGGGGTTGAGTACTTAATGACTTAAAACATTTCAGCTATTAATTTTTAATTCATTTGTAAATATGTCTAAAAACATATTTCCACTTTGACATTATGGGGCACTGTGTGTAGTCCAGTGACACAACATCTCAATTGAATCCATTTTAAATTCTGTCTATAAGACAACAAAATGTTGAAAAAGTCAAGGGCTGTGAATACTTTCTGAAGGTACTGTACATATACATTCCAGGGTTTTCCTTAATTTTTATAATTTTCTACACTGTTGAAAAATAGTGAAGACATCGAAACTATGAAATAACATAAGTATATAATAATTTTTGTAATTCTTGATTACAAAAATGGACATTGCTCATTGCTAGACAACCATTGTCAAGAACAGCCTCAATTCGGGCATGGACTCTACAAGGTGTCGAATGCATTCCACAGGGATGTTGGCCCATGTTGACTCCAATGCTTCCCAAAGTTGTGTCAAGTTGGCTGGATGTCCTTTGGCTGGTGGACCATTCTTGATACACACGGGAAACTGTTGAGCACGAAAAACCCAGCAGGGATGCAGTTCTTAACACAAACCGGTGCGCCTGGCACCTACTACCATAGCTATTCTGAAAATGTCAAGTTTCATCAGAAGCAGGTGGCGAATCACATCTCTGCATGCCTGGCAGACATATCAGTCTGGATGTCAGATCACCACCTCAAGCTGAACCTCGGCAAGACGGAGCTGCTCTTCCTCCCGGGGAAGGACTGCCTGCTCCATGATCTCACCATCACAACTTATCCAGAACGCTGCAGCCCGTCTGGTGTTCAACCTTCCCAAGTTCTCTCATTTCACCCCGCTCCTCCGCACACTCCACTGGCTTCCAGTTGCATCTACTAAAAAACAATGGTGCTAGCATGCGGAGCTGTGAGGGAAACGGCACCTCCTTACCTCCAGGCTCTGAACAGACCCTACACCCAAAC
>CM042413.1:25024420-25334420 GCA_023634145.1 Thymallus thymallus
GTTCTTATTGACTGCTCAGTGAAACGGTCCTGATTTGTTATAGGAGCTTGGTAAAAGCCTTCCTTCATGACCTGGCCTCTGTAAATAGGTATAGAATCAGCTTGATCCGCTCTGTCGCTCTTACTCAGGCTGAGTTGCTCTCGTTCAGGCAAATGAGAAGTTAGTTACTTTAAGGAGCAGTTCTCTCTCTGTGGGTCTAACCTCAAGAAGTTATGGAAAATGGATAAAGACCTTTGAGAATAAACCCTCCTCCTCACAGCTGCCCATGTCCCTTAAAGTTGATGATGTGGTTGTTACTGACAATAAGCACATGGCTGAGCTCTTTAATCATCACTTCATTAAGTCAGGATTCCTATTTAACTCAGCCATGCCTCCTTTCCCGTCCAACATTTCCTCATCTGCCACCCCTTCTAATGCAAGGTTCTCCCTTCAGGCGGTCACTGAGTCCGAGGTGCTAGAGACCCTTAAACTTGACCCCCAAAAAACATCTGGGTTAGATGGTTTAGATCCTTTGCCAAGCCTATCTCCAACCTTTTTAACCTGTCTCTCCTCTCTGGGGAGGTTCCCATTGCTTGAATGCAGCCACGGTTAGTCCTTTATTTAAAGAGGGAGATCCAGCTAATCCTAAGCAATGTTGTGCTTCTATTTTTATAGACTTGGCCAAAGCTTTTGATACAGTAGACCATTCCATTCTTGTGGGCCGGCTAAGGAGTATTGATGTCTCTGAGGGGTCTTTGGCCTGGTTTGCTAACTACCTCTCTCAAAGAGTGCAGTGTATAAAGTCAGAACATCTGCTGTCTCAGCCACTGCCTGTCACCAAGGGTGCACCGCAAGGCTCAATCCTAGGCCCCACGCTCTTCTCAGTTTACATAAACAACACAGCTCAGGCAGATGTGAGCTCTCTTATCCATTTATATGCAGATGATAGTATTTTACTCAGCTGGCCCATCCCCGGATTTTGTGTTAAAAGCTATACAACAAAGCTTTCTTAGTGTCCAACAATTTCTCTGCCCTTAACCTTGTTCTGAACACCTCCAAAACAAAGGTAAGAAACAAAGGTAAGAAAAATGCCCCTCTCCCCACAGGTGTGATTACTACCTCTGAGGGTTTAAAGCTTGAGGTAGTCACATCATACAAGTACTTGGGAGTATGGCTGGACAGTACACTTTCCTTCTCTCAGCACATATCAAAGCTGCAGGCTAAAGTTAAATCTAGACTTTGTTTCCTCTATCATAATCACTCCTCTTTCACTCCAGCTGCCAAACTATCCTTGATTCAGATGACCATCCTACCCATGCTAGATTACTGAGAAGTAATTTAAAGATTGGAAGGTAAGGGTGCTCTCGAGCGGCTAGATGTTCTTTAAGATTCGGCCATCAGATTTGCCACCAATGCTCCTTATAAGACACATCAAAGCACACACATCCCTGGGTCGCTCGTCTTTTCAGTTCGCTGCAGCTAGCGACTGGAACGAACAAACACTCAAACTGGACAGTTTTATCTCAATCTCTTCATTCAAAGACACAATCGTACACACTCTTACTGACAGTGGTGGCTGCTTTGCGTGATGTATTGTTGTCTCTACCTTCTTGCCCTTTGTGCTGTTGTCTGTGCTCATTAATGTTTGTACCATGTTTTGTGCTGCTACCATGTTGTGTTGCTGCCATGTTGTGTTGTTATCATGTTGTGTTGCTACCATGCTGTGTTGTCATGTGTTGCTGCCATGCTATGTTGTTGTCTTAGGTCTCTCTTTATGTAGTGTTGTCTCTCTTGTCGTGATCTGTGTTTTACCCTATATTTTTATTTAATTTATTTATATTTTAATCCCGTAATTGTAAATAAGAATTTGTTCTTAACTGACTTGCCTAAAAAATAAAAATAAATAAAAAGTGGTCCAGAGTTACGGTAGTTTATCACATTCTGCCATGGGGGTTAGCTCTCACTGGGGGAATAGTGCTTTACTGAAGAGAATAAATCAAACACACACACACACACAAATGCACACTTGACGCACGTACATACACACACAAACACACATACACACACAAAGAGGGATGGGAACCACTGGTGGTTCTCAGCTGGTTGGTTTTGGGTCGTAGCTAGTGACACGGGTGATGTTTATACAGTGGGTCAAAGGAAAATTCTAAAAGCAAAAAAGAGAAGATTCCATTCTGTGTGATATATACTCCCATGTGTGTTTATTGACAACCTACTGACCCAGACGTCTTTATCTATATTCATGAAGCCATTGGTGGGCCACTACACATGCAAATGCCAGTTTCAGTTGACTTAAGATTCCATGCATAGTCCATGTGCATAGTCCAAGGTTCACTTGAAACCAAAGGTTAGCAAAGTTAGAGGGGCCTACTGCCTACTCTCACACCCTCCCCCTGAACCTCAACCTCTGCCGTTTATACACCTGGAGATTGAACCCTCAGAACATTTATCACATTCATTACAACAACTACACTGTCATTATTTTACATAGACCATACGTGTGGTAATATTACTTTATTTCTTTCCTTCTCTTTCTGTCACTCATCAAAGGCTTGTAGGGTTGTGTCGCTGCCCTGTCAATACTGACAGAGTTGAAGTGATTTTCTGACAAATCTAATTCTGCAATGACTCTAAATAGTTAGGGTATTTTGAACCCCCTGAGTTGGCAGTATGCTCAAGGTGTCAGAGCATCACTAGTCCGGATAGAGGAGAGGAAACTGTTTGAGTGTTAGCACTAACAGTGACGCTGTGTTTTAGCCCTGGCAGTAGCAGTGTATAACTGTGTTTTAGTATTGGCAGTAAACCTTTAGGGCTGGGCAATGAGTGACAGAATGGCATTGGAGGTTTGGGTTCATTACCTCAGTTCCCTCTTCCAAATGATCTGCTTTACTTCACTGTCATTCCTCTGAACTTTCATGCGAGCACACATATACAGTGGGGAGAACAAGTATTTGATACACTGCCGATTTTGCAGGTTTTCCTTCTTACAAAGCATATAGAGGTCTGTAATTTTTATCATAGGTACACTTCAACTGTGAGAGACGGAATCTAAAACAAAAATCCAGAAAATCACATTGTATGATTTTTAAATAATTAATTAGCATTTTATTGCATGACATAAGTATTTGATCACCTACCAACCAGTAAGAATTCCGGCTCTCACAGACCTGTTAGTTTTTCTTTAAGAAGCCCTCCTGTTCTCCACTCATTACCTGTATTAACTGCACCTGTTTGAACTCGTTACCTGTATAAAAGACACCTGTCCACACACTCAATCAAACAGACTCCAACCTCTCCACAATGGCCAAGACCAGAGAGCTGTGTAAGGACATCAGGGATAAAATTGTAGACCTGCACAAGGCTGGGATGGGCTACAGGACAATAGGCAAGCAGCTTGGTGAGAAGGCAACAACTGTTGGCGCAATTATTAGAAAATGGAAGAAGTTCAAGATGACGGTCAATCTCCCTCGGTCTGGGGCACCATGCAAGATCTCACCTCGTGGGGCATCAATGATCATGAAGAAGGTGAGGGATCAGCCCAGAACTACACGGCAGGACCTGGTCAATGACCTGAAGAGAGCTGGGACCACAGTCTCAAAGAAAACCATTAGTAACACACTACGCCGTCATGGATTAAAATCCTGCAGCGCACGCAAGGTCCCCCTGCTCAAGCCAGCGCATGTCCAGGCCTGTCTGAAGTTTGCCAATGACCATCTGGATGATCCAGAGGAGGAATGGGAGAAGGTCATGTGGTCTGATGAGACAAAAATAGAGCTTTTTGGTCTAAACTCCACTCGCCGTGTTTGGAGGAAGAAGAAGGATGAGTACAACCCCAAGAACACCATCCCAACCGTGAAGCATGGAGGTGGAAACATCATTCTTTGGGGATGCTTTTCTGCAAAGGGGACAGGACGACTGCACCATATTGAGGGGAGGATGGATGGGGCCATGTATCGCGAGATCTTGGCCAACAACCTCCTTCCCTCAGTAAGAGCATTGAAGATGGGTCGTTGCTGGGTCTTCCAGCATGACAACGACCCAAAACACACAGCCAGGGCAACTAAGGAGTGGCTCCGTAAGAAGCATCTGAAGGTCCTGGAGTGGCCTAGCCAGTCTCCAGACCTGAACCCATTAGAAAATCTTTGGAGGGAGCTGAAAGTCCGTATTGCCCAGCAACAGCCCCGAAACCTGAAGGATCTGGAGAAGGTCTGTATGGAGGAGTGGGCCAAAATCCCTGCTGCAGTGTGTGCAAACCTGGTCAAGAACTACAGGAAACGTATGATCTCTGTAATTGCAAACAAGGTTTCTGTCCCAAATATTAAGTTCTGCTTTTCTGATGTATCAAATACTTATGTCATGCAATAAAATGCAAATTAATTACTTAAGAATCATACAATGTGATTTTCTGGATTTTTGTTTTAGATTCCGTCACTCACAGTTGAAGAGTACCTATGATAAAAATTACAGACTTCTACATGCTTTGTAAGTGGGAAAACCTGCAAAATCGGCAGTGTATCAAATACTTGTTCTCCCCACTGTATATATATATATATATAGCAGAGAGAGGAGAGAGAGAGTGAGAAAGAAACAGAGGATTTTTATTTGATTTATTTAACCTTTAATTAACTAAGGCAAGTCAGTTAAGAACAAATTCTTATTTACAATGACGGCCTACACTGGCCAAACTCAGACGACACTGGGCCAATTGTGCACCGCCCCTTGGGACTCCCAATCACAGCTGGTTGTGATACAATCTGGATTTGAACCAGGTTGTCTGTAGTGACGCCCATAGAACTGTGAGCAGTGTCTTAGACCACTGCACCACTTAGGAGCCCCAAGAGAAAGTGACGAAGAGGAGAGAGCAAGAAGAAACAAGTGAGAGGGACAGAGGAGAAAGTGAGAAGAGAGGGGGTAGACAGAGGGTCTCAGAGAAGGTGAAATCATTGGGCATATACACTAGCTATAACTAGCTGACTGCCAGTCCACTGTCATGTTTTGGACCACAGCCACATGTAAAGTAGCATATGGCTGGCTTCCCCAAGTCATCTGCTCTAATTGTTGGGCTTCACCACTGTTGTGTTTGGCTGCTGCTATGGGAACAGTTTACTCGGCTATGCTACCAACCAGAAGGGGAAGCGAATGAGAGAGATGAACACAGCATATGTGCGGGTGTTAAAATCTCAGTGTTGAGGTAAAAAGTGTTGTGATGGTTATATCTGCGTGTTGATTCTAGTGGGGGTAACACAAGTGGGATTGAAATTGATGCCACCTGCGGTGAATAAATGATATTGTGGTAATGTTTTTACTCGACTGTGTTGAATTAATTTCTGTTAACTCTCTCAAAGTGAAAAGACATGAGATGGGCCTCATTATCATATTTACCAGCATGCTTTGTTACAGGTTGCTTTTTAGAATAGTTAATTTTTATATCTAGGTTTCTGAATGCACATTGATTGATTAAATGATCTTATACTACATAAAGATAAATAACATCACTTTTTTCTAAACTTATCAAATTTATTTAACCCGTTAATGAGATGGTTTATTTAGTCCCATTTATCACTCATTTAAACTGCAGATTTCAGGTGATCAAATGTTCCAATATGTTGAATGCATTCAAGCACATTCCATTCCTCTTTATATCGGGGGTTTCATTTCCATTTGACTTCCGGCTCATCACGATGCTTTGCTAACTAAGGGAGGGAGGAGATGTTGCTAAATATGTATAAAATGTGTTGAAATTACTAAATGACATTCACAGAATTTGTAAGCTACTGTCACAAGTTTGGGTATGGAGAGACCAAGACGCAGCGCAGGGATAGTTCGACATTCTTTTATTTTACTATGTTATACTTTGTAGTATGAATTACTATGTATAATAAAACTTAAAATGCGAACTACTACACAACACAAACACAATACGACAAACGTCACGTTCAAAATCAACCACTATATCAGAACGTAACAAAGAACACTTACTTCACCCGTGACTGGAGGAATAACGACCCACACAAAAGTGATGGACATACAAACATATATATAGGATCCCTAATTAGAGACAATGCGGTGCAGCTGCCTCTAATTAGGGATCCAACCCAAGACACAGGGAGACTGAGCTCCATCTTGTTTTTAACTTGCTTAGTCCTTCTGTCTGTAAAACACTGTTTTTTTAATGATAAAACTGTGTTTTTGGTGGCTACCAACTAATGTTGAAGCACAAGACAAATAAATATGTCAAAGAATAGAACAGAATAAAAATGTGTTCCATTTTGACAAATAGTTTCCCATTTGGCATAAACAGCACTTCTACTATAATTTTGAGTGAAAACCAGATAATTTTCAGAGCTCTACTTACACAGTCAGAGCGGATGTATAGACGATGTTTGGTATAATTGTTGGAGGCGTTTTCTGTGTCTGTCTGTCCACTAATTACTGATCAGAGCCCCAGTCGCCAGACAAACACAGAGAAAAACAGTGCCTGGAGTTTTACAGACTTACAGAAAACACAACATTCTCACTGTCATATGCATCCTACCAGACTCTACTATAAACTGGTCAGACACTAGTGTCCATCTCAAACCTAGTCAAAGAAATTATTCGGAACAACATTGAAGACTTGTGGGTATAAAGGACCCAATTACGTTAGAGGTCTCACAGATGCTTGGACCTGGGTCTTTCCCCGAAATCAGTACTTTTTGGGCAGTGCAACTTTGGGGGGAAAAATAACATTTTATTTCATGACGGGCACATGTTCAAATTAATATTTTATTCTTTTCCTATATCAAAAGATTAAATTATAAAAATTGTGCCAGATAAAGTAACTATTTCATTTAAAAACAAAAAATGTAAAGAATAGTTTCACCATATTAAAACGACCTTAAAATGAATCACAAATAAATAATAATCTTCAGCAATTACTTTGTCAAAGCAACAAAATAGCTAGGGTTTTACAATGATGGTGAAAACTTGTTGAAATGTTGGGGTTAAGTGGGTTGAGATCTTCAGAGAAGTCACAGAGAGTGTCAAAAAGTATTTTTTCATATAAAAAATAAGATTTATTGAATTTCCATGTGGTCTATATTAAAGGGCACTTTATTTAATATAACAGGCTTTTAAAAGCCAGTATTGTTGAACAATGTCTACTTGAAATATCAAAGTGATGCAAAAGGGACTCATTTTGTAGAACGACCCATGTAGTGGTAAAATAAATAGGTCCATAAGAGTAATTGTAGACTACAATAATGACAGCAGCTACAAGAGTTATAAAAGCTATCTGTGATTCATCTCTATCCAGTATCCTGTTGTGTCTGGGGTTCTGTTCAGAGGTGTCTCAGGTCACCCACTCTGCAGTGAGTCAAAAGGTCAAAGGTTATAAGGAAATATGAACAAAGGCTTTTAACAAGGTAACGAGAAGAGTCAGCAATAGAACACACACATTAACACACAGCCTCACAATCCAGTCTACGGTGTGATGCTAAGCAGTTTTACTGAACGCCACATAGAATAACTGTACGTTATTGACTGTACGTTTGTTTATTTCCCATGTGTAACTCTGTGTTGTTTTTTGTCGCACTGCTTTGCTTTGTCTTGGCCAGGTCGCAGTTGCAAATGAGAACTTGTTCTCAACTGACCTACCTGGTTAAATAAAGGAAGGTTCTAAGATTTGCTTACCGCCTCCCTGACACATTCTCACTCCTATTCTTTCAACACCTCATACAGGAGTGTTAAACACTGGCCCTGGTGGGCCACAGTTTAAGCTGAGCCTGAGGATTCAGTAGAGCTGATGACTATTCTGAGTTAAACAGGACACTAACCCAACTCCTGCTCCTCCACACAGGAACCAGCTGACATGATCAAAGTGTTGATGGGGAGCATGTCTGTGATTTGTAACAGACAGACAGCCAGGAGCAGCCTTGTTACAATAGCACACAAATCAGTGAAGGGCTTTCACAGTCTCACGTCAAAATTAAATGTTCATCCATGTTTCTCAAATGTAAAATATTGAAGTTGTTCCAAACGTAAAATGTTGAAATGTTTAAGTTTAGGCATTAAGTCCAAATTTTTATCGCTGGATTTGAACATGCAATCTTTGGCCCCAAAGACAGATGCTTATGCACATCGACTATTCCCATCCACAATGCCTAGGCAAAAAACGTAACCCAGTTGAATATCAATATATCACTACAACACTGTCATCCCTACTGCCTCTGATCTGTCAGACTCACTGCTTACAGTTTTTCTCAATTGTTTACACACAAATACTGGTACTTGAGACACAATGACCACAACATGTAACTCATGCAACCCCCTGAACCAATTATGCTAAACTACAAGCACAATTCCTGCTTTACACTCAAATTGCAGTTCTAAAACACACTTTTTTTCAAAACACTACACACAATTCTTTGCATTTGGCACAATTTTCATGCAGAAAATCTCTTGTTTTCACAATGAACACACTGCCATTCAAATATGCACACTGACTCACACCCATCACACAGTTTTACAATTAGCAATCAGAGCTTTAGCATAAAAGGGCAACAGGTGAGCTCTTCTGTTTTGGAGCAATGGATGCCAACATTGGAAACAGAGGCAGAGCCAGAGGAGTGAGAGTAAGAGGAGGAGGACGGGGAGGACAAGGACGAGGACGAGGACGAGGAAGGCCAAGGACCGTAATCTCTGATGAGATCCGAGCCACTTTGGTTGATCATGTGGTCAACCATGGTCTAACAATGAGGGAGGCTGGGCAAAGAGTACAGCCAAATTTGAGCAGGTACACTGTAGCATCCATCATCCGGACTTTCCGAAATGAGAATAGGTAAGAAATCTACTCTCACTAGAAAATTGCAGTACTGCATATCAATACAGTACTCAATGAGTACAGTAGTACAGTATTGCCTGTGGACTGTTCTGTAGGACTGTAAAAATAAAGTATGTTTCAAGTATTTGGGAAATGTATTCCTACTTTGTATTTACAGTATTTTACTATTTGTTTGGCAGAACTGAAAGATTACCAACACAAGGTGGTCGGGAACGTGTTCTGTCTCCTGAACAGGAATCTGAAATCATGAACATGGTCCTAGAAAATAACGCCATAACATTACGGCAAATACAAAGAAAAATAATAGAAAACAATGAGATATTTCAAAATATTGATAGGGTAAGCTTATCAACACTGGACCGTGTCTTGCGCAGAAATAATCTCAGGATGAAGCAGGTCTACAGGGTGCCATTTGAACGCAATTCAGAAAGAGTCAAAGAATTGCGATATAACTATGTGCAAGTGAGTCCTATACAATCCCACAATTGATGCATACTCTCAACACTGTATAAATTATACATATTTCAGTATTGTAATCATGTGTAATCATGTGCTAGGCGATATTTCCCCCGCTGCTTGGCCAGGGAAAACATTGCTTGTGATGTGGATGAGGTGCTGTGGCCAGACCGCAACAGAAGAGAGGATACAGCATTTTTTTTACTGTAACTGTATACATTAAATTCTTCTGTTTTGGAGCAGACAGAGAGGATCATGGTCCATAGAGAGGCAGCTCTCTATGGACTAACTCAAGTAGTATTTTACTGGGTGACTTTTACTGTTACTTGGGTCATTTTCTATTAAGATATCTTTAATTTGACTCAAGTATGACAATTGAGTACATTTTCCACCTGTGTGTGTGTGTGTGTGTGTGTGTGTGTGTGTGTGTGTGTGTGTGTGTGTGTGTGTGTGTGTGTGTGTGTGTGTGTGTGTGTGTGTGTGTGTGTGTGTGTGTGTGTGTGTGTGTGTGTTTGTGTGTTTGCATGAGTCCGTCAGACTCAGACAATCAGTGTGTCTCTGGTTTGGGGTGAGTCTTATTGTCTCTATGCCACTTCAAAGGGACTGTGGCTACATGGAGGCTGATAGAAAGTGCATAGACATTTCCACTGTAGCTCTGTTCATGGTGGTCCTGTACTGTAGCAGGATGGCAGCTCTCTGATTCAATTAAAACTACCACCAATCTAGCACACACGCACACACACACACACACACACAGACACACACACAAACATACACACACTCACACATACACACACACAGCATTCCACGGTGGTCTTAGTAATTCACAAGATCCCTCAGATACAGCTCTCTCTCAGATCTGGTTTCACATTCTTCTGTTCCATTAGAGTTTAATAATATGCTCTGCACTGAACAACAATGGCATGTAATTTGTCATAAACTGCTATAAATGAGTGGAGGGTTGAAACTTGTTGTAATTACAGCAATTGACAGGTGTCATGCCAAGCCTTATGTTGGTCATTTGTCAGTATGTTATCTCCACAAATCTAATCAGAATGGGAAAATTCCATAAACAAAGTCAACCAAAGCAGAGGTCAGAAGGGAGAGAGACCTCAGGTCTCCCCAGTCATAAAGCCAACCGTGTCATGGGGATTTTCTAATGTTTTTTCATTCCTGCTCCTCCCTTCTGTTCTCCTGAACCCAGACTTTACACCTATAAATACACGTCACCAGGCCTAGCATGATGGATGGCAATACACAGGAGGCTGGATGGGCACTTTCACGTGTCACACACACACACACACACACACACACACACACACACACACACACACACACACACACACACACACACACACACACACACACACACACCCACACACACACACACACACAGACACACACACATACTCACACACAAACACACACACAGATCAGCATATTTCAGAGTGCTCCGTATGATGGATGATAATAAACAGCAGCTTTGACGGTCACTTCCACAGATCACTCCAGCGGTGTAACCCGGCTGTGACTAGGCCTGGGTTTCCCATTACTGGCACTTTACACAGGGAAACAGTCTGTCCAGGGAGCCCGGGCTCTGAGCCAACATGGTGGCCACATAGCTTCCATGACTTCATGGAATGTCTGACCAGGTGAGCTGCTGAGAAGATATCTCTGGTGTCTGAAGAGAGGGAAATGGTGAAGAGGGAAACTATATAATTACGGAGCTATATAAGAAGTTGCTGGCAGAGTGATATTTTTTACGTGTGTGGACAGGACAGCCCAGATATATGTAATCTATGGGTGTTCAACAACATTCTGTTGGCCAACCATAACACACTTGGATTCTCAGTCAGAGTGCTTCAGATCTACCTTTCCTCTCTCCCTCTCCTTCTCTCCTCTCTACCTCCCTACATGTCTACCTCTCCCAGGAGCTACTTAACTGATGGTATCAGAGTTTCACAACAGGCCAAATACTGAATGGGCGCAAGGACGGATGGACACAATACTAAGAAATCACACAGTGCATGTGTGTCGAGCCATATGACGTGCACCTGTGTAAACGGGCCTGGTATCTAGTGGCTCTGTAGAACAGTGGGTCCTCTCTGCTTCTGAACACTGCTGGAGAAGAGTAGTAGCCATCCCTGATCCCTGCCTGACCTCTAAGCATGGGGGCTGGTATATACACACTACACGCTCTCTGCTCCTGCTGTGCACTGTGGCGTGTGTGTGTGTGTGTCTGTGTGCCTGTAGGTGGGTTAGCGCGAGCGTGTGGAGTGCATGCCTGCATGTTGCGTGCGTACATGAGCCCATGCATACAAGTCTATGTGTGTATATGTGTGTGTTCAGAGTTGGTGTGTGCAGGAAGAGTCGCTGGACAGAGGCGGATATTGACCCAGCATTAACATGAGTGAAAATATTTGGACTGTGTGAGGAGACCTGAGAGGAACTCCTGGACATGGCATAGTAAAACAAACCCCTGACATCAACAGTCAATCACACTATCGCTCCCAGACATTTTGGTAAAGCTTGCTATGTGTTTGTCTAAGAGGAAGCATAGTGAGGCTTCTTTGTTACAGGCCAGGTGGGTAACAGTGAAATGTTTGGTCATGAATATAAAACAGTCATATATGTCAAGATCAGATGTTTCAAATGTTTACAGAATCCTATATTGAAATATGTCCAATGCCCGATTTTTGACTGATTCCTGATTCCAGATAAATAAGGGAATGTTGGAATATGACAGTGCATACAGTACATTCACACAGACTCCAAATCCAATCAAATCCAATTTTATTGGTCACATACACGTGTTTAGCAGATGTTATTGTGAGTGTAGTGAAATGCCTGTGTTTCCAGCTCCAGCAGTGCAGTAATATCTAACAAGTAATATCTAACAAGTAATATCTGACAAATTCACAACAATACACACAATACACACTAATCTAGTAAAGGAATGGAATTAAGAATATATATTTAAATAAATATTTGGACGAGCAATGACAAAGCAGCATAGACTAAGATACAGTATAATAGAATATAATATGAGATGAGTAATGAAAAATATGTAAACATTATTATAGTGGCTAGTGTTCAGTTATTAAATTGGCCAGTGGCTCCTCTCCTCTCCTCTCCTCTCCTCTCCTCTCCTCTCCTCTCCTCTCCTCTCCTCTCCTCTCCTCTCCTCTCCTCTCCTCTCCTCTCCAGAAACAGGAATAGAGAAAGAGAATGGGGTGAATGGGGTGTGAGGAAGATAAGGAGATCGTTCATGAGAGATCAAGGGCAGACAGCCAGTAGAGTAAGAGGGAGGAAAAAAAGGGATGTGTATGAATGACAATGTTAAGGCAGATATGTGAACGATCACTGACCATTACACTGAGAAAGACTGTAGAAAGGAAGGAGTGTAATAAGAAGGAGTGTAATAAGAAGGAGAGTAATAAGAAGAAGTGTAATAATGAGTGTAATAAATATAGAGTGTAATAATGAGTGTAATAATGAGTGTAATAAATATGGAGTGTAATAATGAGTGTAATAATGAGTGTAATAAATATGGAGTGTAATAATGAGTGTAATAATGAGTGTAATAAAGAAGGAATGTATTAAGAAAGATTGTAATAAGGAAGGAGTGTAATAAAGAAGGAGTGTAATAAAGAAGGAGTGTAAGAAAGAAGGAGTGTAATAAAGAAGGAGTGTATTAAGAAAGATTGTAATAAGGAAGGAGTGTAATAAAGAAGGAGTGTAATAAAGAATGAGTGTAATAAAGAATGAGAGTAATAAAGAAGGAGTGTAATAAAGAAGGAGTGTATTAAGAAAGATTGTAATAAGGAAGGAGTGTAATAAGAAGGAGAGTAATAAAGAATGAGAGTAATAAAGAAGGAGTGTAATAAAGAATGAGTGTAATAAAGAAGGAGTGTAGAAAAGAAGGAGTGTAAGAAAGAAGGAGTATAATAAAGAAGGAGTGTAATAAAGAATGAGAGTAATAAAGAAGGAGTGTAGAAAAGAAAGATAATAAGAAGGAGTGTAATAAGAAGGAGATGCACAGCAGAGTGATTTCAAATGCGGACAGTAACCTGGTAGCCATTCCACTCACCTCCTCAACAATGATGATTTGTAATTAAGGGGTGTTAACATAACTGTGTGTGTGTGTTTGTGCCCGCGTGCGCCCCGTGCGCGCGTGTGTGTGTGTGTGTGTGAGTGCATGCTTGTGTTCATGTGTGTGAAATGAGAGCTCTGTTGTGTTCAGCCAGTGAACAGGTGCAGCGTGGGAGTTAGAGTCATTTGACCTCTGGGGGGACAGCTGCCTCTCTATGGACCATGATCCTCTCTGTCTGCTCCTAACTTAAACATCCTTTACTTTCAAATAATCCATGCCGATGGATACACACTATATGTCAACCGCTGGCTTGCACTCTCTCTCAATTAAATTTCCATTCAATTCAAGGTGCTTTATTGGCATGAGAAACATATGTTTACATTGCCAAAGCAATGTTCTCTCTCGCTCTCTCTGAACTTATGAAGCAAGTGGTCGGTCTCTTTTGAGATGCGGTCCTATTTCCTGCTTATAACCCTTATCTTGCACATACTGTGTAATGGAATCAACATACCAATGTGTGAACGAATGCAATTAGAAGAGTTATGTCAGTGGTTGTATTTCAAACATCAGATAAACATTCTATCACAACTGTAACTCTGCTAAGTCTGAACCGTATCAGATGTCTTCATTGTATACAAATCACACAGCTAGAGAATAATAATACATATTAACGCTCTCAGGGTGACATGCTCATCACACACACACACACACACACACACACACACACACACACACACAACACTCATCATACGGTATACAACAAAATCAGCGAGCAAAATAACTGTAATTTTTCAAATAGATGGGAATTTGTTCACTGTTACAGTTTTATAAACACAATAAAGAAGTGTACATTTGTTCACTGTTACAGTTGTATAAACACAATAAAGAAGTGTACATCTGTTCACTGTTAGTTTTATAAACACAATAAAGAAGTGTACATTTGTTCACTGTTACAGTTGTATAAACACAATAAAGAAGTGTACATTTGTTCACTGTTACAGTTTTATAAACACAATAAAGAAGTGTACATTTGTTCACTGTTACAGTTGTATAAACACAATAAAGAAGTGTACATCTGTTCACTGTTACAGTTTTATAAACACAATAAAGAAGTGTACATTTGTTCACTGTTACAGTTTTATAAACACAATAAGGCGTGTTGGCCATATCTGTCACAGGCTACACACAAACACACAGCTTGGAGAAAGAACAGACTGTAGCAGCAGGATCTTCTAGAGAAGAGAACACTCTAATAACAGGGCTTCAGACAGATGAGAGAGAAGAGGGGAAGACAGGAGAGAGAGGAAGGGAATGAGAGAGGGGGGGACACAAGAGATACAATGGAGATAAAGGAGAAAAGCAAAGTGACAAGTGAGAGTACAATTTTAAACAAAAATCTAATAAAGAGTGAGAAATAGGAGCCAGAAAGAATGAGATAAAATAAGTGCTGCAGGAGAAGGGTGGTAGAGGGAAGAAGTGGAGGAGGACAGGGAGAGAGGGAGGCGAGGAGAGGTGGTCGGCTGCGCTGTGCGGTGCCGTGTGGCGCGTGGAGAGGCAATATTTCTTGGAGCAGAGCGGGGGAGAGGCTGACCCTGAGATACACACACCAGGCTGCACTTCAGCTGTCAAAGAGAGAGAGAGAGAGGGGAAAGAGAGGAAGAGAGAGAGAGAGAGAGAGGTTTCTTCTCATTAGCAGAGGTCAAAAGTCAGCCTTGAGAATGAAAAATAATGAATTCATGAATGGCACACACACTATCTGGTATGTATCTTTTGTTCTGAGCAGTGGAAGCAGTACACACTAGTGAGCACAGCTGATCTGCCTGATCAGAGAGGAGAGAGAGCGCATGAGAGACATCACGAGAGAGAGAGAGAGAGAGAGAGAGAGAGAGAGAGAGAGAGAGAGAGAGAGAGAGAGAGAGAGAGAGAGAGAGAGACTCTCCTGGGCTAGCGGCCAGACACTGCCTCTGTTGAATCCTGGAAGAACACAAGCTTAGGATACCACAGTGTTGCCTAGACAGAAGGACAGAACACACAGCAGCACTTTGGAAAGACTTGCAGCAGTATTTCTTTTCCTTCATTTGTTCAGACAGAAAGAAGATACAACATCCCTGCCAGGTTGCCACAAGAATGACGGTCAGTCGGACAGACAGACGGAGAGCAGTACTCTCTCTCGCCTGAAACAAATGGTTTTAGGAGCTGCGTTCCTCACTCGCTCTCATTCATTGAATCATGGTTCTGTAGGATCTCCCCTCATAAAGATTGACACAAGACTGCCGTAGTCCTTACAGACTGACACAGAACAGTAGGAGGTTTAGGAGCGCTCCACTTGGAGGTCAGTAGAAGGAAACCGTGGATTCTTCCCTCTCGGAGGGCTGAGATACCTGTGATCCCTGTGGTCAGAGGCTGGATTACTGCCTTTTCCTATGGAGGATAGTTTGATGATGATACTGTATATCTGATTCAATATAACAGACTCTGGTCTTAGAGCCTGGACTCTCCCTCGTGGATATTTCCGACTCTTCCCTTGGACTTAAGTGGTGATTCACGCTGGATTGGCTTACTCCCTGCTCAGTGTGTGTGTGTGTCAGGATGGCGTGTGTAAAGAGTGTGTCTCTGATTCTGTGTGTTTTCCTGTTGAGCTCAGCACACTCAGCCCAGAGCGTCTACCCCAGGATACGACTCTCCCATAAAGGTAAGAGTCAGGCACGTTAGTATGTGTGTGTGTGTGTTGAGTAAGCGTCATCATTAATAACATATTCATGCACAGTGTTCTCTATAGTCCTAACTAGTCAACGCATCCTTTAAGGAACCTAACATTCTTGTTCCAGCTATGTCACGGCAGGTGTGTCAGTGACAATATAGAATGTTTACTAATAGACATCTCTCCACAACCCCTTAACATTCCGACAGTGTATTTACGATATACAGTATACACATCAGACATATATCATTTGTCCAATGGCTCCATGTCATCCATTTGCTGTGGGGATAAACAGATCAATAGTGTAGGCTGAAAGCAAATGAAAATGTGATGCAACCTGCGGAAATAAGTTATCACTTTGCTAAACTGCTCGCTTTCATCACTAAGTGTATAGCTAGCCACAGTCTCATCTCTGCTGTTAGAAACTGTTAAAGAGTACTTGAGATGACTCTATGTGAGATGTGAGAGGACCAAACTCAGCTATAACATTGTAAAGTCTGTTTCTCCTTGTGATTATCTTGGTATTTTGGTATTTTAGCTGTTGCGATAGCAGCAGCTACTCTTCCTGGGGTCACATGAAACATGACATAATACAGAATGTTAATAGACAAGAACAGATGAAAAACAGAACTACATACATTTAAAACTGGCACAATTCTTGTTGTTGACTAGAGGATTGTTTTCTTCCTCTGGCCATGGTGGCTGTCATTCCACAATGTGGCTTTCTACTCTTATACTGGTAGGTTGAGAGAGTGGCACACTGGTAAGGGTATGGTGGCGTGTGTGTCTGTGTGTGTGTGTGTGTGTGTGTGTGTGTGTGTGGTCTCGTCCGCTTATTTACAGTGTATATCTTAGGTAGTATTAGGGCTCTGTTGTTGTAGTTAAGTCTGTAGATAACACAACCTCTCTTCTCTCTCCACTGTGTCTCTATAGCAACAGTAACACATATACTGTAATTCCACATTAAAAAGTGTCGGCCATAGTTAAGAGTATGTGTGGAATTTTCCTGGTCAATAAATAGGATATGTGTAAGGGGCAAAATAGTGAGTTAGTAATGGGAGCTGTACAGCGAGGTATATCCGCATGGTGCCCCACTATGAATGTTCACTGGGGCCTGTCTGTAATATTTTCCCTCTCTTATCATCATGCTGGTTTAGATAACATCTCACAGTAAATGACCTTAACATATACAGATGTAGGATCTTAATTTGAGTCAGTTTACTACAACAGGAAAATAACCGTGCAGCAATAGGAAATGTTAATTATTATGTGGATTATAATTAATGGACATTTTTGTAGGGCTTGATACATTTTTTATTAGGTAAAATCAAGTCTGACATTTTAAAGTGGAATTACAAACTTTAGAAGCCTTTTTAAAACACTACAAGTTAACATTTGTAAGTGAAAAAGTGAGGAAGAATGAGAATGCTAGAGGAAGACAAGCCCAGGAGGTAGAGAAGGAAAGACAGAGAGAGAGAGAGGATAGAAATTAGAAATGGAGAGGAGACACACAAAGAAGGGAGGGAGAGAGTAGGGTTTGTTTAGTTAGTGAAGTGTGTTAGGCTGGTATATTGACATAATCCATTACTGAGTGTTGAGCTATGCTGATGTGTTCAGTCATAAATGTCACATCAATTACAGTAATAACACTGACTTTCATATTTCACCTGAGTCACTGCTAACCTGGGGGAGAGGAGCTGCACTGACTGACACTCACACACAGAGAGGGACAGAGAAAGAGAAAGAGAGAGTTAGAGTGAGAGAAAGGCAGACAGATGGAGGAAGACAGATTGTCCTGGGGGAGAAGTGTCTTTGTGACTGGTATTCACACCACAGGAGAGGAGAGGAGAGACGGTGGGCACTGGAACAGGCCTGGGGCTGCCACCATCAAATATGAACCTCTTCCAAAGTTAAATTTCAAGCTCTCTCATACTGAACTCGATCTTAAACAAACTTTCATTTTTCTCCTCTCCCTCAGTCCACCCATTTCCACTCCATCGCTCTCTCTCCCCCATCTTTCTCGTACTCAAAATCAAATCAAAGTTTATTGGTTGCGTACACAGATTTGCAGATGGTATCGCAGGGGCAGCGAAATGCATGTTTTTCTAGCTGCAACAGTGCATTAATACCTAGCAAAGAAAATTCATTAAAAAACATAATCCTGAAGAAAAAAATATAATTTATATTGGATGAGCAATGACTAGAATAGAGTATATACTGTACATATAAAGTGGGTAAAACAGTATATAAACATATTAAAGTGACAAGTGTTCAATTACTCTATGTACAGTTGAAGTCGGAAGATTACATAAACCTTAGCCAAATACATTTAAACTCAGTTTTTCACAATTCCTGACATTTAATCCTAATAAAAATTCACTGTCTTAGGTCAGTAAGGATCACCACTTTATTTTAAGAATGTGAAATGTCAGAATAATAGTAGAGAGAATGATTTATTTCAGCTTTTATTTCGTTCATCACATTCCCAGTGGGTCAGAAGTTTACACATTCTCAATTAGTATTTGGTAGCATTGCCTTTAAATTGTTTAACTTGGGTCAAACGTTTCGGGTAGCATTCCACAAGCTTCCCACAATAAGTTGGGTGAATTTTGGCCCATTCCTCCTGACAGAAGTGTAACTGAGTCAGGTTTGTAGGCCTCCTTGCTTGCACACACTTTTTCAGTTCTGCCCACAAATGTTCTATAGGATTGAGGTCAGGGATTTAACTTCCTGACTGATGTCTTGAGATGTTGCTTCAATATATGCACATACTTTTCCTTCCTCATGATGCCATCTATTTTGTGAAGTGCACTAGTCCCTCCTGCAGCAAAGCACCCCCACAACATGTTGCTGCCACCCACGTGCTTCACGGTTAGGATGGTGTTCTTCGGCTTGCAAGCCTCCCCCTTTTTCCTCCAAACATAACGATGGTCATTATGGCCAAACAGTTCTATTTTTGTTTCATCAGACCAGAGGACATTTTTACAAAAAGTACGATCTTTGTCCCCATGTGCAGTTGCAAACCGTAGTCTGCCTTTTTTATGGCGGTTTTGGAGCAGTGGCTTCTTCCTTGCTGAACGGCCTTAAAAGGTTATGTCGATATAGGACTCGTTTTACTGTGGATATAGATACTAGGGTCCTTTGCTGTTGTTCTGGAATTGATTGGCACTTTTCGCACCAAAGTACATTCATCTCTAGGAGACAGAACGTGTCTCTTTCCTGAGCGGTATGACGGCTACGTGGTCCCATGGTGTTTATACTTGCACAGATGAACATACAGATGAACGTGGTACCTTCAGGCATTTGGAAATTTCTTCTAAGGATGAACCAGACTTGTGGGGGTCTACAATTTTTTTTCTGAGGTCTTGGCTGATTTCTTTGGATTTTCCCATGATGTCGAGCAAAGAGGCACTGAGTTTGACTAAGGTTCAGGGCAGTGTACCCGGTGGCAGCCTGCTAGAACAGTGACTAAGGTTCAGGGCAGGGTACTGGGTGGAGGTCTCTCAATCCCAGCTTTGATGCACCTGTACTGTCAACGCGTTCTAGATGGTAGCGGGGTGAACAGGGTGGCTGAGGTCATTTACGATTTTGTTGGTGTTCCTGTGACACCTAGTGCTGTAGATGTCCTGGAGGGAAGGCAGTGTGCCCCCGGTGATGCGTTGGGCTGACCGCACCACTCTCTGGAGAGATTCCTGCTGTTGCGGTTGGTGCAATTGTCGTACCAGGTGGTGATACAGCCCAAGAGGATGCTCTCAATGGTGCATCTGTAGGAGTTTGTGAGGGTCTTAGGGACCAAACCAAATTTAGTCAGCCTCCTCTCTGCTGTCTCCTGTAGTACACAATCAGCTCCTTCATTTTGTTGACGTTGAGGGAGAGATTATTTTCCTGGCAGCACTCCGCCAGGACTCTCTCCTTCTCCCTGTAGGCTGTCTCATTGTTGTTGGTAATCAGGCCTACCACTGTTATGTCGTCAGCAAACTTGATGATTGAGTTGGAGACGTACGTGGCCACGCAGTCATGGGTGAACAGGGAGTAAAGGTGGGGGATGAGCATGCACCCCTGTGGAGCCCCCCGTGTTGAGGATCAGAGTGGCGGAGGTGTTGTTGCCTATCTTCACCACTTGGGGTCTGCCCTTCAGAAAGTCCAGGACCCAGTTGTACAGGGAGGGGTTCAGACCCAGGGCCCTGAGCTTAGTGGTGAGTTTTGAGGGCACTATGGTGTTGAACGCTGAGATGAACAGCATTCTTACATAGGTATTTTTCTTGTCCACTTGGAATAGGCCAGTGTGCAGTAGCGTGTTCTGGCTGGTAGAGCATGCTGTAGAAGGCTGCTGGTGGATCCTGTCATTATGGAATAAAAAACATCTGAGCTTTAATAATATGTGTCTCATGGTCTCTGCCAGCGTTGATTTACACCCACCCACCGACACACTGAGACACACACACATACCCACAGAGAGAATAACGTGAATACTTTACCATGTGCAGGCCTTGGAGGCAGATCAGGAAAAGAGAGGAATGTGGTTAAAGTCTCTGTTATTAGCCCTGAGGAAGTAAACTATCATAATATTACTGTAATATCAATCTATCTGGTTGGATTTCTCTGGATGTGGAGGAGTATGTCTGAAATCATGGACGTAGTCATCAGAGATGACTTTGGCTTTAAGGTGCTACAGTACTGTAGAGATCAATAGAGTCTGCCCTTTAGGTCCATGAGTTTACAAGTATTTACAAGTAGAATTATTTTGGGAACGTTATCAGAGCTTCCAAGGTCACCTATATGGATCATCAGAGCTCTGACATTGAGATTCCATCTTGTCTACTGTGTTCATATTTTCACTATCTCTTTCACCTCTCTTTCATTCCACTCATCTCATCTCCCTCTTGCCTCTCCTGCATCTCTTCCCTGAACATTTCACCACGTGTGTAGCCGCAACTCTTTTCCAACACTGCTGGTCTTTTCCGTCGACTATAATCTCAATTTACTCTCATTCCTATCAGTTAATCAGTTAATCTGTCTGGTTGTCTAAAGATGGCTGCCAGAGGGATTGGTCTGGCCATAGTTTTACAATGAATAGAACGGACCTCCTTACTGAAAAAAACTATGAACAAACAATGACAGAGCCTTAGAATACATTACATGACTTGCATCATATGTTGCATATTGTTGTCTGTATCCTGTTCATCATCTGTCTGTATATTCTGTTTATTGTGGGAACACCATTTCACCAAGTCAAATTCCTGTACATGCAGATGTATTTGGTGAATAAAGGTGATTCTGATTCTTGTAATTCTGATCATCTGTGTATTGTGGCCCTGAAGTGAACTATTCATGGTTAAACAAGAATTTGATTATGCTGTATGAGAGGTTGTTACTGCTGGCATGTGTCAGAGTATGGTGTGATGGAGGCAGAGGGCCAAATGAAGAGGTGGGGTGGAGGGAGAGAGGGAGTCAAAACATGATTTATCTCTCTTCTACCATCTCCATCTATCTCTGTCCTCACACTTGGCTGGAAGCTGCACTTTCACTAGGAATCCCACACAGACCATTCTTTCAGAGCCTCAACCCAGTAATTAGCTGAATAAATACCAGAGAGAGCCAGGCATTGGACTAATTCAGAGTATTGTCTTTTCACTTGCTATAACTAGGGACAGAGTACAGACCTGAAATGTCAATGTAGATCCAACACATCCAATCCATACAGGACCTCCTTTAAAACACTGGTTATTAGCACTCTAGTAATGGCATGTTCCCTAGGCATTGCAGATTGGTTCCTCTGATTCCTACATTCCAGGCTGAGTTCAATCCTAACTGTGTCACCACACCCAGATAATAGCTACCTGTACAGAGGCTCTCCTCGTTGAACGTATTTAAAGAGACCATTATGAGTTTAAAAATCACATTAAACTCTGAGCATAAGTTGTTACTGGAGCTGAAAGTGAGAGGTAGTTCTCTGTTGCTTCTGATCAGAGGGAAAAATATTATTATACCCCACAGTAACGGCCAATCCATCAGATAAGTATGAAAAATAACTTCAGACAAAGTCTAAGACAGAGAGACAGATTGGCGAGACAGCTAAAACACATTTTCTTCAAATGTGTCTGATTTTAATAAACGTATTGCTGCTGAAGACCACAGCATTTACTGAACATTTTACGAAAATTGACTTTAGCATAATTCAAACAGTATCCCTGCCAAATTAATATTTATTTAGAAAGCATAATCATTTTGTAAAATTGGTAAATATTATTTCTTAAACTTCTGATTTTCTGTGTGCGTGGTGTATCAAGTGTTCAGGTGATGTCAGAGTGTTTGGACAGGGCTAATGTCAGACATGTTCACTTGGATAAATAAACTCCTGTCATTGCCTTGTTGTCGCAGAACATTTTCCTCTCAGACAAGTCAAACGGTGAGCGCCTAAATGCTCCCATGGGCCTTACTTCACCACCACACTACTTTAAACTACATACTTCTGACATACTTCCATGCAGTAAAAGCACACAGTTAAGACAGCTGGTGTACCCATATTGTACATAGCATTCTGAGGTGATTTCAAATATGCTTCTGACATATATTCAATCCCTGAGATGTTAAGAGTTTACACATTTTAGACCTGTACACCATTTGCATTCTGATCATTCCGGATCATTCCTGATCATTCCTGATCATTCATGGCTCTGTTCCAATATCTCGTCCTTATTCCTCTGTTCAATCGTTGATGTCCTACTGTGCAGTGCTCAGGTAGTAATTACCAGTAAGGAGCCCCAACTATGAGCGGTAATATAAACCCTTCCTTCCCAGACTAGAACAGAAGAGAGCTGCTGTATGTGTTTAAACGTCTCAAATGGCTTAGCTGGAGGTGGGTTTGTGATGAGGAATGAGTTGGGGAATACCAATGTTGCATGAAGCCCTGTGTTTGTTAGATGAAGTCCTGTATCTTTTAAGTGAGGGGGATTTTTCTCATTAAATATAATGTGTGAAGTGAGACGAATTAAGCCTCTTCCACCTACTGTATAATTACTACTATTCCCCCCTTCCCACTGACTGGTTCAGCTCTGGTGATAAAACTGAAATAATACATCTTTATACTCTGGTGAAAAAATGGGCTTTATATAAAGCACTGTATAACTACCTGGAAAGGATGTGAGAGGGAGATGTGCGTATCACCTCAGGGGAGAGTATCTATAGGATCGAATAGGAATCTCTCTCTCTTTCTCTGTTTCAGCCTCTCTCTCGCTCTCGCTCTCTCTTTGTGTCGTGTTTGTTCTCTCTCGCTCTGCAGTGTCCAGAGGGTGAAACAGCTTGTGAGACATTTCTGCTCTGACCTTTTAACAGTACAAACACCAGGGGGAGAGGAGGAGGGTTGAGAGAGAACAAGAGAGAGAGGGAATGAGGGGATGAAAGGATGCAGTGGGTGAAATGGTAGTGGGGTGAGGGATCCAGGGTTAGGGTATTGAGGGTGAGAGTGAGGGACTTAGGGATGAGGCAGTGGTGATGCGAGGTAATGCCTATTTAATCAGGCAGCACAATGCAGTCTGTTTACCTATAGCTAGCAGGCCGACCACTTCCTCCCTTTGAATGAACCTCAGCTTTTACTATCCCCACAGACTATCCCCACAGCAGATGGGGTTTAGGGTTCTAGAGAGCTCTGTTGCTGGGGCGTATACTCTACTAGCTGGGCTTTAATCAAACTCATAATAGAATCTCTGTACACTCTCTGAGACTCTGTCTGAGTGTGTCTCACGTGACCAGTGCTCAGAGATATTAGCCCTCTGATGTCTGTCTCTCCTTTGGGCTACAGTGATTTACACTCCACAAAACAATGCACAACCAAGTCACATCAAACTTAAAACAGAGTTGGTGTGAACCACATGACAGTGTGTTTGTGGCGTTTTTGTAATTTACAGGAAGTATTATGTCAGGCAATCTGGTTCTCCTGATCTCCAGATGAAGATCACAGGTCGCCTTGTCCTGTTGTCACCCATCCTTCTCTTCTCTCTGCTTTCCCAAATCTAGGTTTTACTTTACCTCCACCTCTTCATCCACATTTCTTCTCCTATGTTACCCTCCCTGACATTCTCGTGTCCTCTTCCCCTCGTTCCTCTCTTCTCCCCCAGCTCATCACCCCTAGCTCCTCTCCTCCTCTCTTCTCCCCTAGCTCCTCTCCTCCTCTCTTCTCCCCTAGCTCCTCTCCTCCTCTCTTCTCCCCTAGCTCCTCTCCTCCTCTCTTCTCCCCTAGCTCCTCTCCTCCTCTCTTCTCCCCTAGCTCCTCTCCTCCTCTCCTCCTCTCTTCTCCCCTAGCTCCTCTCCTCCTGTCTTCTCCCCTAGCTCCACTCCTCCTCTCTTCTCCCCTAGCTCCTTTCCTCCTTTCTCCCCTAGCTCATCACCCCTAGCTCCTCTCCTCCTCTCTTCTCTCCTCCTTTCATCTCTCTTGTCCTACTCCATGTGGCTCTCATTTTACTCAGTGACATCATTCCCCCATGTGTGGTTCTCGAGGAACACAAGGCCATCCCACGTGCAGGCACCACACACTTCCCTCTGGGGACTACGGAGTCTCACGCCCCCCTGTAGAAAATACAAGAAACACTCATTTTCCTTTATAATGCAACCCTTCTTCCATCTGTCTTTGTTTTTGATCCTGCACTACATTATTCAGTGTCACTTTGCGTACAAATGGAAAGGCCTGTCATCAGCACACACATTTTAACATTGAACCTGTGGTTAGAACTAGCAACTTGCCAGTGGCAAGAAATCAACTTATTCTAACAAATTGAATTATTGCCTTTACCTTTCCCAAGATTTCCCAAGGTTCATGTTTTATTAACTCCTCTGTATTTCTCTATAACTACACATCAGTGTTTCCCTCGCCTCGCCAAAGTTAAGTAAAGTAAAGGAGGCCTTGATTCCTCCCAGTCTGACACACTCAACTCTCTCCCATAGTAAGTAAAAACAATATAGCATTTCCATGGAGGGATTTAAATAGTTTATTATTATTTTATTTCTCAAAATCTCCCCTGCCATCTCTCAGCACCTCACAGGCGGGCGATGAAAGGTTTAGTCTTGAGGGAGTCTCCTCTTTTTCTCTCCAGCCATTTTCCATTTGAAGTGGAGTAGACCTGTGTGTCTCACTCTTTTGTTTCAGTGAAGAACACACTCCCTCGTTCAACTCCTTAGCTGTAGAGAATCACAAACACACATACACAGCAGCTGCAGTAGATGACAGGGAGGAGAGGAGTGGAAATCCCCTCTGTCTATAGAGACGGAAGAGAATTAACTATTTTAGATAATTATACACTGACTTTTTTTTTTAGCTCTACCTGTTGCTAAGCATATCTCCACATGACATGGGGTTGTTCAATGACTGTCAGTCTCCGGCCATAGAGAAGCCTTTGGCTCATCTATTTAGCCATGGTCAGAGCCTGACAGATCTAGTTTATATAGTTCTGTGTGGTGTTTTGTGTTGGGTCCCCAATTAGAGGCAGCTGCTATGCGTTGTCTCTAATTGGGGAGCCTACTTATGTTTGTATGTCGGTCATTGTCTTCCATGTCAGTCTGTAGAGTAAGTGTGTTTACGTTTGTTCTAAGTTGTTCTTGTTTGTTCTAGTTCGCATTGAGTTTATTTATATTCGTTAAAGATGTCGAACTACTACTGCGCTGCACCTTGGTCTGCTTACACACCCAGTCGTGACAATGACAGACGGATTTGTTTAAAATCACTTTATGCTTGTCATGATAACAGTTAGACAGGACCCGAGGCGCAGAGCTGTGGCGCAAAAACATTCCTTTATTCAGGAAAGAATAATCCCAAAACCAAAAAAAGGAGAGACAGCAACCATGAACAGGCGTGCACAAAAAGGAACACACACAAAAATAGATGGGAATCCTGAACTTAAATAGGCTCCCCAATTAGAGGCAACGTGGCACAGCTGCTTCTAATTGGGGACCAATTCCAAACAGAACATAGAGATTTCCAGAAAGGTCTCTAGACACTAAACCTTGAAAAATAAAGGTTTCCAGAGACCTCTTTGAACTCTCAGAGAAATAAGTAGTACTGCTAGGTTTTACACAATCAAATGTAACAAATAACTACATTTTTAATAATTAAATGTGGGGAGCATACATTTGTGAAATCAATATATATATATATTTTTTTACGAATAATTGAAGACAGTAATATGAGATCTGTATGTTCTAGCAGGCTACCACCGGGTACACTGCCCTGAACCTTAGTCACTGTTCTAGCAGGCTGCCACCGGGTACACTGCCCTGAACCTTAGTCACTGTTCTAGCAGGCTGCCACCGGGTACACTGCCCTGAACCTTAGTCACTGTTCTAGCAGGCTGCCACCGGGTACACTGCCCTGAACCTTAGTCACTGTTCTAGCAGGCTGCCACCGGGTACACTGCCCTGAACCTTAGTCACTGTTCTAGCAGGCTGCCACCGGGAACACTGCCCTGAACCTTAGTCACTGTTCTAGCAGGCTGCCACCGGGTACACTGCCCTGAACCTTAGTCACTGTTCTAGCAGGCTGCCACCGGGTACACTGCCCTGAACCTTAGTCACTGTTCTAGCAGGCTGCCACCGGGTACACTGCCCTGAACCTTAGTCACTGTTCTAGCAGGCTGCCACCGGGTACACTGCCCTGAACCTTAGTCACTGTTCTAGCAGGCTGCCATCGGGTACACTGCCCTGAACCTTAGTCACTGTTCTAGCAGGCTGCCACCGGGAACACTGCCCTGCAACATAGAGACTGCTGCTCTATGTACAGTTGTACAGCTGTATGTAAAACATGTACATTTAACATTTTAGTCATTTAGCAGAAGCTATTATCCAGAGCGACTTACAGTAAGTGCATTAATGTTAAGATAGCTTGGTAAGACAACCACATATCACAGTCAAATATAAAGGATATGAACATTCCATTCCAGCTTAACAATGGATGTACGAAGTCGGAAGTTTACATACACTTAGGTTGTCATCAAAACACATTATTCAACCACTCCACAGATTTCATGTTAACAAACTATAGTTATGGCAAGTCGGTTAGGACATCTACTTTGTGCATGACACAACTAATTCTTCCAACAATTGTTTACAGACAGGCATACCTTTGAACATAGTGCCTCTTTGCTCGACATCATGGGAGAATCAAAAGAAATCAGCCAGACAATTTCCAAACGCCTGAAGGTACCACGTTCATCTGTACAAACAATAGTACACAAGTATAAACACCATGGGACCACGCAGCCGTCATACCGCTCAGGAAGGAGACGCGTTCTGTCTCCTAGAGATTAACATACTTTGGTGCGAAAAGTGCAAATCAATCCCAGAACAACAGCAAAGGACCTTGTGAAGATGCTGGAGGAAACCGGTACAAAAGTATCTATATCCACAGTAAAACAAGTCCTATATCGACATAACCTGAAAGGCCGCTCAGCAAGGAAGAAGTCATTGCTCCAAAACCGCCATAAAAAAGCAAGACTATGGTTTGCAACTGCACATGGGGACAAAGATCGTACTTTTTGGAGAAATGTCCTCTGGTCTGATGAAACAAAAATATAACTGTTTGCCATACTGACGCTCGTTATGTTTGGAGGAGAAAGGGGGAGGCTTGCAAGCCGAAGAACACCTTGAAGCACGGGGGTGGCAGCATCATGTTGTGGGGGTGCTTTGCTGCAGGAGGGACTGATGCACTTCACAAAATAGATGACATCATGAGGAAGGAAAATTATGTGGATATATCTCAAGACATCAGTCAGAAAGTTAAAGCTTGGTTGCAAATGGGTCTTCCAAATGGACAATGACCGTGGCCATCACAAAGCCCTGACCTCAATCCTATAGAACTGAAAAAGCGTGTGCAAGCAAGGAGGCCTACAAACCTGACTCAGTTACACCAGTTCTGTCAGGAGGAATGGGCCAAAATTCACCCAACTTATTGTGGGAATCTTGTGGAAGGCTACCCGAAATGTTTGACAAAAGTTAAACAATTTAAAGGCAATGCTACCAAATACTAATTGAGTGTATGTAAACTTCTGACCCACTGGGAATGTGATGAAAGAAATAAAAGCTGAAATAAATAATTATCTCTACTATTATTCTGACATTTCACATTCTTAAAATAAAGTGGTGATCCTAACTGACCTAAGACAGGGACTTTTTACTTGGATTTAATGTCAGGAATTGTGAAAATCTGAGTTTAATTTTATTAGGCTAAGGTGTATGTAAACTTCCGACTTCAACTGTACATCCCCATCTAAAATCTATGAATTAAAAGTCTGTAATATTTTAGACGCATGTGAAGGTACCCATAAACTGACGAAAAACCCAAATGTGAAAAATCGGTGGATAAAGCAGTTTGGAAATAAACTCTTCATATTTAATTCACTCAGCTTAAGTCCTTTCATTATCATCATCATCATCATCATCATGATTCATCACCATTATACTTTTTGTTATCCTCACCATAAACACTGTTATCAATTTGAAGGGCTTTTGGTCCAGTGACATGTTAACGAGTTGCCATTAATTCCCTCAGTGGATGACAAGCTCTGTCCTGCTCCACTACCTGTCTGTTATCGTCAGCTGAAGCATTGCACATTCCATAGCGTGTTACATCTGGAGGTGTGTGTGTGTGAGCGCGCCCCACATATGTGTGTGTGAGCCCCACGTACAGTATGTGTTTGCGTGCCTTGTGTGCTTGCGTGCAAGTGTATGTATGTGTGCGTGCAGGTGTGTCCAGGTGTGTGTGTGTGTGTGTGTGTATGCGTGCGTGCAGGTGTGTGTGTATGTGTGCTTGAATGTGTGCTCAGTGCACGCATTTTAAGAGCTGTAACTGCCTGGATTAGATCATTACAGGAAGCGTGTCTGGGCGCTGGCATAACACCACTGCCACATCCCCTCTGTCTGATACCACTTAAACACACACACTGTTTGAAATCAATGATACTACCAAAACAATCAGACTAATCTCAATCCTAATAGCAACTAGAGATCTAATACCTCTTAAAACAAACCTTCACTCTGTTTCTACCACACAGATCTCTAATGCTAGCAAAACAAACCGACTGGATCTACCAGAGAGATCTAAAACCGAAAAGAAAAATAAACCGAATCTATCGGTCTCTACCAAGACATCTAATACTATAAAGACACACTCTGTCTCCACACTTGTAATGCTACTAAAAACACACAGATGCTGAAATAAAACACTGGCATTTAGAAAGCCCTGTAGGTGTTTGAAGTCACTTAAACCTTGACATATAACTCCAGAGAAGTTATGTCAGGAGACAGGTAGGGGGAGGTGATGGTGATGGTAGCCAGGAGTATTCTCCTCTCCTCGGTGCAAGAGAAAATGGCAGCTCCAATTTGGGAAAGGGAGGAGTACAAATAGTCTCATTTGATCATATAAACCACCCTGCTCTGCATGACACTATGAAGCTTTAGGGGGTTTCCTAACACACTCCAGACTATGTCTCATCATCCACAGGGACATCCAGTCGTGCTCCAGGGCCCAGGGCATGAAACCCACCACAGCCCACAGGGAGTGACCCTCTCTGGGACTGTAGCTCCTGGCTCTGGTCCTTCACCTCCAGACCTGGGCTCAAGAGCTGTAGACATGATAGAAGGCAGGCCTGACAGGTTTGATTAGAGGGGAAATATGTGAATGTGTGTGTGTATGCATGTGTTTTTTTTTTTTTTTTTTTACCTTTATTTTACTAGGCAAGTCAGTTAAGAACAAATTCTTATTTACAATGACGGCCTAGGAACAGTGGGTTAACTGCCTTGTTCAGGGGCAGAACAACAGATTTTTACCTTGTCAGCTCAGGGATTCAATCCTACAACCTTCCAGTTACAGGCCTAACACTCTAACCACTAGGCTACCACACCTGCCGTGTTCAGTCACTATTAAACCTCACCCTCAAACTCACGGTCTAGTGACACACTGTTTCCTCTTTTAGATAAATAAATAGGATAAATAAAACTGAGAGATAAATTCAGAAGGATAAAGTCTCTCCCCTACTGATCTAAGGCCCGTTTTACATTATTCTCCTAATGGTTCAAGTTGGGATTTGTGGACTGTAAGCTGATCCTAGATCTGTGCCTAAGGGCAGCCGCTACCCAAGGTCAGATAAAGACAACAGTTCCGTTTCCTGTCTGATTAAATGACTTCCTCCCCTCGAGACAGCTGATAGGCTGGGTTGTGAGGATCAAATATCCCATTCAGCAATCACAACATCTTTCCCAGACATTACATCCGAGTTCTTACCAATCCTCTTCTGGGAGAAGCTTTGGGATGTGACTAGTGTTCTTTATGATTTGTATCTTCAAGTTCATAACATATGATACAACAAAATTTGAAACATGTAGTAGACAGACTTGGAAGAAGTACTCAGTTGTTATACTTGAGTAAAAGTAAAGATACTTTAATTGAAAATGACTGAAGTGAAAGTGAAAGTCACCCAGTAAAAGTCTAAAAGTATCTGGTTTTAAATGTACTTATGGCAGAAAATGTTCTCAATTGTCATACATCAGTAAAAGTAAAAAGTAGAAGTAAATGCTTCACATCAAATTCCTCATATTAGGAAAACCCAACAGGACCATTATTATTTTTTTAAAGACAGCCAGGTGCACACTCCAACACTCAATTTACCAACGCAGTATGTGTGTTTAGTGAGTCTGCCAGATCAGAGGCAGTAAGGATGACAACGCGTTATATTGATTAGTGCGTGAATTGGACCATATTGCTGTCCTGTCTTAGCATTCGAAACGTAAAGAGTACTTTTGGGTGTCAGGGAAGATGTATGGGAGTAAAACGTACAGATTATCTTTAGGAATGTAGTGGAGTGAAAAGTTTAAAAAAAAATATGAATAGTAAAGTACAGATACCCCCAAAAAATGACTTAAGTTACTTTACACTACTGGTACTAGATAAATTAGAATTATTACTTAAGGGTCTGTCTCTGATTCATCTGGCTTACAGTATATTACACTGCCTCACCGTAAATACTGTTGAAAGGTGAGCTCATTAATGTAGTAACTTCCTGAACACATAAAAAAGGCATAGTGACCGCAATGGGACTGTTAGCCTACATTCAATTTCAAATGACATGAGCAATACGACTTTATTTGAACCCAGTTCTACCTCTGCTAATGAATATGAAGTAGCCATTCACGTTCTGTTTAAGTACTCCGCTGTGTAACAGCTAACCTTTTATTCATAGAGTAGAATCGTCCATGTACATCCCATCACTATAATCTTTAGTAGCAACCTACTCACAGAGGCTCCAGCAGCAGCAGCAGGCTCTTTGACATCACCTCACCTCTTGGGTACTTGAAGGATCGTCTTTGGCAAAATGTCATCCTAGACTCTGACCTTCTTGAGTTAGGAATCTGCTTATTTGATTCCACTTACTTTTAACAGTGTATTCCATTTCTTATTACTCTCACTTATAGCTTTTATTGTTTACTTGACTCTTGACTAGCAGGGATGCTCATTAATTTCACAGCAGAATCACTGTTTGTATGGTAGCTTTTTAATGTTTTAGCTTGGTTTGGTTTGGCTAGCTATGTTTTAGTTTGGTTTGGCTAGCTATGTTTTAGTTTGGTTTGGCTAGCCAGCTAACACTATCATGCAAAAGCGTGGATATGAAGTTGAGCCATAAAAATCTCTTTGCTGTTGAATATTTATTATTAAACTTCTAGCTTCAACTGGTGAACATGTGACCTATTGCTAGTTCAAAGACAACCACAGAACATGCATGAACCCCATAACCTTTCTCTTCTTTTATGTAAAAGTGCTTGAAGGTATGATATTACAGAGTGCAGATTTCAAATATAAAGTGGTTCACATTTTACAAGCCTTCAATCATGTGGACACCACTGTGTCCTGCTGGCTGGTAACTTTAAAAGCTCATTCTGGGGCTGACAGGCCTGGCTTTAGAGCTGTGTCAGTGGGCCTATAGATTTGTAATAGCTAAACTGTCTCTCTCTCCCTGTCTCTCTCTCCTCTCTCTCTCTCTCTCTCTCTCTCTCTCTCTCTCTCTCTCTCTCATCTCTCTCTCATCTCTCTCTCTCTCTCTCTCTCTCTCTTTCTCTCTCATCTCTCTCTCTCCCGTCTCTCTTGCTCTCTCCACTATCTCTCTCTTCCCCTCTCTCCCTGTACAGAGCTATGGGATTTGAACAGGATGTGGGTGTTCCAGGGACCAGGTCCCTCCCTGCAGCCTCAGACCATGCTGTTGGACGAGGCCCATGAGAGGCTGTATGTAGGGGCTAAAAACACCCTGTACTCCCTCAGCCTGGAGAGAGTTAACCACCAATACAAAGAGGTAGGCCTGTCTATCTGTGTGTGTGTGGAGGGGATTTTAACTCTTACCCCTCCAGGTCAGTAGTTTACCTAAACAGAGTGTATGTGTTTGTGCATCTTCATTATATTACCAAGGAGTATTTCCATAAAGAGCATACAGCTGGACACAGAGAGGAAAGAGATGCTGCCATATGCCCAGTCTCAAATCTGGGGTGGCAGGTAGCCGAGTGATTAGAGTGTTGGGCCAGTAACTGAAAGGTTGCTGGATCAAATCCCTGAGCTGACAAGATGAATAAATCTGTTGTTATGCTCCTGAACAAGGCAGTTAACCCGCTGTCATTGCAAATAAGAATTTGTTCATAACTGAATTGCCTAGTTAAATAAAGGATAAATACATATCCTAACTGCCACCTTAACCTCTGATAGGCGAGGTGGAATTGTCTCCTTATTACTAATAATTCTCCAGCCCTATATATGTGTCATAATTGGGTGATAGAGTCACATCTGACTCTTTCCTTTATATGTATTTTGTGTTTGTATTTATTATGGATCCCCATTAGCTGCTGCCAAGGTAGCAGCTATTCCTCCTGGGGTCCAGCAAAATTAAGGCAGTTCATACACACAAAAAATATCACAATACATTCACAGATTTCACAACACTGTGTGCCCTCAGGCCCCTACTCCACCACTACCGCATATCTACAGTACAAAATCCATGCGTACGTGTGTGTCTGTGCCTATGTTTGTGTTGCTTCACAGTACCCTCTGTTCCATCAGGTGTATTTTTATTTAGTTTTCTAAATCAAATTGTACTGCTTTCATCAGTTACTTGATGTGGAATAGAGTTCCATGTAGTCATGGCTCTATGTAGTACTGTGCGCCTCCCATAGTCTGTTCTGGACTTGGGGACTGTGAAGAGACCTCTTGTGGCATGTCTTGTGGGGTATGCATGGGTGTCCGAGCTGTGCACGAGTAGTTCAAACAGACAGCTCTGTGCATTCAACATGTGAATACTTCTCATAAATACAAGTAGTGATGAAGTCAATCTCTCCTCAAAATTGACATGCATATTATTAATATTCTTTGTACATCCAAGGGCCAGCCGTGCTGCCCTGTTCTGAGCTAATTACATTTTTCCTAAGTCCTTTTTTGTGGCACCTGACCACACGACTGAACAGTAGTCCAGATGCGACAAAACTACAGGACGTGCCTTGTTGACAGTGTTGTTATGACGGTACAGCAGCACTTTTTTCTGGACAGACTTCTGTCCATTTTAGCTAATGTGTTATCAATATGTTTTGACCTTGGCAGTTTATAATCCTGGATTAGTCCAAGCAGTTTAGTCACCTCAACTTGCTCAACTTCCACATGATCTATTACAAGATTTAGTTGAGGTTTAAGGTTTAGTGAATAATATGTCCCAAATACAATGCTTTTAGTTTTAGAAATATTTAGGACTAACTTATTCCTTGCCACCCACTCTGAAACTAACTACAACTCTTTGTTAAGTGTTGCAGTCATTTCAGTAGCTGTAGTAGCTGACATGTATAGTGTTGAGTAATCCACATACATAGACACACAGGCTTTACTCAAAGCCAGTGGCCCGTCATTAGTAATGATTGAAAAAAGTAAGGGGCCTAGACAGCTGCCCTGGGGAATTCCTGATTCTACCTCGATTATGTTGGAGAGGCTTCCATTAAAGAACACCCTCTATGTTCTGTTAGACAGGTAACACTTTACCCACAATATAGCAGGGGGTGTTAATCCATAACACATATGTTTTTCCAGCAGCAGACTATGATCAATAAGCCACACTGAAGTCTAACAAAACAGCCCCCACAATCTTTTTATCATCAATTTCTCTAAGCCAATCATCAGTCATTTGTGTAAATGCTGTGCTTTTTGAATGTCTTTCCCTATAAGCATGCTGAAATTTTGTTGTCAATTTGTTTACTGCAAAATAGCATTGTCTCTGGTCAAACTCTCAAGCATACATTTTTTCACTTCCTCATCAAACCACGGGGAATTAACATTTTATTTCCGGTCACTTTTTTAATGGGTGCATGCTTATTAGTAACTGGAATAAGCAATTTCATAAATGTGTTATAAATGTGTCATAAATGTGTCTGTTTGCTCCTCATTACACACCACAAACCAACAAATATTATTTACATCAGCAAGTTATGAATCACTACTAAACTTATTCTATGACTTCTTATGCACAATACTAGGCCCATCCTTTGGAATTTTGGTTTTCCTAGATATGGCTACGATATTGTGATCACTACATCCGATGGATTTGGATACTGCTTCCAAAAAAATCTCAGCAGCATTAGTAAAGAAATTATCAATACATGTTGATGATTTCATTCATGTACTGTTTGTAACTACCCTGGTAGATTGATTGCTAACCTGAACCAGGTTGCAGGCACTAGTTACAGTTTGAAGCTTTCTCTTGAGTGGGCAGCCTGATGAAAGCCAGTCAATATTTAAATTGGTTGAAGTTTAAGGTGGTTGAATAGTTAAGTGTGTTATAATGAAGTGGTATTAACTTCAATTCTGTTTAATTACGTTAGACAATGACATAAAGTGCAGAATAACTGACTATGGAGCATATCTGTAAGGTAGAGAAAATAATGTGAATATTATTGTCCATTTCCTACTGAGCCATTATTGTCAGGTAATGGAGATGATCATTATTGTATAAACATTTTATATTGTATCACTGATTTAATAATATCTTTAATGATGATAGAGTGTAATTTGGGGCTAATGTTTTCAATACGAACATGCTGCTGCGTCCTAACTTGACCCTTGCAATTACAAAGACACTATGTTTGCTAGGGCAGACACTAAGGATGACACTGATGGCTATGGAGACCATTTGCTCTTCATTCTTCACATAAATAGACATACACTACACAAGATGTTATGATGCACACCAGTCAAACAGACATACAGTACATTGTGCATGTGTGAGTGTGTGTGTACAGAATGTACATATGCATGTGTCATTTTTCCCCAGATCGACTGGGCCAGCTCTGTGTCGCAGATAGAGGATTGTCTGATGAAAGGTAGAGACAAGGTAACATAATCTGCTAATTCTACATTTGTAGCACTCCGTAATTCATTCAAAAATGTAATCTGTCACTGTTTACCCTGCAAATACGTACCTAACCACACTTTCTTCCTCCATTCTTATTGTCCATCTGTCCCTCCCTCTCTCCCTCTCTCCTTCCCTCTGCCCTCTCTCTCTCCCTACAGCCAGAGTGTGCTAACTACATCAAGGTGCTGCAGCAGTATAACACCACCCACCTGTTGGCCTGCGGAACAGGAGCATTTAACCCTCACTGTGCCAAAATCAGGGTGGGACACACAGGACAGGTGAGCAGGGTTGGGAGGGTTGATAGTTGACTTGGAGTTACTAATAGGACTGATATACACTAAATTGTCAGTTTATTAGGTACCCGGTGTGACCCTGCTTTGCCTCCAGAACAGACTGAATTCTTCAGGGCAATTGGTAACAAGGGGCCTAACTAAAATCAAATCAAAATCCGGACAAAAATCAAATCAAATTGTCACACGCTTCGTATACAACAGCTGTAGACTAACAGTGAAATGCTTACTTACGGGCCTTTCCCAACAATGCAGAGAGAATTTTGGGGTAGATATGTACATATAAGTAGGGATAAAGTGACGAGGCAACAGGATAGATAATAAACAGTAACAGCAGTTTAGGTGATGAGTGCAAAAAGGGTCAATACATATAGTCTGGGTAGCTATTGGTGAACTATTTACCTAATTATACTGAACAAAAATATAAACGCAACATGCAACAATTTCAACTATTTTATTGAGTTACAGTTCATATAAGCAAATCAGCCATTTGAAATAAATTCATTAGTCTATGGATTTCACATGACTGGGAACACAGATATGCATCTTTTGGTCACAGATAGCTTTAAAAAATGTGCCTCACAATGGGCCTCAGGATCTTGTCACAGTATCTCTAAAATGCAATTGTGTTTGTTGTCCGTAGCTTATGTCTGCCCATACCCTAACCCCACCGCCACCATGGAGCACTCTGTTCTCAACGTAGACATCAGCAAACCGCTCGCCCACACAACGCCATACACGTGGTCTGCGATTGTGATGTTAGTTGGATGTACTGCCAAATTCTCTAAAATGGCGTTGTAGGAGGCTTATGGTAGAGAAAACTTGAGACATCTGTGTCATTGTGTTGTGTGACAAAACTGCACATTTTAAGGTGGCCTTAAAATGTGGGGGTCGATATGTAGATATAAGTAGGGATAAAGTGGTGCACATCCGTCAGGTAAACATCCGTCAGGTGGACAGATTATCTTGGCAAAGTAAAAAATGCTCACTAACAGGGATGTAAACAAATTTGTGCACAAACGTTTTGAGAAATAAGCTTTTTCTGCACATGGAAAATGTCTGGGATCTTTTATTTCAGCTCATGAAACATGGGACCAACACTTTTTACATGTTGCATTTAAATTTTTGTTTAGTGTATTTAGCATTCTTATGGCTTTGGGGTAGAAGCCGTTCAGGGTCCTGTTGGTTCCAGACTTGGTGCATCGGTACCTCTTGCCGTGCGGTGGATGGATTCTTTGACAGAGGTCCTGGATGGCAGGAAGGTCTTGGATGGCAGGAAGCCATAAGCACTACCCTCTGTACTGGGCCATAAGCACTACACTCTGTAGAGCCTTGTGGTCGGATGCCAAGCAGTTGCCAGTACACCCCCATCGATGTGGATGGGGGCGTGCTTGGCCCTTCATCAGCTCCTTTGTCTTGCTGACGCTGAGGTAGATGTTGTTGCCTGGCACCCACTGCCAAATCTCTGACCTCCTCCCTGCAGGCTGTCTCATCGTCGTCGGTGATCAGGCCTACCACGGTCGTGTCATCTGCTAACTTAATGATGGTGTTGGAGTTGTGGTTGGCCACGCAGTTGTGGGTGAACAAGGAGTACAGGAGGGGACTGAGCGCACACCCCTGAGGGGCCCCAGTGTTGATGGGCAGCGTGGCAGATGTGTTGTTGCGTACCCTCACCACCTGGCGGCGACCCGTCACAAAGTCCAGGATCCAGTTGCAGAGGGAGGTGTTTAATCTTTAATCCCAGGTTCCTTAGCTTAGTGATGAGCTTTGAGGGCAGTATGGTGTTGAACGCTGAGCTGTAGTCAATGAACAATATTCTCACGCAGGTGTTTCTGTTGTCCACGTGGGAAAGGGCAGTGTGGAGTGCAATAGAGATTGCGTCATCTGAGGATCTATTGGGGAGGTATGTGAGGGGGGGTGGGGTGAGTTTTTTATTTTATTCATATTTTTATTGAATTATGGTTTTTCAGGGGGTGCTGCAGTACCGTCAGCACCCCTACTTCCCGCGGCTATGGATAGAAGTGGAACGCGGTATGGTCGTCTGCTGAAATAGCCCATCCGTGTCAAGGGCCGATGAGTTGTGAGTTTCAAGATCCCATTCTGCACACCACTGTTGTACTGCGCCATTATGTGTCTCTTTGTGGCCGCCTGTTAGCTTTCACCATTCTTGCCATTCTCCTTCGACCTCTCTCATAAATTTTGGGGCTCCCAAGTGGTGCAGTGGTCTAAGACACTCCATTTCAATGCTAGAGGCGTCACTACAGACAACCTGGTTTGAATACCGATTGTATCACAACCGACAGTGATTGGGAGTCCCTTAGGGCGGCGCACAATTGGCTCAGTGTTGTCCCAGTTTGGCCGGTGTAGGTCGTCATTGTAAATAAGAATTTGTTGTTAACTGACTTGCCTAGTTAAATAAAGGTTAAATACAAATCAACAAGCTGTTTTTGTCCACAGGACTGACTGGATGTTTTTTGTTTGTCTCGTCATCTGTTCTTTAGACACAGGCAGTCTTTCTTAATTATCTGTAAATACCTCAACACATCCACTGGTCAATGTGTGTCTTCTCAGAGAGAGAGAAGGGGAGTTTGTTTATTCACCTGACAGAGATACACAGAGATACACAAGGAGTGACATAAATTAAGAGTTTCTTTCCAAAATGCTATACATCAATTTTCAGAAATGTAATTGAGCTTTTGTTGTTTAATTAAAGAGCTTATGAAAGAGATTGGTGTGTTTTATCACTATCTAATCATGGCATGGGATTGTTCAACGACAAACATGTATTTATCTGAAATCTATCACTTGAGGGTTTCATTTCATTTTTTTTTGCAAACACTATATATGCTTCTCAATCTCAGAAAACTAAGTAGTAGATTTTACACAGTCAAATGATACAAATAACTACATTTCTAATAAAGAACTGTAGAAATAATACATTTGTGACATCATTATGTATTTTTGTAATAATTGAAATACAGTTAATACAGTAATATGAGATACAGTAATATGAGATACAGAAAATATAAGTTCTGTTTGTAAAACATTTACATTTATTTCACATTTTAGACATTTAGCAGACGCTCTTATACAGTATATTAACATTCCGTTCCAGCTAAACAAGGAATACATAGCGTTTTGCAAAAAAACTAAAATTTTTATACACACCTAAAAGCTATTAATTGAAAATTTGAGAACAGTAATATTTTCCAATCGTTTCTGTTAAAAAATAACTAATGTGAACAATGGGTAGATATAGTGTTTTGAAAAAATAAACTTTTCAAATGCAGTTGTTGTGTCTTTTGAGAGAGAAAGGGAGAGAGGGAGAGAGAAAGAAAGAGAGGGAGGGAGAAACAGTGAGAGAAAAAGAAAGAGGGATAGTAGCCTACCGGCAGTTAGTTTGTGTGTCTTCTGAGAAACAGAGAGAGAGCGAGAGGTGGAGAAATAGAGAAAGAGGGAGTTGGTACTTAGACTTAGTTTGTGTGTCCTATGAGAGAGAGGGAGTGTGTTTGGGCTGTGAGTTAGTTTAGTTTATATCATCCACTGTCTGTCTGAGAAGACCTATGACAACAGCACTATCAGGAAAAACAAAGAATCTTCCTCTGCCACCAGGCACGCTATTGCTAAGGTCAAGCTCAGGGATGTCCCTGAGTGTGCATGTGCCAGCGTGCGTGTGTATTCTCACTGCTACTTGTTGGTCCCCAGGCCAGGCAGTTTGAGCTGGAGGAGCAGAGTGTAGAGAGCGGCAGAGGGAGATGTCCCTATGACCACAACAGCCCTGTTACATCCACCCTGGACAGTAAGAATACCTAACACATACTGCAATGCATTTTCACTTCTATTCTTTCACTTTCTACCTTCTTTTGTGTTTCATGATACAGTATGTTCTTCTCCCAGTTGTCTCTCTGTCTCAGTCAGGCACACTAACCCTAACCCTTTTCAAGACTCATGCTCTAGTCTATTAGGATTGCTCTTACTGAGTATATTGCACAGTGCATAGAGGCAGGTTTAGTTTTAGCACAATGCTGCCACCATGTGGAAGTAAAGTATACATCCGTTATTTTTTGGTTATTGTTATAAATAACCAAACATAGTTTCCCAAAATTACCAACATTTGCAATTGACTGTAATTTTGTTCTTCATTTTATGTTTGTGGTGAGGTGTAAAACTTTGCTCTGATGAAACATCTGGTTTATTATGCTTCTCTGTGTGTCTGTTTGTTAGGAGGAGAGCTGTATATTGGCCTGTATACGGACTATTGGGAGAATGATGCAGCTCTGTGTCGACTGAACAACCAGAGCTACACACGCACTGAGAGAGACGACAGACAACAGCTCAACGGTCAGTGGCTGGCTATTTATGGTTCTACATGAAACCCAAAAGAGTTCTACATGGAACCAAAAAGGGTTCTACCTGGAACCAAAAAGAGCTCTCCTATAGGGACAGCCGAATAACCTTTTTGGAACCTTTTTTTCTAAAAGTGTATGCACCTCCCACTCTATTTGTTTTGCCCTTATAGAGATTGCTAGATGCTTAGATTCGTATCCATCTCTATATTACACCTTTTTTTCCAGAAACAGATCAGACAAGTCAGCAATAAACTAGGCTTGGTGCAAATTATAATCAATACTCAAGTTGAAAACATGGTAGACTATAACACATCCCTGCTATGTACCATTCTGAGTTACATGGTTTAAAAAAATTTCTCTTGAAGGTTTTAATTTTTAATGAATAATTTTCCTTCAGCTGTAGGCTACATCTAGATACTTACCAGTGAATGGCCTGTATTTACCAGAGAATTACAATGAAACACGCACAGCTAAAATATTGTATATGCTGATTTTTCCTTTTTCACAGAGTATAAAACATATAATTCATGTTTTTTCACCTGTAAAAACAAGGGCCTTTTTAAAATGAAGCAGCAACGATGGCAAATCAAAGAAAAGACTGTAGAAAATGAATATGCAATTGAACATCATATTTAGAAATACAGTGTTATGCGGTATTGGATTTAGATACCTAAATCATATAAAACATGATTAATACGATGAGGAAAGTTACATATAATCAGATACTAGACGGCAGTTTTGATAATCTAATGATGCAATGAAAGCCTCCGATTAAGATAATAATACATTTAAATTACTTTACATGTTTCCAGATTGTGCAATATACCACAAGGACAACGTCAAATGTACCAAAAAAAATCTGACCAGTACACTGTGATTCTGTTTAATACATTTTTGAAGAACATAGTCACGTGAAGAGAGTAAATGTAACCGTTCCTGTCTCGATGGTGAATTACATGACCGGTCTTGGCTCCATCTGATCCCACTACTTCAACGTAGACAGTCTCACCACAATCGTTAGCAACAAGGGTTATTTGCATGACGTAGCGGACCTCAATGCATTTGAACTGTATTGTTGGATACTATATAGATACATGTAGTAGGAAATAAAATGACAATGACAAATTACTTTACTTTAGTTGAGTTATTATTAGTTATTGCTCTTTCAATGCTGGCACCAGCAGCACCTGCTGTCGTCAAAGCAACGGCAAGAGGTATGAATGCCGTTCCAAATGAGGAAGCAAGTGAAAAAGGGTTTATGGTTACCTTCGCTGTTTTGACAATAGGCTTATTGATGAACCATGCACTTTTAGGCCTAATATTTAAATGAATCATGAATAAAACATGTTCTGAAACATGTTTAACTTCTGGATAACTAGATACTACATACTGAAGAGGTCGGTATGTAGCTTAGCTTTGTGGAGACACGACCAAATTCACATAGAAATGTGAGTTATATATCTGTCATTCTCATTGAAAGCAAGTGTGATAAGTGGTAGATCCGTTCTACGTGTGCTTTTTCTATGCTTCTTCCGGGCCTTAAGTTTAGCTTTTACTTATTTTTACTCTTTTGTAAATAGCTTTTTTATTTTTTTGCTAATTGAAAAGATTTTCTCAGTTTAAATTGTATAATGATTCTCTACACTTAAACTGAAATCAGGTGAACATTTTGGAATTCGAGAAACCAGGTACTGCCGGAGCGAATTCTACCTATCATAGGCCTACCAATGGGGGGGTTGATCAAAAACACAGTAAAGTCATAGCTTACCTTATTCTTTCACAAATCGAAATTGTGTGATTAGAATACTCTCTTAATAAACAGCATAAATGAGGTAGTAGTCCGCATTGAATCTCTGTGACATGGGGAATTTCCTATTTGATTATTTTGATACAAGTTGTCTTAAAGTGAGTGTTTTTTAAACCTTTTAACACTTTTTTTAACAGACGTGCTATTTTTTCCCAAATGGATACACTGAATACTTAAACATGTATTTCACTTTATTTATTTATTTTATTTTATTTTTAAAACAATACAGAACATACACATACAAACTACAACGTCACACAAACAGAAACGACATCACACCTGCCCAGACCAGCAGCATTGTAGTTCTTGACACAAACCTGTGCGCCTGGCACCTACTGTACTGCCATACCCCATTCAAAGACACTTCGATCTTTTTTCTTGTCCATTCACCCTCTGAATGGCACACTTACCTGGCTAGAATGAAGTGTAATGTCTGGAATGGAGTGACTGGAATGGTATCAAACACATGTTTGATACTATTCAATAAACTATTATGAGCTGTACTCCCCTCAGCAGCCTCCACTAACACATACACAGTCCATGTCTCATTTGTCTCAAGGCTTAAAAATCCTTCTTTAACCTGTCTCCTCCCCTTCATCTACACTGAATGAAATGGATTTAACTTGACATCAATAAGGGATCATAACTTTCACCTGGATAAACCCGGTCAGTCTATGTCATGGAAAGAGTTTTGTACACTCAGAGTATATGCTTTCTAGCCTACATAAAGTGTAATAAAAGTAGATTGTGTGACATTTCCAGGACAGCACAGTGAACTTTGTATTGGAAAGGGTAATACTAATTACATGGTCACTTAAAATGTCTCTTTCTGAAACTGTCATATTTCCTCCAGAGCCCAAGTTCATTGGGTCGGTGGTGATTCCTGATAACGATGACAGGGATGATGACAAGGTCTACTTCTTCTTCACGGAGAGAGGGATGGACGCAGAGGGGGTTAACAAGGCTGTTTACACCAGGGTGGGACGGGTCTGTGCGGTGAGAATGGAACTAATGCTTTGCTTTGTCCTGCATGCCAGCATATCCCCATATATAGTGACTTTAGAAAGTATCCATACCCCTTGACTTTTTCCACATTTTGTTGTGTTACACAGCCTGAATAAACATTGATTAAATAGATTGTTTTTCTCACCCATCTATACACAATACCACATAATGAAAAGTGAAAACATGTTTATGAAATGTTTGCAAATTTATAGAAAATGAAATACAGAAATATCTTATTTACATAAGTCTTCACACCCCTGAGTCAATACATGTTAGAATCACATTTGACAGCGATTACAGCTGTCTTTCTAGGTAAGTCTCTAAGAGCTTTGCACACCTGGATTGGACAATATTTGCCCATTATTCTTTTCAAAATTCTCCATGCTCTGTCAAATTGGTTGTTAATCATTGCAAGACAACCATTTTCAAGTCTTGCCATAGATTTTCAAGCAGATTTAAGTTTAAAACTGTAACTCAGCCACTCACGAACATTCAATGTCTTCTTGGGAAGTAACTCCAGTATAGATTTGGCCTTGTGTTTTAGGTTATTGCCCTGCTGAAAGGTGAATTCATCTCCCAGTGTCTGGTGGAAAGCAGTCTGAACCAGGTTTTCCTTTAGGATTTTACCTGTGCCTAGCTCCATTCCGTTTCTTTTTAATCCTGAAGAACTCCCCCATCCTTAACGATGACAAGCATACCCATAACACGATGCAGCCACCTATGCTTGAAAATATGGAGAGTGGTACTCAGTACTGTGTTGTATTGGATTTGCTCCAAACATAAGACTTTGTATTCAAGACAAAAAGTAAAATGTTTTTCAGTATTACTTTAGTGCCTTGTTGCAAACAGGATGCATGTTTTGGAATCCTTCTTTTGACTCTGTCAATTAGGTTGGTATTGTGGTGTAACTACAATGTTGTTGATCCATCCTCAGTTTTCTCCTGTCACAGTCGCTAAACTCTGTAACTGTTTCAAAGGCACCATTGGCCTCATGGTGAAATCCTTGAGTGGAAGGATTCCTGGATCTTAGTAGTGACTGGGTGTATTGATACACCATCGAAAGTGTAATTAATAACTTCACTATGCTTCAAAGGATATTCTTCTTTTTTTTTACCCATCTACCAATAGGTGCCCTTCTTGGCGAGGCATTGGAAAACCTCTCTGGTCTTTGTGGTTGAATCTGTGTTTTAAATTCACTGCTCGACTGAGGGAACTATTATTAGTTAAACACTATTATTGCACACAGAGTGAGTCCATGCAAGTTATTATGTGACTTGTTAAGCATATTTTTACTGCTAAACCTATTTAGGCTTACCATAATAAAGGGGTTGAATAGTTATTGACTCAAGACATTTCAGCTTTTTATTTTTAAAAACATAATTCCACTTTGACATTATGGTATATTGTGTGTGGGCCAGTTACAAAAAATCTCAATTTAATTAATTTTGAATCCAGGCTGTTGCTCAACAAAATATGGAAAAAGTCAAGGGGTGTGAATACTTTCTGAAGGTACTGTATCATATCATCGCCTCCATCCCATTCTAAACCTATTCCCTTCCCTCTCCACCTCTCCATCCCCTCCCTTCAGAATGACCAGGGAGGTCAGAGGATGTTGGTGAATCGTTGGAGCTCCTTCCTAAAGACACGTCTCATCTGCTCTGTGGCTGGACCCAATGGCATCGACACACATTTTGACGAGCTAGGTACAGATGTGTGTGTGTGTATGTGTGTACGAAGGCAGGGGATTCAGCTATAGTACTTTTACTTGATTGAACCCTAAAGCTCTCTCTCTCTCCCTCCTCCTCTCACCCTCTCTCTCTGTCTCCCTCTCTTTCTCTCTCTCTCCCTCTTTCTTTCTTCAAATTCAGATTGCTTTATTGGCATGAAATACAATAATACAATAAATAAGTAAATACGTGTCTGCTGCTTTGATTCCTGGCCTTTTTCTGGAAAATCATGACTTTGGTTTTCTGAAAGTTGATTGCCCAGTATTTAAATCCCCACACAAAAGCACATTTCCCTCAGCTTAAAACTGGTTGGTCTCTCTTTGGAGATTATCATAAAACGAATCATCATAGTGCGACAGGGGCGACAGGTAGCCTAGTGGTTAGAGTGTTGGGCCTGTAACTGAAAGGTTGCTGGATCGAATCCCCGAGCTGACAAGGTATAAATCTGTCGTTCTGCCCCTGAACAAGGCAGTTAACCCACTGTTCCTAGGCCGTCATTGTAAATAAGAATTTGTTCTTAACTGACTTGCCTAGTAAAATAAAGGTTAAAATAAAAAAAAATAGTAAGATGAATATGAGGGAGAAGCATACACTGCACCTATATATAAATCATTGTCACCAAGGATTGTGCCTTTGTTGAGTTTTAACCAAATGTGGTTGTTGCACTTTTTGATTTAGCTCAGTGAAAGGACTATGATCATTCCTCCCAGTCCCTGCCCTGTTGTATGTTTTTATGTTTTCATGATGGAAGTAGAATTTCCCTATAGCCTGAAGGACATTGAGTATCGATATCACCACAACACTTTGTTTCCAGAAGTACGTCTTGAACTTTGACATTGTTAATAAAATCTGGGTTTGTGGTCTTAAGACCTAAGGTAGAGGAGTACAAGCCCTGGAACTAATAGTTAATGATATCATTTCATATACAGTGCATTCGGAAACTATTCAGACTACTTGACCTTTTCCACATTTTGTTACATTACAGCCTTATTCTAAAATGTATTAAATTGTTTTTTCCCCTCACCAATCTACACACAATACCCAATAATAAAAAAGCAAAAACAGGTTTTTTGACATTTTTGCAAATGTATCCCAAATAAAAAACAGAAATATGACATTTACATAAGTATTCAGACCCTTTACTCAGTACTTTGTTGAATCACCTTTGGCAGCGATTACAGCATAGAGTCTTCTTGGGTATGACGCTACAAGCTTGGCACAACTGTATTTGGGGAGTTTCTCCCATTCTTCCCTGAAAATCCTCTCAAGCTCTGCCAGGTTTGATGGGGAGCGTCACTGCACAGCTATTATCAGGTCTCTCCAAAGATGTTTGATCGGGTTCAAGTCCGGGCTCTGGCTGGGCCACTCAAGGACATTCAGAGACTTGTCCAAAATCCACTCCTGCGTTGTCTTGGCTGTGTGCTTAGGGCCGTCTGAGGTCATGAGCACTATGGAGCAGGTTTTCATAAATAATTTCTCTGTACTTTGCTCCGTTCATCTTTCCCTCGATCCTGACTAGTCTCCCTGTCCCTGCCGCTGAAAAAACATCCCCACAGCATGATGCTGCCACCACCATGCTTCACCGTAGGTATGGTGCCAGGTTTCCTCCAAACGTGACACTTGGCATTCAGGCCAAAGAGCTCAATCTTGGTTTCATCAGACCAGAAAATCTCATGGTCTGAGAGTCTTTAGGTGCCTTTTGGCAATCTCCAAGCTGGCTGTCATGTGCCTTTTACTGAGGAGTGGCTTCCGTCTGGTCATTCTACCATAAAGGCCTGATTGGTGGAGTGCTGCAGAGATGGTTGTCCTTCTGGAAGATTCTCCCATCTCCACAGAGGAACTCTAGAGCTCTTTCAGAGTGACCATCAGGTTCTTGGTCACCTCCCTGACCAAGGCCCTTCTCCCCCAATTGCTCAGTTTGGCTGGGCAGCCAGCTCTAGGAAGACTCTTAGTGGTTCCAAACTTCTCCCATTTAAGATTGATGGAGACCACTGTGTTCTTGTGGACCTTCAATGCCCAGGAATGTTTTGGTACCCTTCCCCAGATCTGTGCCTCGACACAATCCTGTCTAAGGACAATGCCTTGGTTTTTGCTCTGACATGCACTGTCAACTGTGGGACCTTATATAGACAGGTGTGTGCCTTTCCAAATCATGTCCAATCAATTGAATTCACCACAGGTGGACTCCTTGAAGTTGTAGAAACCTCTCAAGGATGATCAATGGAAACAGGATGCACCTGAGCTCAATTTCGAGGCTCATAGCAAAGAGTCTGAATACTTATGTAAAAAAGGTATTTCTGTTTTTATTTTTTTAAACATTTGCAAAATAAAATAAAAAACGGTTTTCGCTTTGTCATTATAGGGTATTGTGTGTAGATTGCTGAAGACATATTTTAAATCCATTTTAGAATAAGGCTGTAACATAACAAGATGTGGAAAAAGTCAAGGGGTCTGAATACTTTCCGAAGTCACTGTAAATTATTTTAGATATTAGGAGCTCATCAATTTACCAGCTGCTCTTGGAATTCTCCAAAATAACATCTCTTTCTTGTGTGTGTGTGTGTGTGTGTGTGTGTGTGTGTGTGTGTGTGTGTGTGTGTGTGTGTGTGTGTGCGTGTGTGTGTGTGTGTGTGTGTGTGTGTGTCATTTCAGAGGATGTATTTGTGTTAAAGAACGAGGATGAGAAGAATCCAGAGATCTTTGGCCTCTTCAGCACTACAAGGTCAGCTCAGTCATGTTTTTCATGTTCATACCATTTACTGGTATAGAAAATGAATATATAAAAATGCATTTCTCTCCCTTCCATAGTGCTGTGTTCCAGGGCTATGCAGTGTGTGTGTACCACATGGATGATGTGCGAGCAGCGTTCAATGGCCAGTTTGCCCATCGGGAGAGACCAGAGCACCACTGGACCCCCTACGAAGGCCGGGTCCCCTACCCACGCCCCGGATCTGTAAGTCCTGTCCCAACAGCCACCCCCACAGCTACAACATCTACTGACATCAATATACCTGATTGCCTCTCCGAACCTGATTAATAAGCGTCCAAGCATTGCATGATTGGTGTAGCATAATAAGGTAGTTTATGAATTTGCTTAAGAGATGCTCCTCATTACAGCAAACTCTATATATCTAAACTATACCATTTCAATAATATTTTTTAACAAGGTGATATTCAAGCAGCAGCATTTTACATTCACAGCACTCCCCTTGTGTCTGTAGCAGGTGCTCTTTGCAGATACACAGTGTTACAGGTCGTTGTAGAACCTTTCCTGTGAATGTCAGAGCTACTGTAGCTATCTCTGGGAACAAGCTGGGCCTGAGTCCAATACAACCATATTATTATACAGTAACACACAGCTTTAGTAGCAATCATTGCACTGGCATAATGCAGTTTCTCTGGACCCCAACCACACTCCTGTAGCATACCTGAATCTGTATGACATGAGCTGTCCTCACGCTCTCTCCCAGCTTGGAGAGAAAATGTTGTATAGTGCATAGAACCAGTCTACACTCTACATCCCCATCACTCTTCCTTTCTTCCACTCTATTCCTGTCTCTCTCTCTCTCTCTCTCTCTCTCTCTCTCTCTCTCTCTCTCTCTCTCTCTCTCTCTCTCTCTCTCTCTCTCTCTCTCTCTCTCTCTCTCTCTCTCTCTCTCTCTCTCTCTCTCTCACTCTCTCTCTCCATCTCTTTCCCTTCCTCTCTCTCTCCAGTGTGCCAGTAAGGTGAATGATGGTGGGTTCTCAGGTTCTAAGGAGTTCCCTGATGAGGTTCTGCGATTTGTGCGTTCCCACCCCGTCATGTTCAGCCCGGTACTCTCCCTCCACCGCAGACCAGTTCTACTGCAGACGGAGCCAGGGGGGAGGAGACTAACTCAGATTGCTGTGGACCGCGTCCAGGCCCAGGACGGACACTATCATGTTCTGTATATAGGAACAGGTACAAATCCTGAAATTGTCCAGTGCTGTGTACTGTATCTTCAGGGTTAGTGCTCCCTTCAAAATATTTTAAGCAAATTCTCATGAAAAGCAGATTGAGTTAATTTAATAATTTGAATACTTTAAACACTGGGCATACAGTACAATGAGTGATACTGTATGCCCAGTGTTCAAAGTATTCAAATTATTAAATTAACTCAATCTGCTTTTCATGAGAATTTGCTTAAAATATTTTGAACTCCAAAAATGACATCCCAAAACTAAGCCTTTGACTCTCTACCATTTGGATTTCCTCTCTGAAGGGTGGTTGTATTGGTGAAGATGTTATATTTACATCAGATAATACTCTCTCCCGTAGACGACTCTGTTGTGTTGAAGTTTATCACCATCTACAACAAAGACACAGACGCCATAGAGGAAGTTCTACTGGAGGAACTGCAGGTGTTCAAGGTACTGTTGTTACTTAGCGCCACCATGTGGCAAACATTAGTAATTGCACACATAAAGAAGATTGGCCCTCAACAATTTGATTTAATTGTGGAAGTTCTTAAGTTTTATTTTATTTTACTTGTTTAGGTCCCTTTTCCAATAACTGAGATCATCATATCAGCTAAACGGGTATGAAAACTATGTATTGTCTTAAAATGTTTCATTAATAACAATGTCATTATTCATATATTTTTTTTGTGGTTGTTTAAAACTGCAGTACCTTCATATAGCCACAGGATCACTGTGTATTGACATCTGAATGTGGGGGAATGTAATGCATTTTATGTTCTTGATATCACAGGAGGCTGCTGAGGGGAGAACGGGTCATTATAATGGCTGGAATGGAATGGCACCAAACACCTGGAAACCATGTGTTTGATGTATTTGATACCAATGCACTGATTCCACTCCAGTCATTAACACGAGCCCATCCTCCCCAATTAAGGTGCCACCAACCTCCTGTGCTTGCTATATACCCCAATGTGTACCTCCATTAATTTCTGTCCCTGTTTTGTTGTTTCCATAGCAACAGCTATATGTGGGTTCTGAGGTAGGTGTGGCTCAGGTGAGGCTCCATCAGTGTGACCTGTACGGATCTGAGTGTGCCGACTGTTGCCTAGCGAGGGACCCTTACTGCGCCTGGGATGGAATCACCTGCTCACGGTACTACCCTGCTGGGGTCTACACCAAGAGGTGAGACACACACACACACATACAGGCACACAGGCATGCACAGTCACACACAGACACATGCACACGTGCAAACACACACAGAGGTGCAGAGGCCTCACATATCACTCATTAGCACCTCATCCTGCACCTCTATCCTCCCTGATCCCTCTCTCTCAGTAGACGATTCAGGAGACAGGATGTTCGCCATGGCAACGCTGTACAGCTGTGCAACGGGCTGGAAATTGATGGTCAGTCTGTGTGTGTTTCTTTTCCTACATTATCAGAGTTCTAACATTTCACCTGAAAGTCCTGAAAAGGTGGGAAACAAGTTTTTTTTTTTCAGGACCTGAATTTGTTCAAATGTCATTTTAAACTAAAAGGTTATGTTTAGGGTTAGGGTTTTTGGGGTCAAGGTTAGGTTTAGGTTAAGGGTTAAGGTTAGGGTTATTATTAGGGTTAGGTTTAGGGTTGGGGGTTAGGGAAAATAGGATTTTTAATGGTCAAACATGTTTATTTTTGTGTGTGTGTGTGTGAAGCTTTCCCATCTAATTCACCTCCTAAGAGGTATGTTTCATGCAGATTATAATTTTGAAGCTCAAGTCCATAAAAGCATTCACCTGTGAATGATAGAATGTGATTACACCTTGACCAATGGACTTTGGCCTGGCTGTGGTGACACAAAGGTCACTGTGCGTGTGTGTGTGTGTAGAGGTTTTGTGTGATAGTCACAAGCATAAAAGAGGTCACTGTCAATTTAATGACTATGTTGACCTCATTTTTATATCTCATATAATGTCTCCTCTGAACATGTGTGTGGTGTTTATGTAGGGGAGCAGTACCAGGGAGCAGAGGAGAGGCAGGTGTATGGGGTAGAGAGTAACAGTACTCTACTGGAGTGTACCCCTCGCTCTCTACAGGCCAGAGTCATGTGGTACATACAGAGAGACCCAGACAGAGAGGAGGTGAGACACACACACCACTTTCCTCCCTTATTCCCTTCTTTCCCATCTCTTTTTACCCTTACCCTTTTCTCCCTACCTCCAGGTCAGAGGTGATGACCGTGTCGTTATGACAACCCACGGGCTGCTGTTCCTGAGTGTGCGGAGTGGGGATGCTGGTGTGTACGTGTGTCAGACGGTGGAACATGGCTATGTTCACACCCTACTGAGAGTCACGCTACACGTGCTGGGAGGGGGGAAGGTTGGGGCCCTGATACACAGGACAGGGGAGGAGGGGGAGGGAGAGTGGGGGACAAAAGCAACCTCCTGTCACCTCCCTATAGATAGCTCACTAGGCCCCCACCCTGGTTCCAACTCTGACCCAAGTTCCAGGCTACAAGGAGCCCTACCAGGGTCCTCCCTAGCCCTAGCCTCAGCTCCAGGCCCTACCTCCAGGCTGCCAGGCCCAGGCACTGCCTCCCGGCTGTGGTACAAGGAGTTCCTCCAGCTGATAGGCTATGGGGACGCCCAGCGGGTGGAGGAGTACTGTGAGAGGGTCTGGTGCTCAGGGAAGAGACGCCGGAAGACTAAACGCAGATACACCCAGCCAATGGAAGGAGGGGAGAGGAAGGGGAGGGGGAAGGGAGACCTACACCGAGCCCCCAGACACACCTCGGACACCTGAGAGAGAGAGAGAGAGAGAGAGAGAGAGAGAGAGAGAGAGAGAGAGGGCAGAGACTGTACAACACACACACACACACACACTGGGACAGTTTTTCAGTAGAGAATACTATACTACAACCAACTAAGCTAAACATGGCCCATATTGTCTTCTTCCTTCTAATAACCAGACTGTTATATTGTGTTTTTTCCTTCTCTGGTTTCTGATGGAAACCTTGCCACTGGTAGATATGCTGAGTGTATCTGTCCCTGAGTGTCCATCAGATCGAAGGCACGTAGAACTGATTAACTGTTTGGAACAACGTGGCCTCTGACCTTAAAAACGCAGAACTGATAGCAGGCCTCTCTGAATGGACAGAAGCTTCACAGCCATGCCAGATGAACCCACAGATAACAGACATTCAAACAGATTCATTAGAAATTAAACATATTTATGTTTCTAGTGATACTCTTGAGCTGCTTGCGTTTCAAACCACTGTTTAGAAAATACATAACTTATAAGCACATCATCAAGTAGTGATTCTTTCTAATGTGTCTTACTGTAAATACATTATTATTATTATAGGTATCTGTTTTGAGTTTAGTAGTGATTTAGATTTTATTAAACTGGAAATGGTACTGTGTTATTGTTTTACTGTTTAGTTAAATGTTAACTTTCGTGATGATATACACAAGTATTACCTAGCATACTTTGTCAGATCGTTTGGTTGTACTTGTGATTTCATTTGGTTTCAGATGAGATTTCGAATTCTAGGTAAGTTGACATCAGTGAATGATTACGTTAATGCGGAATTCTGTGCGAACGGAACAGAGAATATTGAAAAAATAATACCACTGAACAATAAAAAATAGTTTTGAGAATGTACTGTTGATGACGGAACATGGATTCTATAAAATGGAATAGATGTAACCCTTCAATAAAAGTTATAGATACTTGATCTGAGTTGTTAGATAATTATATCCACAGTGTATCTCAACAGATTCATTTCCCCTTCAACTTAAATGTGAAGTGTATTCAACTGGTAATTATAAAGAGTTGATTGATTAGTATTCATATCAGCTCCTGCATGGCTGTCTATTTCTCTCTCTCCCTCTCTTTCCCTCCCTCTCTTTCCCTCCCTCTCTTCCCTCCCTCTCTCTGTCACTGCTATCAGTAATGATGCTAGAAACCAGAACAGAAGCCAATATACGTCGCCTCATTTTCCCTCCGGAATAAGGAAGAGCGCCACAGTGACCATTCAAGCATGTCATTGGCTAGACCGAGAAGCCTGTCTCATTAATATTCAAACGTATCTGAGGAAATAAACGGTTTTATATTCTGACAACATAACATTCATCAGGGTGTTTGTGTTGAGTAAATGTGTACAATCCCTCTTTTGTATGTTCTTTTTTTCCAGTCATTTTTAGTGTTTTTATGTTATCATATTTCACCTACTCATGTTCTGAAGTTTCTGCATGACTTTATTTCTGCACTCATCATCTTCCTGAAGGTTCTCTGAATAAGGCCTAAATAGAAACTGTGTGTGTGTATGTCTCCCCTCTACCCTACGTCATAAATACCTGACATAAAAAAATATGTTCTCTCACCCGTGTCACCTCTAGGATTCAGCTATCAATGATGTGGCTAACACACACAAACACATACAGACACACACACACACACTGGAGCCATCTGAGGATGGAGTTCACACAGCTGATCTGTTCCACTGGCTACCATAGCAACGGTCTATAAGTCCCCTAACACCCCTCCCTCTCACCACCTCACCACAGCTACCTCTCTCTGTGTCTTAGCACGGTAGCACTGCCACTCAGGTAGTGGGTGTTACACCACAATGTTACACCAGCCTTAATACCCAGCCCAGCCAATAGACCCTCTAGCTGCCCAGCCCAGTGAAATAATAGTAGATACATCTCAGTCCCCTTCCTTTATTTTCTATGCTTATTTTCTGTGTGTCTCACGCTCTCTCTCTCTCTCTATCTCCCCATCAGCAGCACAGTGATGTTTCCATCAGTGCCCAATGCACCAGAACACTTTATTACGTATGAAATGGTCTGTCTGTGTCTGTGTGTGTATGTGCGTGTGTGCGTGTGTGTGTGTGCGTGTGTGTGTGTGTGTGTGTGTGTGTGTGTGTGTGTGTGTGTGTGTGTGTGCATGCGTTTGTGTGGGTGTGTGTGCATGTGTGACTCGACTAGATGAAATCCTGGAGCATGAAGGGCAGATAGTGCTCAGTGGTTGTGTTATCTATTTGTGCCAGATTCACCACACACAGATGCAAGAGAACACGCCCCTGCCGTACCACGTTTGATGATTTAATTCCCTTCACTATATCATACACACTCTTCATCTGAAACGTTCAATCCAGATTAAAGCTTTGAGTTAATAAATGGTTGATTATTATTTTATTAATATCTCCATTCTGCATTTCTCATATCTAGGATTCAGGAGCTCTGGGATATACAGTATTGCCGGCTTTCACTTCCTGCAGTCTTTATTATATGCATTGCTATTTATGAATATTTCATAGCTATGTATATCAGGGTGATGTGGGGTGAAAAAGGTGTCAATGGCTGCTATCAACTGTTTATTTTTTGTGAATTATAATGATTGAGATTATGTGTGATTCTGATGTTTCTGTGCTGACAGGAGAGAGAGAGAGAGAGAATGAGTGTGAGGGAGAGTTAGAGAAAGAGTGAGAGAGAGTGGCAAGTCATTCCTAGCCGCCTGCCACTCGATGTTATCAATGTAGGAGAGATGAATAAAAGTTAAATCCCAAATCCAGCTCTATCAAAGATAATTAGTAAGCAACAGAGACGGAGGAGAAGATGATCAGCCGTCAGACAGACACTAGTCTCTCTCTCATATCAGGTCAAACCAAGGACTCTGAATAATGAGGAGACCTGTACAAACACACACTGTAAAACAAAACACACATTGCAAACACCTACACTGTACAAACACACAAAGCATGAAAACACACACACACAGTATGTCAGCGTGGTGCAGCTCTGGCCTCACATTCAACACATCTCCCCATTTTGACCCTTCTATACATTCCTTACAGGTCTCAATGACTCAAGTCTCTGCCTGAGTGTGTGAGTGTGGGTGAGTGTGGCACATTTCGATGCCACGCTGAAACCGCTTACTCACAATTAATCACTTACTTATTTGTGCGCATGTCTGTGTGTGTGAGATAAGGGATGTGAGAAAAACCCACGATTCATCAGCGGAAATGACGCCCCACCCACTTACACACCTCACGACTCACGAGTGTGAGAGAGAAAGAACAACCGGATGGTATAGATCTTGTGACTCACTCCTACGTGATAATCCTTTCAAAGGGAGAGGGGGAGAGTCAGAGAAAGGGATGAAGGCAATTCACAGAGTGAGAGAAAAGATGAGAATCACTAAATGGGTAGGAGAGACTCTAGAACAAAGAGAGGAGAGCACCTGGAGAGAAATAGAGGGGAAGAGACCGTTAGAAAACAACATGCAGCAAGTGACTCAGGGGTAGAGACTGACAACGAGAGAGAGAGCGGGAGAGACAGAGAGAGAGAGAGAGAGAGAGTTGGGGGTGGAAGGAGAGAACAGTGCTGAGTTATTCTGTGTGTGAGAGCTAGTCTGTCACACTGTGGTATTTCCATTCAGCAGGAGCTGCAGGGTCGACTCTCTTTCTCGCTCTCTCTGCATTACTGAGTCCTGAAACCACAAGAGGTTCAGCACTCTCTTTTAGAATGCATTGTCCTGAGGTTTACAGAGGCTGCTATTTTGAGGTCTAGTGACTAGAATTCAGTAGTGGCATGTTAGCATCAGTACCACCAATCATCACAGAACATTGGTGACTGACAGCTGTGTGTGTGTGATGTGGAGTGTGTGGGTTGAGTCTGCAGAGCTGAGGTTAATCCATGTGTAATCATGGTGTATCCATCCCCTTGTGACTTCTTCTCTACTCTAATCTCTGTCTCTCTCTCTCTCTTTCTCTCTCTCTCGCCTCATCTTTCCATCTACCTCATTACTTCCTCATCACTATGACCTTTACACTGTAGATTAACACCATCTGGTTCAGGCCATTAAACACAGACACACAAACACACACACACAGTGTGTACGGCTAGGCAGAACACAGCTACACATACATCAATGGTCTGTAGGCTGAAGGACAAGACTACTAACATGTTTATACTGTAGTATGTGGTCTGCCACTACTCGGATTACATACCAAACCATGAATATAAATATGAACGTACGTCTCTCTGTCTGATTCTCACCTCTATGGCCAAAGTCTGGCATACACTGTTTCAAAATGTTAATCAAAACATCAGCAACACTTTTCCTCTGTATGAATTCCAACTTCAGCAACATTTTCCCTCTGTATGAATTCCAACTTCAGCAACACTTTTCCTCTGTATGAATTCCAACTTCAGCTACACTTTTCCTCTGTATGAATTCCAACTTCAGCAACACTTTCCTCTGTATGAATTCCATTGGGAGATAACAGAAAATGGATAAGAAATAATGCCTTCAACAGCATGACAAGTGTTGAATATCATGAATGGTATTGAATCATATGCAGAACAATTTTAATTAGGTTGTATAACAGGTGTCTTTCACTAAATACAAGTGTTGAATATCATTTACATTGACATTTTTGTCATTTAACAGACACTAACGCTAGTGAGTGAATAAATGTTTTTACTTTTTTGTACTGGTCCCCCATGGGAATCGAACCTGCACATGAATGTTATAGAATCATTTGCAGAATAACTGTAACTTGGGTGTCTTTCACTGAATATATCTCACAGTACAGTAGACTGTATGTTGAGGTGTGTCTGTTTGCCTGTTCTAAATGAGGCTGTTGGGTTACTGAAGGAAGAGTATATTAGATTGATGCAGAACTTTTGTTTTGTGTCTGCATCACTCAACAGATTTGCTTAGTGATTGTAAAGTTAAACGACTGTGTGTGTGTGTGCGCGCGGGTTTGTGTAAATTGTGTATATCTATGGTGTATGTACTATGTAGCCACCTGACCTGAGCCATAAGGGAGACTAGGCATCTACCACCCTATCAGCGGGGCATATGTCTTTAGTCCCCACACTTTGGTTCTGAAACGTGTGTGTGTGTGTGTGTGTGTGTGTGTGCGTGTGTGTGTGTGTGTGTGTGTGTGTGCGTGTGTGTGTGTGTGTGTGTGTGTGTGTGTGTGTGTGTGTGTGTGTGTGTGTGTGTGTGTGTGTGTGTGTGTGTGTGTGTGTGTGTGTGGTTATTACAGCAGCACCTGGGAGGCTGATGTTGCTGGTGAATATTTTATGAGAGAATGGATCCTCTACTCTGTGAGCAGGTCGAGTACAGTAGCACACACACACACACACACACACACACACACACACACACACACACACACACACACACACACACACACACACACACACACACACACATAACACACACACACACACACACACACACATAACACACATACAGGAGATTCTATTTTGTAAGAGCAGTGTGAGTACAGTAGCTATGCCGTTTCACATATAGAATAGATGACATTAGACTATACCACACACAGCCTACACACACCTACACACCAGGCAGGTTCCAATGAAGGTGATATAAGACTATGACACACACACACACACACACACACACACACCTATTCAGTGGGTAGGTGCAAGTGAAAGTGATATCAGAGTATAACTGCCAGATGAAAGTCACACCAGAAAGTGATACTGTTATTTGGCATGGTCTATGCATGTGGCTCAACACATATGTACATCATCAACAGTCTCAAAGGCTGACTCCTGTCCATCTCCTCAGCATCCAGCTACAATAATCAAAACACTGTCAAACATTATACTCCAAACAGACTAAAACCAGTTAGTGTTAGTGTTAGTGTATGTACTGTAGCTGTAGCCTAAGGTCTTGAATGAATGTACAGCTGAGAACACTGTTAATTGTATTGGCGTGGTAACAGTAGCAGTGGAAGTCAAATTAGTAGTAGTAATACTTAAACCTGCTCCTCCTTCTAAACACCTGGAGCAGAAGCAGCAGTACACTATACAAGCATCCTCAAGCCTCTTATGCCGCATGCATTCTCTCTATCCCTCTTCTTTCCTTTCGTGCTGATTTCCTGCCGGCCCCTGATTCGTTTGTGTGGGCGGGAGGAGATTAGGGGCGGAGGGAGAGATGTTTGAGAGGAGGAGAAGGGGGAGGGATAGGAGGATGCTGGCCCTTTAAGAGTATTTTTAGTATGGTCACTGGTCAGGAAAACAGGAATTAGGGATGGTATGAGACTGGCAGTAGAAAACAGACAGATAGGGATGGTATGAGACTGGCAGAAGAAAACAGACAGATAGGGATGGTATGAGATAGGCAGTAGAAAACAGACATATAGGGATGGTATGAGACTGGCAGTAGAAAACAGACATATAGGGATGGCAGCAGACTGGCAGTAGAAAACAGACAGATAGGGATGGTATGAGACTGGCAGTAGTAAACAGACATATAAGGATGGTATGAGACTGGCAGTAGTAAACAGACATATAGGGATGGTATGAGACTGGCAGTAGTAAACAGACATATAGGGATGGTATGAGACTGGCAGTAGTAAACAGACATATAGGGATGGCAGCAGACTGGCAGTAGAAAACAGACATATAGGGATGGTATGAGACTGACAGTAGTAAACAGACATATAGGGGTGGTATGAGACTGGCAGTAGTAAACAGACATATAGGGATGGTATGAGACTGGCAGTAGAAAACAGACAGATAGGGATGGTATGAGACTGACAGTAGTAAACAGACATATAGGGATGGTATGAGACTGGCAGTAGTAAACAGACATATAGGGATGGTATGAGACTGGCAGTAGTAAACAGACATATAGGGATGGTATGAGACTGGCAGTAGTAAACAGACATATAGGGATGGTATGAGTCTGGCAGTAGTAAACAGACATATAGGGGTAGCAGCAGACTGACATCCTCCTAACAGCGAAGTAGAGGGATGGCAGGAAGAGAGAGGCCACTGGTACAGTGGCAAAGCCTGGTACCTTTAGTCAAGCCTTAGATGGCTCAATGCATCACATTTGATTGGTATGGTGGTCCTGTTAAACAAGAACAAGCAGATAAACTCTATAGATAAACTCTATACCACAACCATTTAGTTTTACAATAATTTGCTATAAAGACGGCATTGGTCAAGAATTAAAAAAGGAAAATATTATACTACAACAGAAAAATGCATAACTCACCTTTACTAGACCAAATATCCAGAGTGATTTACAGGAGCAATTAGGATTAAGTGTCTTGCTCAAGGGCACATGGGCAGATTTTTCTCCTAGTCTGCTCGTGGATTTGAACCAGTGACCTTTCTGTTACTGGTCCAACTCTCTTAAACAATGAAACATTCCCTTCATAGACAATGAAACATTCCCTTCTGAAACAATTAAACATTCCCTTCTGAAACAATTAAACATTTCCTTCTGAAACAATGCCTGGAAGATGAGTTACAGAGGTGAGCGGTCCAATACATTTTATTAATATTCCCGGCATATTCATTACATTTTAATGCCATCAGTAGAAACTGGTCAGTGGCCCACCTGGTCTCAGTGTTGTGGTCTCTTCAGGGCAGATATGTAAATTTAATGACACTGGCAAAGTGTGTGAGATCAGGTTACTGTATTGATTACACAGTGATCCTGCTCCGCACTGCTCTATCAGAGACTCAGCGACACAGAGACCCAGGCCTAGAGCAGCACTAGTAGCAGGTAGTAGCTCCATGCAGGTTACAGCAGCACGCCACTCTGCAACAGGGAAAGACATGCCGGGCAAAAACTGCTTTTCCTTTCTGAAAAGCAAGCATCTGAGGTAAGATACGATAACATACGTTTTATGGTCTTTCTACAGAATTGGGGTTAGCACAAACAACGACACAGACTCAGTACACAACAGGTGGCTAAACAACTATTGTTAGTGATTCGGTCATTCAGAACTGAATCACCAAGAAGAAAGTGTATGTTTTAAACAACTTGATCTCACTAGGTAACATGTCTGCACTGTTAGAAATGCTGTAGAGTTAATGATGATAATCAGCTCAATCAGCAGACAGGCTTTAATTAAAATGAGAGAGTGATAAATACTTCTGAGGATACAGCTGTGTGTGAAAGACAGAGGGAGAGAGAGAGAGAGATGGAGAGAGAGAGAGAGAGAGAGAGAGAGAGAGAGAGAGAGAGAGAGAGAGAGAGAGAGAGAGAGAGAGAGAAGGATAGGGAGAGGGAGAGGGAGGGGGAGAGAGAGGGAGAGGGAGAGAGGGAGAGGGAGAGAGAGCGAGGGGAAAGAGAGAGAGAGAGAGAGAGAGAGAGAGAGAGAGAGAGAGAGAGAGAGAGAGAGAGAGAGAGAGAGAGAGAGAGAGAGAGAGAGAGAGAGAGAGAGAGAGAGAGAGAGATCTCTGCCCTGCAGAAACATGTCTGTGCTTCATGCTTGAGTGAGCAGTGAGACATTGTTAGTGTAGGCCGGGCTTTGGATCACAGAGGTTGTTTGTCAGAAACGTGCCCTCATGTCCACAACAGACTGTGGTGGCTCTAAAATGGCAGCCAGGTTTAGTTTCATTCGTTTTCGTTTTATTTATTCACACAAAAAAGAGAAATGAAAGACAAACATTGCAGATAAAAACACGGTAAAAAAGGTGTGCAGGTGAGGTTGGAAATCCCAGAGGGCTTATATGAAAACCACACCAAAAAAAAAAAAACGATATATATATATGTATTGTAGAGAGGGTTTGAAGTCTTGCAAATTACTTTCGGATTATATGTAAATTGTGGAGGTAGGAAGCATACAGCATATACTGGCCCAGACAATGTTGCAGTTGATGAGACATGGGTAGGTATAGGTTGATGTAATAACTAGGAGTCAAAGGAAACTCACAGATAATAAGACGTACTGTAGCTATGCAACTATTAGGCCTACTGCTCATAATCATGTGGTTTGGATAGAGAATGTCTGGTAATAGACCAATTTCAGTCCCAGATTGAGCAGGACAAAGCTACTGCCCTCAACCCCAGATGATCACAAAGATAAAAGGATGTTGTTTGTGTGTGTGTGTGTGTGTGTGTGTGTGTGTGTGTGTGTGTGTGTGTGTGTGTGTGTGTGTGTGTGTGTGTGTGTGTGTGTGTGTGTGTGTGTGTGTGTGTGTGTGTGTGTGTGTGTGTGAAATCCTTGCTAAATCCGTCCCCTGCTGATAGAGTCAGTGGTGCTGTATTATCTCTCTCATAGCAGATGATTGGTCTATAAAGGCTGGGATCTGGTTTGACCTTTGGTGCCACTGCTCTTTCTTCACACCCCGCTGGACGGGGTGCTATATACTGCTCTAAGCTTCAGTACAGCTGAGGTAGTCAGAGTGCCAGATACTGCTCCTAGATTCAAAGCTAGTGTTTTGTTTAGGTCTTCCTATCACTACCATTGGAAACATTTCATGAAATTCAACATTTAAAGGGGAGCCTTTTCTATTTCAGAGGCTGCTTGTTTAGTTGAATGCACTAAACAGGCAGTCTGTCATCCACGGCCCATCACAGTGACACTGGGCCAACGAGGATAGCCCAGCCTGTCTCATCTCATCACATCTGCACTGGAAGAAAAAGTCATCTGGGACAGGTGCCAGCGTGCCTGGGTCTGTGCTGTGGAGGAGGAGAGGAGAGAGAGAGTCTAGACTGGAGGAGCTGTAATGTCTGTAGTGCTGTGGGTGTTCTCACTTCTTAATGTATCTTCTTCCCCTATTGCACTATTACAGGATGTATCTGTCTGCTGAAGAGCCATGTCTCACCTAAGACCCAGGAGGGATGGTCTATTTTTACCATTGAAAAAAGACAAAAACATTTGGTAACAGAAATAGAGGTGTAGTCTAAATAAGCTGTATAGTGGGCCTTTGGGTGTTCTACTTCCCTAGTACTTGATGCCTGTGTGAATGTGATGATGGGCCCAGAGATGGCCTTATCACGCGTGCAATGAGTCCGTAGCACGCTCTATACAAACGTTCTCACTACGCTGCTAAAGATGGTCAGACACTCACCTTTAAAACGTGTACTTCAAGCCACACAGAAAACATGTTGTTGGGTGTTTTGCAGAGTTCGTTGCCACTAATGTCTAGTTGATTAGACCTACATGTCGTGATTTTGCTAAAGCCATTTGCGAATACTCGGACAGGGGGTCGTGTCCAAGCAGGCCTTGATTTGGCAACGCTTACCAGCCGTTATGTAGCTCATTATAGTAAAGTTGTCTATATTTCACAGACACACACGCACACACACACGCACACACACACACAGTGCCTACAGACAGACAATGGTCAGGGATAGCCAATGTTATGGAGCCGTCATTAGGGGCCTCTGTAGTGCTGATAATATTTATCCTACATAAGCCATGACAGAGCCTTCAGAAAGCCAATGGGACGAATGGCCATCTCACTTTGAGTGATTATCTGAATTCCAGTGTGTGTGTGTGTGTGTGTGTGTGTGTGTGTGTGTGTGTGTGTGTGTGTGTGTGTGTGTGTGTGTGTGTGTGTGTGTGTGTGTCAATGGCATGAAGGAATATAGGTGTGTGAGAGATAAATGAAGAGAGGGTGAGAGCAACAGAGTGAGAGAGATAATGAAGAAGTGATTCATCAGCATTTAGTGTCAACCTGAAGTTGAAGTGGTGAAGGCCATCTGTTGACCTTGGGGATTAGAACACAACCCACTCAACGGTCTCATATAAGAGCCCATGCCTGGTATAACGTCATTATCTGCCAACGAATGAGAGGTAATAGGCCTAATAACGGAAAAAACACAGGACAGGTTCAAAATGCCAAAACGAAACAGACAAAATACAGATACACGATACATGATACATAGTGCGGCAGTATGAAAAAGTATAAAAATACAGGAAGTCTGGAGTGCAAAAATCTATAGAAAGGCATTGCATAATATGAGTGAATGACTGAATATTTACATTATACTTTGTTATAGAGTGTTAGGTGAAAAAAATGAAACAATTATTGCAAGTTGATATAAATAAAAAATATGTGCATGGTTAACTATACAGGTCGATGGCAGAAAAATATACTTAAATAGCTAAATGTGCATATGATATAAATTAGGGTACTAATAGTTTACTTAATATAAAGTCTGGTTAAATATACAGGTAAATGAATATTGGAATATTTGTATGGTTAAATAAATAAAATGTACAGGTAAATGACAGGAAGAGATACTTAAATAGCTAAATGTGCGTATGATATAAATTAGGCTAATCAAAATAATTCCTAGTACAGTGTTTAATTACAGATAAATTCACGTATTGTACATTTGATATACTATATGCAAAGAAAAAAAGATACTACTGACAGGATACTAATGTACAGTCCTGAGTGAATGACTACATACTGTAAGTTCAGTCCAAGAATTACTTACAATTTTGCATGTGATATGATATAACAACTGTATATGAATATGTATATACAGTCCTGAATGAATGAGTCCTGAATGAATGAGTCATTACAGACCAGAAAGTTACTCACGGATGGATGGATGTCTAATTGTTAAACTAGGTCCTAACACCCCAACAGCTCCAGGTCTATGTTGCCGACGGCACGGCACCCCGGTGAGGCATTAAATAGTCTAATAGCCAACGGCAGGAAGGACCTCCTGTAGCGCTTTCTGGCACACCGTGGTGGGATCAGTCTGTGACTGAAGGTGCTCCTCTGCATCATAACCATGGCATGCAGAGGGTGGGTGACTTTATCCATGATGGCCAGCAGTTTGGCCAGGATCCTTCTCCGTGCCACCTCATCTAGAGTGTCAAGGTTAATCCCCAGAGCAGAGCTAGCCGTCCTAATCAGCTTATTTACCCGAGAAGCATCACCAGCCTTTATGTTGGCGCCCCAGCACACCACTGCAAAAAAGATGGCACCACAGACTGGTAGAAAGTATGCAGTAGTTTACTGCACATGTTGAAGAACCTGAGCCTCCTCAGAAAGTAGAGTCGGCTCTGGCCCTTTTTGTATAGGGCCCCAATGTTACCAGCCCATTCCAGCCTGCTGTCCATTTGGACTCCCAGGAACTTGTATGGGCCTTGGTTCTCCTGAAGTCCACAACCTGTGTGGCCTGGAGAGCTGGAACTTCAACTCCCTCTGGACGCATCTCAATATGTCCCTGTCCCCCTCCTTCTTCTCATTCAGCAGGTCCTTCAGGTCGCTGGTGACCAAGGGTTTATTATTTGGACAGTCGCTCTGGATAAGAGCATCTGCTAAATTACTAAAAGTAATATGATGCATTTCTATTTTTACCGCATTCATTGCACTTGTTTATTTCACGTGAATGAAACCAAATATTGTTTTATGAGAAATGCAAACATATGGAGCATGCACGCGATACATGTGGGGTCCTTCATCATTTATACAATACTGACGGATAAATCGACTTGTCCCTTTAATTTCAATTTTTCTGCGTGATGTATCGTGATCACCTGGCTGTCAGATGGTAGCACATGCGCAGTGCGCAGGGAGGCAGAATCAGTGGATGCTGTAGACTCGCGCTGCTCGTTGCCCTCCATCCCTCCGCAGCCAGTCTGTCAGACCACAGAAACGGACAGAGAGTAGCCGAGTGGAGGAAGGCTGAGCCAAGATGGGGAGTGACATCTGGCACGACAGAGCCAGAGCAACGACAGGTAGCATTTGCGTCGTCTTTTTCAGAGAACCGTGTGCTGTACACATCTGTTTGACATTGTGACCGCGGAGGGTGAAGCCATGCTGGGCTGGGAGAGAGAGGAGGGGGTATACTGTACTGGATTATGCGCGGGGGATGTCTCTGATGGAAGGGGGTTACTCGCGCGTGTCCGCAGGAATGATGGCGTTTCTGACCCATTTTATATGCTATAGCTTTTACGAGATCGGGGCGAATGTCAAGGGCGCACCGAGCAAAAAACGGATGAGCAAATGGGTTACTTAATCTCACTACCGCGATGATCCATGGTTGCAGAGCTGTCAGATTTGAGGTTTGTTGGTGAACCAGTATATGTGGGTTAGAGACGTCTCTTATCACCCAAAAAGCCCCAATTCAAACTCCCATTCACCAGCTCTGCAAGCGTTATAATGTCAAAATACGTTCGTTGATCACCAAATATGGATTTTCGATGAGCAACTATCTTCATTTACTCCCGTTACGGCCAGTATTTACTTCCAAAAAAGGTCTAAATAAAAACTGACAAGCAACCGAAAAAATGCCGGCACCTCCAATGTATTGAGCTGTTGCATGGCAGAGGTGCGAAGATCATTTTTTTTCGGTTGATTGTACATTTTTATTTGTAAATGTTTAGTATATATCAGCCGTAACGGGAGTACATTCAGATAGTTGCTAAATTAAACTTCATAGTTGGTGTTTAACGAACGTATTTTCACATTATAACGCTTGCAGAGCTGGTTAATTTGAGTTTGAATCAGCTTTCTGTGCGTTTGAGAGGTCTCTAACACACATATACTGGTTCAGTCTAGTGGTAGCCTACTCTACTATGCGGATTGAGTTGTGCAGCCTAAAGTACAGTGGCTTGTTAATACAGCCTGTCTGTTTGTCTGACTGACTGATGCTAAATCAAGACCAGGTGCAGGGGAGATGGGCTCCTACACATCCCCCCTATTTGATAATTCAATCTTCGACAATTATTGTGAAGAATTTTGTACAAAAAAAACAGGCATAGGTAAATGAAAACACACGAAAATTAACAACTTGGACCTAGCCACCTAGCTAATGTTAGCAACAACAAATTAGAATTCGTATCATGTCGTATCATAATTGCATAATAATTGCAATTCGTAACATATCATACAAATTCAAATTCGTAACATATATCATATAAATTCTAATTCGTAATAGATACAAAATGGAAATTGGACATACACAAATGAATACATACCATATCAAAAGTGTTTACTATGATGTTATGTATAGTTTATAAAACAAGGCTGAAATTAATAATAGGTTATAGTACCAGTTTGTCTAGTTAAGCTTGCATGTCTTTACTATCATATTTTCCTCTGATGTCTAGCTAAGTATGGAAATAATATTTCCATATCAGCATTCAGTTCGCATGCATCATTTGCTGTCTCCTGCCCGGACGTGCCTGCGGTTTCTCAAGAGAGCGCCAGATTGACTGTGTGTTTGTGTGCAGGGTTCGGTAGGTTTTCAATCTAAATGTAATCCGTTATAGTTAGCCTTCTAGTTACCTGTCCAAATTTGTAATCAATAATGTAATCTTTTGATTAAACAAACTCAGTAACGTAATCGGATTACTGTCAGTTACTTTTTGTTTACTTTCCCCTTAAGAGGAATTAGTTGAAGACAAAAAGGATCCATCATACGCATTTGGTGTGTAATCAAGGTTCTATAAAGACCTATGCTCATACGGTTCTAAATATAACTTGTATGGTGCTATAAATATCCCTTCCCTAATGTTCTATAATGAACTATTCAAAAAAGGTTCCATATTGCACCAAAAAAGGGTTCCGCTATTGTTACAACTCTTTTTGAGGCTATATAGAATCCTTTTTTATGGTTCTTTATAGAACTTTTATGGAGAATGGTTCAATAAAGATTTTTTCTCAAGTTTATTCTGGTTTAATAGCGATTTTATATTGTTAATAATCCGTAGGTTTCATTATTGTGTTTATTATAAAGTTGAATCAGGTGTGCTAGCTCTGGAACGGCTGGGGGTCCCTGAGGAGGGAATTGAGAACTACTGACTTGCCATACATGAGTCTTTCACAAGACACCATCACTGGCCATAGTAATATATACAGTATATAATATATAACATGTAATAGCATAACCTCACAGATTAGGTAAACTGTAATGACATTAACTCACAGTTGCACAATAAGAACTGTGAAAAAACCATGCCCCAAAATATTCTAACGAGCAGCCGCCCCTACATTTTAATTATCACTAAAAGAGGAAAGAATCCTTTTCCGAAATGCAAAGAACCATTGAAGGGCTCAAAGGGTTCTTTGGGTCAGAACCATCACACTTCCCAAAGAACGGTTGAGGAACCCTCATTTTTTTGTGTGTAGTGGTCTCTGACTTGTGGCCAGACTCGTTCAAGTGAAACAAACTTAAACTTGCGCCTTTTTTCAATGCTGAATTGAATGTCATTGAGAAAACAGAAAGGTGTCATAGTGTATTTTTTTTCAAACATCCTTTCTGAATTTAAAAGTAATCCAAGAAGTAATCATCTAGTTTTTCAAAAGTGTATGTAATCTGATTACAATATTTTAGCTGGTAACGTAACTGAATAGGTTTTTTAGTAATCAGATTACATGTAATCCATTACTCCCAAACCCTGTATGTGTGTGCGTGTGTGTTTACTCTGGTTTCCGCTCTTCTCTACAACAAAACTGTATGTTGGGCGAAAGCATTTATTCCCCATTTGATGGAGCTACAGAGGCACACATTTTTAAGCCTATGGGGAATGTGCTATATTCCTGTCTATATGAATGTGGTTATAACCTTAGAACTTGAATTTGGCTATGCAGTGTCCACCTCCCATGGGTGTGTAGGACCCTGGCCTATATTTTATTTCTGGTTGAAAGGGATGTCTCGCCGGCTTGAGGATGTATGAAACCGTGATCAATAGCTGTGGCTCTGTGCTGCTGTCCATGGTCCTGAAAGCCTAACAACAACCCATGTGGAGTAAATCAAACGGAGACGCAATCATGAATGCCTCAGCTGAATGCACACAACAATTGAATGTGCAAATGATTATCGTTTTGAGCAGGGATATCCGTAGCGAGTCACTTGGTTTTAGTTTACATCCGTGTGCCACAAAAAGTATATTCATATCAATGATGTATATAAACCCTGGATTGCTTATGCTATGTATTGGCCAATAAAAGGCATTGAAACCAACGGTCGGCTATATTGGCACTGCCCAGGAGTAGCAGTTCTCCATAGGAAGTATTTCAATTAAATGTTTCAAGGACAAAATTACATATATTTAAGTTTTTTTTTTTTGTAGTGGGGACAGTAACATTAGTATGCTCTAAAATTATACTTTAAGTATAATAATATAATTTTATATTTTTATGTTTAGCTCACATAATATGATTTAAAAGTATGCATTAAGGTGTCTGTAATAGAATAAAAGTGGCAAAAACAAATGTAGATATGAATAAACACATTTCTATAGCTTCCAAAATATGTTTTTACCCTGGTGGGGGAGTGCCAAGATGGAGGCGTGGTGGCTTCTAAACAGTGGCCCACTCCAATGAATCTAGTGTATATATAAATAATTGATTCATATCGATGATAATTATCTAAAATATCAGTTCATAAAACAAGACATGTTGTGAATAACATGTTTGCAAAATAACTTATAGGCATGCTGTTAAGATTCACATTACATTATTTTAATATTTCATTGTCTTCATTTGTTGTATATTGTGTTGTAGTTGAGCAAATGTTAATACTCACTATTCAGCAGCATGTTGCTGCCACTTGTTTTGTTGAAAAACAGTAGGAAAAAAATGAAACATTCTGTGTGTGTATGTGTGTGTTGCACAGTCTATGCCCTCTCTCTCTCTCTCTCTCTCTCTCTCTCTCTCTCTCTCTCTCTCTCTCTCTCTCTCTATTTTAAAATGTTTACATCTTGCATTGACAAGCTGTTGCTATAGCCATGTAGTAATTGATTAGTATGTGTATTTTCTTTGCAGGATATGAGGTGTATCAGGGTGCAGAGAGGGAATAACAAACGGACCTCAGAGACATTAATGGCATTATGTTCCCTGTGTTCTCATTATTTTCCAATATATTCTGAGATGTTGTTATTTGTTTACCATCCTCTGCCTGCCTGGGGTAGCATGTTTAATCAGAATATTGTAAATGCATTACAAATATGCTCATGTTCCTCTCATTCTCTCTAGTTTTCTCTCACTCTCTTTCTCCCTTACCCTTAACATGCTCTCTCATTTTCCTTCACCCCACCTCCCTTCCACACTCTCTCTCCCTTACCTTCTCTCTCTCTCTCTCTCTCTCTCTCTCTCTCTCTCTCTCTCTCTCTCTCTCTCTCTCTCTCTCTCTCTCTCTCTCTCTCTCTCTCTCTCTCTCTCTCTCTCTCTCACATGCCCGTCTCTCAACCCCCCCCCCCCCCCCCCCCTCTGTCACCCTCTCTATTGTCTCTGTAGGAAGTTTGGTGTAGAATTTGAACCAGAGGAGTGCCCAGGCAGCAGCAGCAGCAACAGCAGTAGTTGCAGCGACAGCAGTAGTGGGGCGGTAGATGCCCTTCCCCCAGCACCAGTTCCTCCCCAGGGCCCTGCAGGAGAGAAGAGGGAGGACAGCTCCTGCTCTGACTCAGACAGCTCTGTAGAGTCCAGCGAGGAGGAACCTGCCATGTTCTCGAACTTTTTAAGTGGGACGAACCCCCTCAGCTCCGTCTCTTCTGCTGTCAGAGGTGGTCTGTTTGGGGAAAATGCGGAGGGGGACAAACAGAAAGCAGGCCCTCAGCAGCATGGGTCAGGCCCTGGCCCTAAGAAGGCCCCGCAGCAGGGACCTGGGAAACAGGACCAGGCACCTCCTAAACAGGGAGGACCCCAGCTCCAGGGGAATGGCCAGGCTGGTCAAGCAGCCAAACCTAGCGGGCAGCAAGCCTCCACTAAGAGTGGACCACAACAGCAAGCCCCTGCTAAGGGTGGACCTCAACAGCAAGGACCTCATAAGGGTGGGCCTGAACAGGAAGGACCTGCTAAAGTTGGACCAAAACAGGATTCCTCTAAGGTAGGGGCTCAACAGCAAGCCCCTGCTAAGGGTGGACCACAACAGCAAGGACCTCATAAGGGTGGGCCTGAACAGGAAGGACCTGCTAAAGTTGGACCAAAACAGGATTCCTCTAAGGTTGGGGCTCAACAACAAGCTCCTAAACAGCAAGGTTTGCCTAAGGTTGGAGCTCAACAGCAAGCCCATGCTATAAGTGGACCCCAACAGCAAGGTACACATCAAGTTAGGGCTCAACAACAAGCTCCTGCTAAAGGTGGACCCCAACAGCAAGGGTCCCCTAAGGTTGGAGTTCAGCCACAAGGGTCCCCTAAGGTTGGAGTTCAGCCACAAGGGTCCCCTAAGGTTGGAGTTCAGCCAAAAGGGTCCCCAAAGACCGACACTCAGCAGCAGGGCTCCCCCAGGACTACACCACAGCAGAAGGATGCTGGTAAACCTGGGCCTCAGTCTAAAGCTGGACCTATGGCTGGAGCTAAACCCCTGTGTCCAGTGTGTAACACTACTGGACTCAACCTGAACACCAAGGAGCCACCCAACCATAACACCTGCACACAGTGCAAGACTGTCGCGTGCAGCTTGTGTGGCTTCAGTCCTCCTGACTCGTGTGTAAGTAGAGATTAATACAGTATATATTTAACATTATAAACTGGGTGGTTCGAGCCCAGTATACCACGGGTATGAAAAAACATGTATATTTACTGCTGTAATTACGTTGGTAACCAGTTTATAATAGCAATAAGGCACCTCAATGTTTGTGGTATATTGGCCAAATACCACACCCCCACGGGCCTTATTGCTTAAGTATATATTGTTAGTGATTTATCAGTATTAAACAGTAGGCCTAATATCTTATTTTTGACCTTAGTTCACCTTGTAGTATTTGTACTATGAATCACATTCTATGTCAAACTATTTTGGTATGTTTTTGTACAGTGGAGAATTGAGCATACTTGACCCTGGCCAGTGTGATTTGATCAGTCAGAATATTGACTCTAGTTACCACTTAGAAGGCTGCTTAAAGAGAGTAATCTGATTTAGTGACAGTTCAGTCAGCATGAGGCATTGCTCACTGCAGTCATTAACATGGTAGGAGGGTAGTTGCCTGTACTGTAAAGATGAAGACACGATGTATTCTAATATTCACATATTTTGAACAATAAATTAAACCTTCATTTAGCATGAATTATGAAAAAAACATTGATCATGTTAATGGAATTTGTTTTGTTTATGATGCTAAAACCATGATTTATATTGCAGGGTAAGGAGTGGCTATGTCTGACTTGCCAGATGCAGAGAGCACTCGGAGGCTCTAACCCACCTGGACCTCCTAAGATGAAACCCCAGCCTTCACCCAAAAAAGCCTCTACATCTCCTGCACCGCAGAAGAAAGACACTCCAACACCAGGCTCCCCCCAGAGAAAACCTGCTACATCAGCAATACAGCCAACCAAGGCAGAGGATGCTAAAGCAGCAGACCCTCAGAAACCTGCCATCCCAGCGCCTGCTCAGAAAACACTACAGGAGAACCGGAGAACATCAGGGCCTCAGAAACCACCAGAGCAGCCAGGCCAACCTGGGTTTAAGCAGAGTAATGCTACCCCATCAACACAGCATGAGCCAGGGAAGCCTCAGCAACAGCCTCCAAAAAGTGGAGCCTCTCCTGCCAAAGCTGTGCCACCAGAGGCCCAGCCCACCAAGGAGGAGTCAGGAGGCTTCTTTGGCTTTGGTGGTCCTAAATCTCATCCTGCCCCCTCAAAGCCTAAAGAATCAGTGTCTGGGAAGATGTTTGGCTTTGGCTCCTCTATCTTCAGCTCTGCCTCCACTTTGATCACCTCAGCTGTTCAGGACGAACCACTCACCACACTGCCAGCTTCCCCCAAGGTGTCTGCAGCAGCCCAGGCCTCTCCCAAGATGCCCCATGCAAAGGAGACCAAACCACCTGCTGCTCAGAAAGCAGAGCAACCCCATCAGGCCAAGGTCCCCCCATCAGTACAGGTCAAAGTGGACAAACCCCCATCAGAGCCTCCAAAGGGAGCAGCATCCTTCCAACCAGCTCCCAAAGCAGGCCAGTCCACCTGTCCACTCTGCAAGGTGGAACTCAACATGGCATCCAAGGACCCTCCCAACTACCAGACCTGCACTGAATGCAAGAGCACTGTATGCAACCACTGTGGATTTAACCCCATGCCAAATGTTAATGAGGTAAGATAGCTATATAATTTTCACTGCTCTGTGGCTGTATTTATTAACTAACATTGTAAAAATATTTTCACATCTACAGTCCTTCTATGCCCTGGCAATGCTGGCATTAATCTATGTAGACCCATTGGTGCTGTGGTGTCACTATAATATTTTAGAAGGTTCTATTTCACTGTCACCATCCCTTCAACATTGACTGCATCAATATAGTGCAATATAATGCTAGTTAATATTAATTAGCTGCCATCACTTAACTACAAGCCATTAAATCTCACAATTTGATGCTGACGACTCATTCATTTGCAATTATCCAATCGATCATGCATTGAGCCAGAAACTGGGTTTCAGTAAGGGTAATGTAAACAGGCCCCGCGTCACACTAAGTTCTGATTTCTACACAGTGATCAGTGGGTAATCAGTGGCCTACAGTATCACTGCTACTCAGACCCACTCAGGTGTACATGGTGGTTAGAAAGAAGGCTATTTTTAGGATATGATTATCTCTATGAGAGTTTCAACAGGCTTCTTTAATGAGTGATCCGTCATTCTGTCAAATCTCTCATAATGGATGTTCATTGGAACCGAGTAAAGGTAGTCTTGATTCACTGTGTAGAGACGCATGCAAGGCCGTAGCGCAATAATCAATCTGGTGAATGCACATAATTATATACTATTGCTCCAGAGGCACTATTCTGACCCAAAGCTCAGAATAGTGCTACGCTGCACTCAGACCTCTGGGGGATCATCTGGCAGGGAACACCATGTTGGGTGGTGCTCTAAATGGACACTCCGTCTTCTAGGTTGTCTGCTGCACAAAAGGACTTGACACTTGACTCTGTAATTCAATGCACACTGTTTGTATGGTAGATTGGCAAGGACAGCCCAAGGCTACTTGATCTCACGTAATGCCGGTATAGACTTATGATAACTAGAAATCTGCAGAATCGAGAGCTTGCTATGTTTGTGAGTAGAGTGGGTTGATTATATAGACCCACTACTGTGGTTGAGATCATTTTGGTGTTTGATCGCAGGTTAGCCTTTTTCATCATTAATCTTGTTCTGGAGGCAGCTTGGCAGCTTTTAAACCTAACCTTAACCCTTACCTTAACCACACTGCTAACCCTAATGCCTAACCCTTACCTTAAATTAAGACCAAAAAGCACATTTTTGATTTAATGAGTTTGTACAATATAGACAATTGTGACTTTGCAACTGGCCTATCTAAGGGGAAGTCGCTCAGTTCTGCCTTCAGGACAATAAAAGTCAACCTGCTGTTTGATCTGACAGTCTCTGCAGCACCATAAGGGGAAGCTGAGAATAGTTTCAACTGTTTCAAATTTCTTAGAGCTGATGAGATCAGTTAGTGTTATCATTGCATTATGCAGACCTGTGACTCCCTTACCATCACAGAGGCCTCGTAACATTACAGGAGGCAGTGTGAGGTATGGTAAACAGTTCCACAAGTGGCCTTTGGTCTGATAGCCTGCATTATGTGATTCCCTCAGGAGGGCTGTATCGCTATAAGCGATTAAATATAAGATTAAAACACAAAGGGCATGTATGGAGACCTGATGGTCCTCTGCCAATTTACAGTATCCCACTACTGGCTTGCCTCTGAAGCTAAGCATGGTCGGTCCTGGTCAGTCTCTGGACGGGATACCAGATGCAGCTTGAAGTGGTGTTGGAGGGCCAGTGGGGTGGCACTCTTCCCTCTGGTCTAAGGAGATCCCAATGCCCCAGGGCAGTGATGGGAACATTGACCTGAGTAGGGTGCAGTCTTTCAGATGGGACGTTAAACAGGTATCCTGATTGCACTTATTTTAAGAGTAGGGGTGTTAACCCCGGCCACCTAATCACCTCCCTCATTCCTAGTTGGCATATAGCACTCCTCACCTCTCCACCTGAGAGCTGATGTGTGGTGAGCGTTCTGCCGTAGATTGTTTGCTGTGCATCACCCAAGTGCGTGCTACACATTGGTGTTGGATGAGATGAGCGTCCCCCTTGCTATATAAAGCAAATTGGGTGTCTAGAAAAGCAGTATATACAGTGCATTCGGAAAGTATTTACACCCCTTGTCGTTCTCCACAATTTGTTACATTACAACCTTAGTCGAAAATGGATTAAATAAAAACAAATCATCAACAATCTACACACAATACCCCATAATGACAAAGTTAAAACTGTTTATTTGACATTTTTGCAAATGTATAAAAAAATAGAAAACAGAAATACCTTATTTACATAAGTATTCAGAACCTTTGCTATGAGACTCGAAATTGAGCTCAGGTGCATCCTGTTTCCTTTTAATCATCCTTGAGATGTTTCTACAACTTGATTGGAGTCCACCTGTGGTAAATTCAATTGATTGGACATTAATTGGAAAGGCCTGCACCTGTCTATGTAAGGTCTCACAGTTGACAGTGCACGTCAGAGCAAAAACCAAGCCATGAGGTCGAAGGAATTGTCTGTAGAGCTCCGAGACAGGATTGTGTCGAGGCACAGATCTGGGGAAGGGTACCAAAACATTTCTGCAGCATTGAAGGTCCACAAGAACACAGTGGCCTCCATCATTCTTAAATGGAAGAAGTTTGGAACCACCAAGACTATTCCTAGAGATGGCCTGAATGCCAAGCGTCATGTCTGGAGGAAAGCTGGCACAATCCGTACTGTGAAGCATGGTGGTGGCAGCATCATGCTTTGGGGATGTTTTTCAGTGGCAGGGACTGGGAAACTAATCATGATCGAGGGAAGGATGAATGGAGCAAAGTACAGAGAGATCCTTGATGAACACCAGCTCCAGAGCACTCATGACCTCAGACTGGGGCCGAAGGTTCACCTTCCAACAGGACAACGACCCTAAGCTCACAGCCAAGACAATGCAGGAGTGGCTTCGGGACAAGTCTCTAAATGTCCATGAGTGGCCCAGTCAAAGCCCGGACTTGAACCCGATCTAACATCTCTGGAGAGACCAGAAAATAGCTGTGCAGCGACGCTCCCCATCCAACCTGACAGAGCTTGAGAGGATCTGCAGAGAAGAATGGGAGAATCTCCCCAATTTATTTATTTTAACATTTTAAAATTTTAAATGTAACCTTTGTTTAACTAGGCAAGTCAGTTAAGAACAAATCCTTATTTACAATGACGGACCAGCTTGTAGCGTTATACCCAAGAAGACTCAATAAAGTACCTATCTATCTATCTATCTATCTATCTATCTATCTATCTATCTATCTATCTATCTATCTATCTATCTATCTATCTATCTATCTATCTATCTATCTATCTATCTATCTATCTATCTATCTATCTATCTATCTAGGCTGTAATCGTTGCCAAAGGTGCTTCAACAAAGTACTGAGTATAGGGTCTGAATACTTATGTAAACGTGATATTTAAGTTTTTTATTTTTGTTACATTTGCAAAAATGTATACAAACCTGTTTTTGCTTCGTCATTATGGGTTATTGTGTCGATTGATGAGGGGAAAAAACGATTTAATCCATTTCAGAATAAGTCTGTAACATAACAAAATGTGGAAAAAGTCTGAAAACTTTCCAAATGCACTGCAGTCCAATCAATTATTATTATTATATATATATATATATTTTATTTTTTTACCATTTGAAGGCTGGTGATCAGCTCCCTCCTAAGTTAGAGTCTCAGAATTGCGCAATAGCAATAGAGCACCTCGGGGGTTTGTGGTACAGTGGGGAGAACAAGTATTTGATACACTGCCGATTTTGCAGGTTTTCCCACTTACAAAGCATGTAGAAGTCTGTAATTTTGATCATAGGTACTCTTCAACTGTGAGTGACGGAATCTAAAACAAAAATCCAGAAAATCACATTGTATGATTTTTAAGTAATTCATTTGCATTTTATTGCATGACATAAGTATTTGATACATCAGAAAAGCAGAACTTAATATTTGGTACAGAAACCTTTGTTTGCAATTACAGAGATCATACGTTTCCTGTAGTTCTTGACCAGGTTTGCACACACTGCAGCAGGGACTTTGGCCCACTCCTCCATACAGATCCTTCAGGTTTCGGGGCTGTCGCTGGGCAATACGGACTTTCAGCTCCCTCCAAAGATTTTCTATTGGGTTCAGGTCTGGAGACTGGCTAGGCCACTCCAGGACCTTGAGATGCTTCTTACGGAGCCACTCCTTAGTTGCCCTGGCTGTGTGTTTCGGGTCGTTGTCATGCTGGAAGACCCAGCCATGACCCATCTTCAATGCTCTTACTGAGGGAAGGAGGTTGTTGGCCAAGATCTCGCGATACATGGCCCCATCCATCCTCCCCTCAATACGGTGCAGTCATCCTGTCCCCTTTGCAGAAAAGCATCCCCAAAGAATGATGTTTCCACCTCCATGCTTCACGTTGGGATGGTGTTCTTGGGGTTGTACTCATCCTTCTTCTTCCTCCAAACACGGCGAGTGGAGTTTAGACCAAAAAGCTCTATTTTTGTCTCATCAGACCACATGACCTTCTCCCATTCCTCCTCTGGATCATCCAGATGGTCATTGGCAAACTTCAGACGGGCCTGGACATGCGCTGGCTTGAGCAGGGGGACCTTGGGTGCGCTGCAGGATTTTAATCCATGACGGCGTAGAGTGTTACTAATGGTTTTCTTTGAGACTGGGGTCCCAGCTCTCTTCAGGTCATTGACCAGGTCCTGCCGTGTAGTTCTGGGCTGATCCCTCACCTTCCTCATGATCATTGATGCCCCACGAGATGAGATCTTGCATGGTGCCCCAGACCGAGGGAGATTGACCGTCATCTTGAACTTCTTCCATTTTCTAATAATTGCGCCAACAGTTGTTGCCTTCTCACCAAGCTGCTTGCCTACTGTCCTGTAGCCCATCCCAGCCTTGTGCAGGTCTACAATTGTATCCCTGATGTCCTTACACAGCTCTCTGGTCTTGGCCATTGTGGAGAGGTTGGAGTCTGTTTGATTGAGTGTGTGGACAGGTGTCTTTTATACAGGTAACAAGTTCAAACAGGTGCAGTTAATACAGGTAATGAGTGGAGAACAGGAGGGCTTCTTAAAGAAAAACTAACAGGTCTGTGAGAGCCGGAATTCTTACTGGTTGGTAGGTGATCAAATACTTATGTCATGCAATAAAATGCAAATTAATTATTAAAAAATGTGACTTTCTGGATATTTGTTTTAGATTCCGTCTCTCACAGTTGAAGTGTACCTATGATAAAGATTACAGACCTCTACATGCTTTGTAAGTAGGAAAACCTGCAAAATCGGCAGTGTATCAAATACTTGTTCTCCCCACTGTATATGGCCAATAAACAATGGCTAAGGCGTGTATCCAGGCACTCTGCGTTGCGTTGTGCATAAGGACAGCGCTTAGCCGTGGTATGTAAACAACATAGATTATTTGCTCTGAATTCTATTGGCTAATGGCTAGAGTATAATAATATAAATCAATAATTGCTATTTACCCAAAAAGGTGTAATTAGCGAATATTAAATAATTATGATTTAGCTTTGACACAACACAGTAGCAATGTTTTGTTACTGATGTTTATTGGCAACAAGAATTCAGCTTGGGCTTCTCTACAAAGACTTAAAACTAATTCATGATGACAGGCACAGAACTTAGTGAATGTTTTAATGAATGTGTTTATTAGTATAAAGGAACACTGCTTTTTGTTTACTGATTAGGTTGAACATAAAATGCACAAGTACTCATTAGCAAATTTGCAAGTATCTGTTGACAAAGGCATATTTAGAAATCAAGTTACTAAATAATATTGAACCATGTAGTATAATGTAATTTGACCATCTTAACACTGTTTATTTTAGGTGAAGGAGTGGCTGTGTCTGAACTGCCAGATGAAGAGAATGGAATCCCAAGGACCTCCCATGATAAAACCCCAACCTTCTCCCAATAACAGTTCTGCACCTCAGAAGAACACTGTCACACCCAGCACACCCCAAAAGAAAGGCACTCCAAAACCAGGCTCCCCCCAGAGAAAACCTGCTACATCAGCAACACAGCCACCCAAGGCAGAGGTTGCTAAAGCAGCAGATCCTCAGAAACCTGCCAGCCCAGCGCCTGCTCAGAAAACACTACAGGAGAACCGGAGAACATCAGGGCCTCAGAAACCACCAGAGCAGTCAGGCCAACCTGGGTTTAAGCAGAGTAATGCTACCCCATCAACACAGCAGGAGCCAGGGAAGCCTCAGCAACAGCCTCCAAAAAGTGGAGCCTCTCCTGCCAAAGCTGTGCCACCAGAGGCCCAGCCCCACAAAGAGGAGTCAGGGGGCTTCTTCAACATTGTTGGTGCAAAATCTCAACCTGTCCCCTCAAAGCCTGAAGAGTCAATGTCTGGGAAGATGTTTGGCTTTGGCTCCTCTATCTTCAGCTCTGCATCCACTTTGATCACCTCAGCTGTTCAGGATGAGCCCCGCATCACACCGCCAGCTTCCCCCAAGGTGTCTGCACTGGCCCAGGCCTCTCCGAAGATGCCCCCTGCAAAAGAGATCAAACCACCTGCTGCTCAGAAAGCAGAGGAGAAGAAAGCAGAGCAACTCCAGCAGGCCAAGGTCCCCCCATCAGTACAGGCCAAAGTGGACAAACCCCCATCAGAGCCTCAAAAGGGAGGAGCATCCTCCCAACCAGCTCCCAAAGCAGGCCAGTCCACCTGTCCACTCTGCAAGGTGGAACTCAACAAGGGCCCTCCCAACTTCAACACCTGCACGGAATGCAAGAACATTGTTTGCAATCTCTGTGGATTTAACCCCATGCCAAATGTTACTGAGGTAAAACAGCCAGAATCACTTTATTACTGTGTAAATTAATTATGACTTCTATATTTAAGCAACAAGGCACGAGGGGGTGTGGTATGGCCAATATACCACGGCTAAGGGCTGTCCTTATGCACAAGGCAACACAGAGTGCCTGGATACAGCCCTTAGCCATTGTATATTGGCCATATACCACAAACCCCCGAGGTGCTCTATTGCTATTATAAACTGTTTACCAACGCAGTTAGAGCAGTAAAAATAAATGTTCTGTCATACCCATGGTATATGGTCTGATATTCCACAGCTTTCAGCCAATCATCATTCAGGGCTCGAACCACCCAGTTTATAATAACATTTAGACAAGGCTCTCTCTTTTATAGAAAAGTTCAGAGAGCTAAATAATCTCTACACAAATCATCCAGAGGAAAATAGAAGTCATTCTGAAATTACATTGTTATCTGTCAGATTTGTAATGTCTATTCATTCTGATCAATGTATTTCAGGTCTAGAAATAACTTTTAGACATTGCACCGTTGGTCTATTTATTACTTGTTTAGTCTCTCCTCATACAAATACAGTAGGAACAACCAGTGTGACAAGGTTTTAGCCTGTGTGAATAGTTTGCGATTTTAGTACATTTAAATTTACTGACAATTTCTGGAATTTATAAAAGAGAGACAATGCAAAGTCTCACGTGAAGTGGTTATGGCTATTTCATTTCCTGACTTGTTCTTGACCCATATTCATTCTACCAACAGTAGCACGGTACTAGGCCTATAGTGAATAGAAGTGGAATTTCAGATGGTTCAAATACATCTATTTTACAGTGTGCTTCGCACATATGCAATACACCAAATACTTAAACTGCAAGTTATGTTGAAGCTCAAAACAGCAAGAATGATATATCACAGTGTGCTGGACAATTTATGTCTCAGAGAGTAAGGGAAGTGTCTGACGATATCACTGCAGAAACATTTGCTTGTGCTGCTTTCCATTATGCGTAGATAGAGCAGTATAAGAAATGTATCCAATTCTGTATTTCTCTCACAATGTGAAAATGTTTAAGGTGAACGAGTGGCTGTGTCTGAACTGCCAGATGCAGAGAGCTCTTGGAGGAACAGAAGGTCCAGAACATCCCATGATGAAACCCAAGCCCTCACCCAACAAAGTCTCTGCTCATGCTGCTCTTCAAAAGAAAGACTCTCCAACACCATCTGGTCCCCATAAAGTGGCCACTGCACCAGCCTCACCCAAAAAGGAGCCAGTGACTCGAGCCTCTAAGCCTGTCCCCTCAAAGAAGGACACCCCAATGCCAGGCTCCCCCCAGAGAATGCCAGACAACCCCATGGTGACTGCAAAAGAGGACCAGAAACCTGCAGATCCTCTAAATCCAGGAGACCCAATAGGGTCTAAGAAGGGGTGTGCTACCCAACCACAGCAGCAGCCCCCACAGCAGAAGACTCCACAACAAGTCCAGCCTCAGCCGATCCCAGCAGGGGCACCTAAAGCAGAGCATGGGAACCCTCAGCAACAGCCTCCAAAGGTTGGGACCTCTCCAGGACCTGCTGAGAAGGCACCACAAGAGAACCGGAGAACATCAGAACCTCAGAAACCACCACAGCAGCCTAACCCTGGGCGTAGGCAAAGCAGTGGCATTCCATCTACACAGCAACACCCCAAGCAGGAGTCAGGAGGCGTTTTTGGCTTTGGAGGTCCCAAAGCTCAGTCTGCCTCCTCAAAGCCTGAAGAGTCAGTGTCTGGGAAGATGTTTGGCTTTGGCTCCTCCATCTTCAGCTCTGCGTCCACGCTGATCACCTCAGCTGTTCAGGACGAGCCCCGCACCCCACCACCAGCTTCTCCCAAGGTGTCTGTAGCTGCCAAGGCCTCTCCCAAGATGTCCCCTGCAAACAAGACCAAACCACCTGCTGCTCAGAAAGCAGAGGAGAAGAAAGCAGAGCAACCCCAGCAGGCCAAGGTCCCCCCATCAGTACAGGCCAAAGTGGACAAACCCCCATCAGAGCCTCAAAAGGGAGGAGCATCCTCCCAACCAGCTCCCAAAGCAGGCCAGTCCACCTGTCCACTCTGCAAGGTGGAACTCAACATGGGATCCAAGGACTCTCCCAACTACAACACCTGCACTGAATGCAAGAACACTGTCTGCAATCTCTGTGGATTTAACCCCATGACACATGAACCAGAGGTAAGAGAACATGGCAGCTCTAGTGCACTGCTGTCCTGTTGTTATCACTTATGGATGCAGCTCTTTAGAACATTACAAAGTACAGCCTCATGTTCACTGATTTGTTTCTATATGATCAAATCACACTAGTCTGTTTTGATGATACACATTAGTTATTTTGCCTGTGTTTAATTAACAAGGTTATTTATTAAATGCAAAGCTGCAAATATAGGCTGCTTTAACCAATCTATACAGGGCATAATTTGTGTAGATTTTCACACAAATATTGTATTGACTTATTATTTCCCAAAGAGCATACATTATTATATTAAAACTTTAAGTAGGCAACCTTATTGTAAGCTACCTGATGCAAAGACTGGGCCCTCAAAAATATACCAGCTGTGTAACTTCCTATGTACATATTCAGCCATTTGTAAAGTTAGATTGACATGAATTGAACGCCGCTAGATACTAACAGGAAACCCGAGTATACAGTTATATATCTAACACAGCCTTACTATTTCAGGTGAAGGAGTGGCTGTGTCTGAACTGCCAGATGCAGAGAGCTCTTGGAGGATTGGAACCCTCAGGAACTCCAATGATGAAAACCTCACCCAGCAAAGTCTCTACACCTGGTGCTCCTCAAAAGAAGGACACTCTCACTCCTGCCGGTGCCCAAAAAGTGGCCACTTCACCAACCTCACTGAAAAAGGAGCTAGTGACTCGAGTCTCTCAGTCTGCCCCCACAAAGCCTGAAGAGTCAGTGTCTGGGAAGATGTTTGGTTTTGGCTCCTCCATCTTCAGCTCTGCATCCACTTTGATCACCGCAGTTCAGGACGAGCCCCGCACCACACTGCCAGCTTCCCCCAAGATGTCTGCACCGACCTCTCCCAAGATACCTCCTGCAAAGGAGACCAAACCACATGCTGCTCTGAGATCAGAGGAGAATAAAGCAGGGAAACCCCAACAGGCCAAGGTCCACCCATCAGTACAGGCCAAAGTGGACAAATCCCCATCCGCTTCTCCCAAGGAAGCAGCATCCTCCCAACCAGCTCCCAAAGCAGGCCAGTCCACCTGTCCACTCTGCAAGATGGAACTCAACAATGGATCCAAGGACCCTCCCAACTACAACACCTGCACGGAATGCAAGAACACTGTCTGCAATTTCTGTGGATTCAACCCCATGCCAAACGTTACTGAGGTAACATAACAGTTCTGTGAATTTATTTAAACATAATACAATTATGGCTACTCTGTCAATTTGCCTGTGCTAACCAATGTTTTATTCAATTCAAAGTTTAAATGACAGGGACATTTTTGTAGTAGCCTAATAGGTTACTTGTATTCAACTATAACTATAATATTCAAGCAAGATACTTAGAGCAATGACTGGGCATGTTGTATGACTGGGCATGTTGTATACTCACATGGAAATTGCCAGCAATATACTTATGAAGATTCCTTGAAATTATTTTATCCAGCTATCATACCATCAGGTAACCAGGGTATACAGTACGTATCTAACACAACATTGCTATTTTAGGTGAAGGAGTGGCTTTGTCTGAACTGCCAGATGCAGAGAGGTCTTGGAGGAATGGAACCCCCAGGACACAGCATGATTAAACCGTCTCCCAACAAAGTGTCTGCACCTCAAACGGTCGCTGTCACACCCAGTGCAGCCCAAAAGGATATTGCAACACCTGCTGCATCTGCGAAGAAAGAAAGTCAAACCCCAGGAAGGAAACCATTTCCCCCTGCATCTGAAGTATCAAAAGCTGAAGCTGCTGAAGCAGCAGGCACTCAAAAACCAACCAGCCCTGTGCCTGCTCAGAAGGCACCACAGGGGAACCGGAGAACATCAGAACCTCCTAAACCACCACAGCATCCCAGCCCTGGACGTAGGCAGAGTAGTGCCATCCCAGCCTCACAGCAACCCCCCAAGCAGGAGTCAGGAGGCTTATTTGGCTTTGGTGGTCCCAAATCTCAGTCTAGCCCCTCAAAACCTGAAGAATCAGTGTCTGGGAAGATGCTTGGCTTTGGCTCCTCCATCTTCAGCTCTGCATCCACTTTGATCACCTCAGCTGTTCAGGATGAGCCCTGCACCACACTGCCAGATACCCCCAAGGTGTCTGCACCAGCCTCTCCCAAGATTCCGCCTGCAAAGGAGACCAAACTACCTGCTGTTCAGAATGCAGAAAAGATAGCAGATCATCCCCATCAGGCCAAGGTACCCCCATCAGTACAGGTCAAAGTGGACAAACCCCCATTAGAGCCTCCAAAGGGAGCAGCATCCTCCCAACTAGCTTCCAAAGCACGCCAGTCCACCTGTCCACTCTGCAAGGTGGAACTCAACATGGGGTCCAAGGACCCTCCCAACTACAACACCTGCACGGAATGCAAGAACACTGTCTGCAATTTCTGTGGATTCAACCCCATGCCAAACGTTACTGAGGTAACATAACAGTTCTGTGAATTTATTTAAACATAATACAATTATGGCTACTCTGTCAATTTGCCTGTGCTAACCAATGTTTTATTCAATTCAAAGTTTAAATGACAGGGACATTTTTGTAGTAGCCTAATAGGTTACTTGTATTCAACTATAACTATAATATTCAAGCAAGATACTTAGAGCAATGACTGGGCATGTTGTATGACTGGGCATGTTGTATACTCACATGGAAATTGCCAGCAATATACTTATGAAGATTCCTTGAAATTATTTTATCCAGCTATCATACCATCAGGTAACCAGGGTATACAGTACGTATCTAACACAACATTGCTATTTTAGGTGAAGGAGTGGCTTTGTCTGAACTGCCAGATGCAGAGAGGTCTTGGAGGAATGGAACCCCCAGGACACAGCATGATTAAACCGTCTCCCAACAAAGTGTCTGCACCTCAAACGGTCGCTGTCACACCCAGTGCAGCCCAAAAGGATATTGCAACACCTGCTGCATCTGCGAAGAAAGAAAGTCAAACCCCAGGAAGGAAACCACTTCCCCCTGCATCTGACGTATCAAAAGCTGAAGCTGCTGAAGCAGCAGGCACTCAAAAACCAACCAGCCCTGTGCCTGCTCAGAAGGCACCACAGGGGAACCGGAGAACATCAGAACCTCCTAAACCACCACAGCATCCCAGCCCTGGACGTAGGCAGAGTAGTGCCATCCCAGCCTCACAGCAACCCCCCAAGCAGGAGTCAGGAGGCTTATTTGGCTTTGGTGGTCCCAAATCTCAGTCTAGCCCCACAAAACCTGAAGAATCAGTGTCTGGGAAGATGCTTGGCTTTGGCTCCTCCATCTTCAGCTCTGCATCCACTTTGATCACCTCAGCTGTTCAGGATGAGCCCTGCATCACACTGCCAGATACCCCCAAGGTGTCTGCACCGGCCAAGATTCCGCCTGCAAAGGAGACCAAACTACCTGCTGTTCAGAATGCAGAAAAGATAGCAGATCATCCCCATCAGGCCAAGGTACCCCCATCAGTACAGGTCAAAGTGGACAGACCCCCATTAGAACCTCCAAAGGGAGCAGCATCCTCCCAACTAGCTTCCAAAGCACGCCAGTCCACCTGTCCACTCTGCAAGGTGGAACTCAACATGGGATCCAAGGACCCTCCCAACTACAACATCTGCACTGAATGCAAGAACACTGTCTGCAACCTCTGTGGATTCAACCCAATGCCGAATGTTATAGAGGTAAGAATGTGATTGGTTACTTGCTCTTGAGAAAATGCATGATTAAGAGCTTATTTTTAGTAAGTGTCAAATGTATGGCCACTGATTATATGATATGAATATGAATAGTATGTTTTTGTTTCAGGTGAAGGAGTGGCTGTGTCTGAACTGTCAGATGCAAAGAGCACTAGGAGGAATGGAACCTCCTGGACCTCCCATGATGAAACCCTTGCCAAACAAAGTTTCCACATCTGCTGCTCCTCAGAAAGACACTGTCACACCTGTTGCAACTCAAAATGAGACTCCCACACCAGCTGGTCAACAAAAAGTGGCCCCTACACCAGCCTCACCCAGAAAAGATTCAGTGACTTCAGCCTCTCAGCCCACTCCCTCAAAGCCGGCAGAGTCAGTGTCTGGGAAGATGTTTGGCTTTGGTTCCACAATCTTCCCCTCTGCATCCACTTTGATCACCTCAACTGTTCAGGATGAGCCCCGCACCATACCGACATCTTCTCCCAAGTTGTCTATACCTGTTGGACCTCAACAGAAGGAGACTCCCAGACCAGCTGATCCCAAACAAGTGGGCCATACAACAGCCTCACACAAAAAGGTGTCAATGACTCCTGCTACAGAGAATGAGAACAAGACCCAAGCACCAGGCTTACCACAGAAGGAGGCAATTCCAGCAGTGGCTTCACAGCAGGACCAAAAGTCAGTGGACAAACCAACTCCAACCCTTGTCCAACAACCTCCCAAGGAGAAGACTCCACAACAACAAGGCCAGCCTCCTCAGACCCTGGCAACGACACAGATAGCAAAGCCTGCAAAGCCTCAGCAACAGCTTCCAAAAGGTGGAGCCTCTCATGCCAAAGCTGTACCACCACCACAGTCCCAGCATCCCAAGCAGGAGTCAGGAGGCTTCTTTGGCTTTGGTGGTGCTAAATCTCAGCCTGTTCAGTCAAATCCTGAAGAGTCTGTGTCTGGGAAGATGTTTGGCTTTGGCTCCTCTATCTTTAGCTCTGCATCCACTTTTATCACCTCAGCTGTTCAGGACGAGCCCCGCACCACACCTCCAGCTTCCCCCAAGGTGTCTGCACCTGTTGCACCTCAACAGAAAGAGACTCCCAGACCAGATGGTCCCTTACACGTGGCCCCTTCAACATCCTCACCCAAAAAGGAGTCAATGACTCCTGCTATAATGAAAGAGACCCCAGCACCAGCCTCATCACAGAAGAAAGAGGTATCCCCGACAGTGGTTTGCCAGCAGGACCAGAAGCCAGTGGACAAACCGACCCCAACCCTTGTCCAACAACCTCCACAACGTAAGACTCCACTACAACAAGGACAGCCTCAGCATCCCTCAGCAGGGGCACGGAAATCAGAGCCTGATATATCAAAAGCTGAAGCTGCAAAAGCAGCAGACACTCAAAAACATGCAAGCCAAGGGCCTGGTCAGAAGTTAGCACAGGTGAACCGGAGAACATCAGATCCTCCAAAACCACCACAGCAGTCCAGCCCTGGGCGTAAACAGATTAGTGCCATCCCAGCCACACAGCAACCCCCCAAGCAGGAGTCAGGAGGTTTATTTGGCTTTGGTGGTCTTAAATCTCAGTCTGTCCCCTCAAAGTCTGAAGAGTCAGTGTCTGGGAAGATGTTTGGCTTTGGCTCCTCCATCTTCAGCTCTGCATCCACTTTGATCACCTCAGGTGTTCAAGATGAGTCCCGCACCACACAACCAGCTTCTCCAAAGTTGTCTGCAGCAGCCCAGGCCTCTCCCAAGATTTCCCCTGCAAAGGAGACCAAACCACCTGCTGCTCAGAAAGCAGAGGAGAAGAAAGCAGCGCATCCCCAGCAGGCCGAGGTTCCCCCATCAGTACAGGCCAAAGTGGACAAACCCCCATCAGAGCCTCAAAAGGGAGCAGCATCTTCCCAACCAGCTCCCAAAGCAGGCCAGTTCACTTGTCCACTCTGCAAGGTGGACCTCAACATGGATTCAAAGGACCCTCCCAACTTCAACACCTGCACCGAATGCAAGAACACTGTCTGCAACCTTTGTGGATTTAACCCTATGCCACACGTTACAGAGGTAAGTGAAAATGCAATTGTTATAGCAAACAAGTAGTAATTTATGTAATGTTTTGTTTAAATATTTTAATCTATAGGCATTGAGCATACGGTCTTTCATTTTCAGTTTTATTATTAGAGTTTACACTGTTTATAAAAATATACTCTTGCTTTTTTCCAGGTGAAGGAATGGCTGTGTCTGAACTGCCAGATGCTGAGAGCACTTGGAGGAATGGAACCCCCAGGACCTCCCATGATGAAACCCCAACCCTCGCCCAGCAAGGTTTCTACACCTGTTGCACCCCAAAAGGAGACTCCTGTATCTGCTGCATTTCAAAAGGAAAATGAGACTACCGTGTGTGCTGCATCTCAGAAGAAGGACACCCCCACACTCCAAAAAGAGGAGACAACCACACTTGCTGCACCACAAAAGGAGGCTCTATTGCCAGCCTCATCCAAACTATCACCACAGAAGATAAAGGAACCTACACCACCAGGTGTGTCCCTAACGAATGAGGTACCAACCCCAGCTTTACCTGTCAATAAGGTTTCTGCCTCTGCCCTTATCAAGGATGCACAAACTCTGGCTTCCCCTCTCATCAAGGAGGCACAAACTCCTGCCTCAGCTCTCACCAAGGAGGAACCAACTCCTGCCTCCCCTCTCATCAAGGAGGCACCAACTCCTGCCTCCCCTATAATCAAGGAGGCACTAACTCCTGCCTCAGCTCTCACCAAGGAGGAACAAACTCCTGTCTCCTCTCTCATCGAGGAGGCACCAACTCCTGTCTTACCACTCTCCAAGGAGGTCCGTGCTTCACTTCTCACCAAGGAGGCACCAGCCCCAGCCTCACCTCAAAAGAAGAAGGAACCTATACTGCCAGATTCACCAGATAGAAAGGTAGCCCCAAAATCAGATTCAACCAATGATAAAGAGGCTGTACCTGCAGGTTTACCTCTAAAGAAGGGAGCCCCACCTTTGGGAGCAGTACAAACTAAAGAGGTCCAAGCTCCAGCTGCAATACAGAGCAAAGAGGCCCCCATTCCATGTTCACCCAAAACAAAAGAGACTCCAACAGTTGACACCCCACTTAAAAAAGAGGCTTCATCTACTGAGATCTCAATTGACAACCAGAAACTTGACAACCAGAAACATGCAATTGTTCAAAAATCGGTGGAGCAACTAGCCTCACCTACAACCAAGCAGAACGAGACTGTTGAACCTTTACAGCATCCAGAAAATAAAATGCCTGCGCATGAAGAGCCAGATACACAGCCCCTGCCACAAGTACAGCCTCAGGATGCTCCACAGCCAGACCCTAAAATCACTCCCCCAATACAGGAGCCTGGGAAACCAGCCAATCCAGTACCTGCTCAGAAGTCACCACAGAACCCAAGAACATCTGAACCTCAGACACCACCACAGCAGCCCAGCCTTCCTGGGCGTAGGCAGAGTAGTGCCATCTTAGTCACTCAGCAGTCCCCCAAGCAGTACTCAGGAGGCTTTTTTGGCTTTGGTGGTCCCAAATCTCAGTCCAGCCCCTCAAAACCTGAAGAGTCAGTGTCTGGGAAGATGCTTGGCTTTGGCTCCTCCATCTTCAGCTCTGCATCCACTTTGATCACCTCAGCTGTTCAGGATGAGCCCCGCACCACACTGCCAGATACCCCCAAGGTGTCTTCACCGGCCTCTCCCAAGATTCCACCTGCAAAGGAGACCAAACCACCTGCTGTTCAGAATGCAGAAAAGAAAGCAGATCAACCCCATCAGGCCAAGGTTCCCCCATCCGTACAGGTCAAAGTGGACAAACCCCCATCAGAGCCTCCAAAGGGAGCAGCATCTTCCCAACTAGCTCCCAAAGCAGGCCAGTCCACCTGTCCAATCTGCAAGGTGGAACTCAACATGGGATCCAAGGACCCTCCCAACTACAACACCTGCACTGAATGCAAGAACACTGTCTGCAACCTCTGTGGAATCAACCCAATGCCGAATGTTGTAGAGGTAAGAACGTGATTGGTTTCGTAACTCATGAGAAAATGCATGATTAAGAGCTTATTTTTAGTAAGTGTCAAATGTATGGCCACTGATTATATGATATGAATATTAATAGTATGTTTTTGTTTCAGGTGAAGGAGTGGCTGTGTCTGAACTGTCAGATGCAAAGAGCACTAGGAGGAATGGAACCTCCTGGACCTTCCATGATGAAACCCTGGCCAAACAAAGTCTCCACATCTGCTGCTCCTCAGAAAGACACTGTCACACCTGTTGCAACTCAAAATGAGACTCCCACACCAGCTGGTCAACAAAAAGTGGCCCCTACACCAGCCTCACCCAGAAAAGAGTCAGTGACTTCAGCCTCTCAGCCCGCTCCCTCAAAGCCGTCAGAGTCAGTGTCTGGGAAGATGTTTGGCTTTGGTTCCACAATCTTCACCTCTGCCTCCACTCTGATCACCTCAACTGTTCAGGATGAGCCCCGCACCATACCGCCATCTTCTCCCAAGTTGTCTATACCTGTTGGACCTCAACAGAAGGAGACTCCCAGACCAGCTGATCCCAAACAAGTGGGCCATACAACAGCCTCACCCAAAAAGGTGTCAATGACTCCTGCTACAGAGAATGAGAACAAGACCCAAGCACCAGGCTCACCACAGAAGGAGGCATTTCCAGCAGTGGCTTCACAGCAGGACCAAAAGTCAGTGGACAAACCAACTCCAAGCCTTGTCCAACAACCTCCAAAGGAGAAAACTCCACAACAACAAGGCCAGCCTCCTCAACCACTGGCAACGACACCGAAAGCAGAGCCTGCAAAGCCTCAGCAACAGCTTCCAAAAGGGGGAGCCTCTCATGCCAAAGCTGTACCATCACCAAGTTCCCAGCACCCCAAGCAGGAGTCAGGAGGCTTCTTTGGCTTTGGTGGTGCTAAATCTCAGCCTGTTCAGTCAAAGCCTGAAGATTCTGTGTCTGGGAAGATGTTTGGCTTTGGCTCCTCTATCTTTAGCTCTGCATCCACTTTTATCACCTCAGCTGTTCAGGACGAGCCCCGCACCACACCTCCAGCTTCCCCCAAGGTGTCTGCACCTGTTGCACCTCAACAGAAAGAGACTCCCAGACCAGTTGGTCCCTTACAAGTGGGCCCTTCAACAGCCTCACCCAAAAAGGAGTCAATGACTCCTGCTATAATGAAAGAGACCCCAGCACCAGCCTCATCACAGAAGAAGGAGGTATCCCCGGCAGTGGTTTGCCAGAAGGACCAGAAGCCTGTGGACAAACCGACCCCAACCCTTGTCCAACAACCTCCACAACATAAGACTCCACTACAGCAAGGACAGCCTCAGCAGCCCTCAGCAGGGGCACGGAAATCAGAGCCTGATATATCAAAAGCTGAAGCTGCAAAAGCAGCGGACACTCAAAAACATGCAAGCCAAGGGCCTGCTCAGAAGTTAGCACAGGTGAACCGGAGAACATCAGAACCTCCAAAACCACCACAGCAGCCCTGCCCTGGGCGTAAGCAGAGTAGTGCCATCACAGCCACACATCAACCCCCCAAGCAGGAGTCAGGAGGTTTATTTGGCTTTGGTGGTCCTAAATCTCAGTCTGTCCCCTCAAAGCCTGAAGAGTCAGTGTCTGGGAAGATGTTTGGCTTTGGCTCCTCCATCTTCAGCTCTGCGTCCACTTTGATCACCTCAGCTGTTCAAGATGAGCCCCGCACCACACAGCCAACTTCTCCAAAGTTGTCTGCAGCAGCCCAGGCCTCTCCCAAGATTTCCCCTGCAAAGGAGACCAAACCACCTGCTGTTCAGAAAGCAGAGGAGAAGAAAGCAGCGCAACCCCAGCAGGCTGAGGTCCCCCCATCAGTACAGGCCAAAGTGGACAAACCCCCATCAGAGCCTCAAAAGGGAGCAGCATCTTCCCAACCAGCTCCCAAAGCAGGCCAGTTCACTTGTCCACTCTGCAAGGTGGACCTCAACATGGATTCAAAGGACCCTACCAACTTCAACGCCTGCACCGAATGCAAGAACACTGTCTGCAACCTTTGTGGATTTAACCCTATGCCACATGTTACAGAGGTAAGTGAAAATGCAAATGTTATAGCAAACAAGTAGTAATTTATGTAATAATTTGTTTTAATATTTTTATTTATATGCATTGAGCATACGGTCTGTCATTTTCAGTTGTATTATTATAGTTTACACTATTTTTAATATTATACTCTTACTTTTTTCCAGGTGAAGGAATGGCTGTGTCTGAACTGTCAGATGCAGAGAGCACTTGGAGGAATGGAACCCCCAGGACCTCCCATGATGAAACTACAACCCTTACCCAGCATAGTCTCTAGACCTGATGCACCTCAAAAGGAGACACCTGTATCTGATGCATTTCAAAAGGAAAATGAGACTACCGTGTGTGCTGCAGCTCAGAAGAAGGACACCCCCACACTCCAAAAAGAGGAGACAACCACACTTGCTGGACCACAAAAGGAGGCTCTATTGCCAGCCTCATCCAAACTATCACCACAAAAGAAAAAGGAACCTACACCACAAGGTGTGTCCCTAACAAATGAGGTCCCAACCCCAGCTTTACCTGTCAATAAGGTTTCTGCCTCTGCCCTTATCAAGGATGCACAAACTCTGGCTTCCTCTCTCATCATGGAGGCACCAACTCCTGCCTCAGATCTCACCAAGGAGGAACCAACTCCTGTCTCAGCTCTCACCAAGGAGGAACCAACTCCTGCCTCCCCTCTCATCAAGGAGTCACCAACTCCTGCCTCAGCTCTCGCTAAGGAGGAACCAACTCCTGCGTCCTCTCTCATCAAGGAGGCACAATCTCCTTCCTCAGCTCTCACCAAGGAGGAACCAACTCCTGCCTCCCCTCTCATCAAGGAGGCACCAACTCCTGCCTCACCTCTCGCTAAGGAGGAACCAACTCCTGCATCCTCTCTCATCAAGGAGGCACAAACCCCTGCCACTGCTGTCACCAAGGAGGAACCAACTACTGCCTCCCCTACCATCAAAGAGGCACTAACTCCTGCCTCAGCTCTCACCAAGGAAGAACAAACTCCTGCCTCCCCTCTCATCAAGGAGGCACCAACTCCTGTCTTATCACTCTCCAAGGAGGTTTGTGCTTCACTTCTCACCAAGGAGGCACCAGCCCCAGCCTCACCTCAAAAGAAGAAGGAACCTATACTGCCAAGTTCACCAGATAGAAAGGTAGCCCCAAAACCAGATTCAGCCAATGATAAAGAGGCTGTACAATCAGGTTTACCTCTAAAGAAGGGAGCCCCACCTTTGGGAGCAGTAGAAACTAAAGAGGACCAAGCTCCAGCTGTACAACAGAGCAAAGAGGCCCCCATTCCATGTTCACCCAAATTAAAAGAGACTCCAACAGTTGACACCCCACTTAAAAAAGAGGCTTCATCTACTGAGATCTCAATTGACAACCAGAAACTTGACAACCAGAAACATGCAATTGTTCAAAAATCGGTGGAGCAACTAGCCTCACCTACAACCAAGCAGAACGAGACTGTTGAACCTTTACAACAGCCAGAAAATAAAATGCCTGCGCAGGAAGAGCCAGCTACACAGCCCCTGCCACAAGTACAGCCTCAGGATACTCCACAGCCAGACCCTAAAATCACTCCCCCAAAGCAGGAGCCTGGGAAACCAGCCAATCCAGTACCTGCTCAGAAGTCACCACAGAACCCAAGAACATCTGAACCTCAGACACCACCACAGCAGCCCAGACTTCCTGGGCATAGGCAGAGTAGTGCCATCTTAGTCACTCAGCAGTCCCCCAAGCAGTACTCAGGAGGCTTATTTGGCTTTGGTGGTCCCAAATCTCAGTCCAGCCCCTCAAAACCTGAGGAGTCAGTGTCTGGGAAGATGCTTGGCTTTGGCTCCTCCATCTTCAGCTCTGCATCCACTTTGATCACCTCAGCTGTTCAGGATGAGCCCCGCACCACACTGCCAGATATCCCCAAGGTGTCTGCTCCAGCCTCTCCCAAGATTCCACCTGCAAAGGAGAACAAACAACCTGCTATTCAGAATGCAGAAAAGATAGCAGATCAACCCCATCAGGCCAAGGTCCCCCCATCAGTACAGGTCAAAGTGGACAAACCCGCATCAGAGCCTCCAAAGGGAGAAACATCCTCCCAACTAGCTCCCAAAGCACGCCAGTCCACCTGTCCACTCTGCAAGGTGGAACTTAACATGGGATCCAAGGACCCTCCCAACTACAACTCCTGCACTGAATGCAAGAACACTGTCTGCAACCTCTGTGGATTCAATCCAATGCCGAATGTTATAGAGGTAAGAACGTGATTGGTTACTTGCTCTTGAGAAAATGCATGATTAAGAGCTTATTTTTAGTAAGTGTCAAATGTATTGCACTGAGTATATGATATGAATATTAATAGTATGTTTTTGTTTCAGGTGAAGGAGTGGCTGTGTCTGAACTGTCAGATGCAAAGAGCACTAGGAGGAATGGAACCTCCTGGACCTCCCATGATTAAACCCTTGCCAAACAAAGTCTCCACATCTACTGCTCCTCAGAAAGACACTGTCACACCTGTTGCAACTCAAAATGAGACTCCCACACCAGCTGGTCAACAAAAAGTGGCCCCTACACCAGCCTCACCCAGAAAAGATTCAGTGACTTCAGCCTCTCAGCCCGCTCCCTCAAAGCCGGCAGAGTCAGTGTCTGGGAAGATGTTTGGCTTTGGTTCCACAATCTTCACCTCTGCATCCACTTTGATCACCTCAACTGTTCAGGATGAGCCCCGCACCATACCGCCATCTTCTCCCAAGTTGTCTATACCTGTTGGACCTCAACAGAAGGAGACTCCCAGACCAGCTGATCCCAAACAAGTGGGCCATACAACAGCCTCACCCAAAAAGGTGTCAATGACTCCTGCTACAGAGAATGAGAATAAGACCCAAGCACCAGGCTTTCCACAGAAGGAGGCAATTCCAGCAGTGGCTTCACATCAGGACCAAAAGTCAGTGGACAAACCAACTCCAACCCTTGTCCAACAACCTCCAAAAGAGAAGACTCCACAGCACCAAGGCCAGCCTCCTCAGCCCCTGGCAACGACACAGATAGCAGAGCCTGCGAAGCCTCAGCAACAGCTTCCAAATGGTAGAACCTCTCATGCCAAAGCTGTACCACCACCACAGTCCCAGCACCCCAAGCAGGAGTCAGGAGGCTTCTTTGGCTTTGGTGGTGCTAAATCTCAGCCTGTTCAGTCAAAGCCTGAAGATTCTGTGTCTGGGAAGATGTTTGGCTTTGGTTCCTCTATCTTTAGCTCTGCATCCACTTTTATCACCTCAGCTGTTCAGGACGAGCCCCGCACCACACCTCCAGCTTCCCCCAAGGTGTCTGCACCTGTTGCACCTCAACAGAAAGAGACTCCCAGACCAGATGGTCCCTTACACGTGGCCCCTTCAACATCCTCACCCAAAAAGGAGTCAATGACTCCTGCTATAATGAAAGAGACCCCAGCACCAGCCTCATCACAGAAGAAGGAGGTATCCCCGACAGTGGTTTGCCAGCAGGACCAGAAGCCTGTGGACAAACCGAATCCATCCCTTGTTCAACAAACTCCACAACATAAGACTCCACTACAACAAGGACAGCCTCAGCAGCCCTCAGCAGGGGCACGGAAATCAGAGCCTGATATATCAAAAGCTGAAGCTGCAAAAGCAGCAGACACTCAAAAACATGCAAGCCAAGGGCCTGCTCAGAACTTAGCACAGGTGAACCGGAGAACATCAGAACCTCCAAAACCACCACAGCAGCTCAGCACTGGGCGTAAGCAGAGTAATGCCATCCCAGCCACACATCAACCCCCCAAGCAGGAGTCAGGTGGTTTATTTGGCTTTGGTGGTCCTAAATCTCAGTCTGTCCCCTCAAAGCCTGAAGGGTCAATGTCTGGGAAGATGTTTGGCTTTGGCTCCTCCATCTTCAGCTCTGCGTCCACTTTGATCACCTCAGCTGTTCAAGATGAGCCCCGCACCACACAGCCAGCTTCTCCCAAGGTGTCTGCAACAGCCCAGGCCTCTCCCAAGATTAACCCTGCAAAGGAGACCAAACCACCTGCTGTTCAGAAAGCAGAGGAGATGAAAGCAGCGCAGCCCCAGCAGGTCCAGGTCCCCCCATCAGTACAGGCCAAAGTGGACAAACCCCCATCAGAGCCTCAAAAGGGAGCAGCATCTTCACAATTAGCTCCCAAAGCAGGCCAGTTCACTTGTCCACTCTGCAAGGTGGACCTCAACATGGATTCAAAGGACCCTCCCAACTTCAACACCTGCACCGAATGCAAGAACACTGTCTGCAACCTTTGTGGATTTAACCCTATGCCACACGTTACAGAGGTAAGTGAAAATGCAATTCTTATAGCAAACAGGTAGTAATTTATATAATGTATACTGTCTGTCATTTTCAGTTTTATTATTATAGTTTACACTGTTTATAAAATTATACACTTACTTTTTTCCAGGTGACGGAATGGCTTTGTCTGAACTGCCAGATGATGAGAGCACTTGGAGGAATGGAACACCCAGGACCTCCCATGATGAAACCCCAACCCTTGCCCAGCAAGGTTTCTACACCTGTTGCACCTCGAAAGGAGACTCCTGTATCTGCTGCATTTCAAAAGGAAAATGAGACTACCGTGTGTGCTGCAGCTCAGAAGAAGGACACCCCCACACTCCAAAAAGAGGAGACAACCACACTTGCTGGACCACAAAAGGAGGCTCTATTGCCAGTATCATCCAAACTATCACCACAAAAGAAAAAGGAACCTACACCACCAGGTGTGTCCCTAACGAATGAGGTCCCAACCCCAGCTTTACCTGTCAATAAGGTTTCTGCCTCTGCCCTTATCAAGGATGCACAAACTCTGGCTTCCCCTCTCATCAAGGAGGCACCAACTCCTGCCTCAGATCTCACCAAGGAGGAACCAACTCCTGCCTCAGCTCTCACCAAGGAGGAATCAACTCCTGCCTCCCCTCTCATCAAGGAGGCACAAACTCCTGCCTCAGCTCTCGCTAAGGAGGAACCAACTCCTGCGTCCTCTCTCATCAAGGAGGCACAATCTCCTGCCTCAGCTCTCACCATGGAGGAACCAACTCCTGCCTCCCCTCTCATCAAGGAGGCACCAACTCCTGCCTCAGCTCTCGCTAAGGAGGAACCAACTCCTGTGTCCTCTCTCATCAAGGAGGCACAATCTCCTGCCTCTGCTCTCACCAAGAAGGAACCAACTCCTGCCTCCCCTACCATCAAAGAGGCACTAACTCCTGCCTCAGCTCTCACCAAGGAGGAACAAACTCCTGCCTCGCCTCTCATCAAGGAGGCACCAACTCCTGACTTAGCTCTCAACAAGGAAGAACTATCTCCTGCCTCCCCTCTCATCGAGGAGGCACCAACTCCTGTCTTACCACTCTCCAAGGAGGTCTGTGCTTCACTTCTCACCAAGGAGGCATCAGCCCCAGCCTCACCTCAAAAGAAGAAGGAACCTATACTGCCAAGTTCACCAGATAGAAAGGTTGCCCCAAAACCAGATTCAGCCAATGATAAAGAGGCTGTACAATCAGGTTTACCTCTAAAGAAGGGAGCCCCACCTTTGGGAGCAGTAGAAACTAAAGAGGACCAAGCTCCAGCTCTACAACAGAGCAAAGAGGCCCCCATTCCATGTTCACCCAAATTAAAAGAGACTCCAACAGTTGACACCCCACTTAAAAAAGAGGCTTCATCTACTGAGATCTCAATTGACAACCAGAAACTTGACAACCAGAAACATGCAATTGTTCAAAAATCGGTGGAGCAACTAGCCTCACCTACAACCAAGCAGAACGAGACTGTTGAACCTTTACAACAGCCAGAAAATAAAATGCCTGTACAGGAAGAGCCAGCTACACAACCCCTGCCACAAGTACAGCCTCAGGATACTCCACAGCCAGACCCTAAAACCACTCCCCCAAAGCAGGAGCCTGGGAAACCAGCCAATCCAGTACCTGCTCAGAAGTCACCACAGAACCAAAGAACATCTGAACCTCAGACACCACCACAGCAGCCCAGACTTCCTGGGCATAGGCAGAGTAGTGCCATCTTAGTCACTCAGCAGTCCCCCAAGCAGTACTCAGGAGGCTTATTTGGCTTTGGTGGTCCCAAATCTCAGTCCAGCCCCTCAAAACCTGAAGAGTCAGTGTCTGGGAAGATGCTTGGCTTTGGCTCCTCCATCTTCAGCTCTGCATCCACTTTGATCACCTCAGCTGTTCAGGATGAGCCCCACACCACACTGCCAGATACCCCCAAGGTGTCTGCTCCAGCCTCTCCCAAGATTCCACCTGCAAAGGAGAACAAACAACCTGCTATTCAGAATGCAGAAAAGATAGCAGATCAACCCCATCAGGCCAAGGTCCCCCCATCAGTACAGGTCAAAGTGGACAAACCCGCATCAGAGCCTCCAAAGGGAGAAACATCCTCCCAACTAGCTCCCAAAGCACGCCAGTCCACCTGTCCACTCTGCAAGGTGGAACTTAACATGGGATCCAAGGACCCTCCCAACTACAACTCCTGCACTGAATGCAAGAACACTGTCTGCAACCTCTGTGGATTCAACCCAATGCCGAATGTTATAGAGGTAAGAACGTGATTGGTTACTTGCTCTTGAGAAAATGCATGATTAAGAGCTTAATTTTAGTAAGTGTCAAAGGTATTGCACTGAGTATATGATATGAATATTAATAGTATGTTTTTGTTTCAGGTGAAGGAGTGGCTGTGTCTGAACTGTCAGATGCAAAGAGCACTAGGAGGAATGGAACCTCCTGGACCTCCCATGATTAAACCCTTGCCAAACAAAGTCTCCACATCTACTGCTCCTCAGAAAGACACTGTCACACCTGTTGCAACTCAAAATGAGACTCCCACACCAGCTGGTCAACAAAAAGTGGCCCCTACACCAGCCTCACCCAGAAAAGATTCAGTGACTTCAGCCTCTCAGCCCGCTCCCTCAATGCCGGCAGAGTCAGTGTCTGGGAAGATGTTTGGCTTTGGTTCGACAATCTTCACCTCTGCATCCACTTTGATCACCTCAACTGTTCAGGATGAGCCCCGCACCATACCGCCATCTTCTCCCAAGTTGTCTATACCCGTTGGACCTCAACAGATGGAGAATCCCAGACCAGCTGATCCCAAACAAGTGGGCCATACAACAGCCTCACCCAAAAAGGTGTCAACGACTCCTGCAACAGAGAATGAGAACAAGACACAATCACCAGGCTCACCACAGAAGGAGGCATTTCCAGCAGTGGCTTCACAGCAGGACCAAAAGTCAGTGGACAAACCAACTCCAACCCTTGTCCAACAATCTCCAAAAGAGAAGACTCCACAACAACATTGCCAGCCTCCTCAGCCCCTGGCAACAACAATAAAAGCAGAGCCTGCGAAGCCTGAGCAACAGCTTCCAAAAGGTGGAGCTTCTCAATCCAAAGCTGTACCACCACCACAGTCCCAGCATCCCAAACAGGAGTCAGGAGGCTTCTTTGGCTTTGGTGGTGCTAAATCTCAGCCTGTTCGGTCAAAGCCCGAAGATTCTGTGTCTGGGAAGATGTTTGGCTTTGGCTCCTCTATCTTTAGCTCTGCATCCACTTTTATCACCTCAGCTGTTCAGGACGAGCCCCGCACCACACCTCCAGCTTCCCCCAAGGTGTCTGCACCTGTTGCACCTCAACAGAAAGAGACTCCCAGACCAGTTGGTACCTTACAAGTGGCCTCTACAACAGCCTCACCCAAAAAGGAGTCAATGACTTCTGATATATTGAAAGAGACCCCAGCACTAGCCTCATCTCATAAGAAGGAAGTATCCCCGACAGTGGTTTGCCAGCAGGACCAGAAGCCAGTGGACAAACCTACTCCAACCCTTGTCCATGAACCTCCACAACATAAGACTCCACTACCACAAGAACAGCCTCAGCAGACCTCAGCAGGGGCACAGAAATCAGAGCCTGATATATCAAAAGCTGAAGCTGCAAAAGCAACAGACACTCAAAAACATGCAAGCCAAGGGCCTGCTCAGAAGTTAGCACAGGTGAACCGGAGAACATCAGAACCTCCAAAACCACCACACAAGCCCAGCCCTGGGCGTAAGCAGAGTAGTGCCATCCCAGCCACACATCAACCCCCCAAGCAGGAGTCAGGAGGTTTATTTGGCTTTGGTGGTCCTAAATCTCAGTCTGTCCCCTCAAAGCCTGAAGAGTCAGTGTCTGGGAAGATGTTTGGCTTTGGCTCCTCCATCTTCAGCTCTGCGTCCACTTTGATCACCTCAGCTGTTCAAGATGAGCCCCGCACCACACAGCCAGCTTCTCCCAAGGTGTCTGCAACAGCCCAGGCCTCTCCCAAGATTAACCCTGCAAAGGAGACTAAACCACCTGCTGTTCAGAAAGCAGTTGAGCTGAAAGTAGCGCAACCCCAGCAGACCCAGGTCCCCCCATCAGTACAGGCCAAAGTGGACAAACCCCCATCAGAGCCTCCAAAGGGAGCAGCATCTTCACAACTATCTCCCAAAACAGGCCAGTTCACTTGTCCACTCTGCAAGGTGGACCTCAACATGGATTCAAAGGACCCTCCCAACTTCAACACCTGCACCGAATGCAAGAACACTGTCTGCAACCTTTGTGGATTTAACCCTATGCCACATGTTACAGAGGTAAGTGAAAATGCAAATGTTATAGCAAACAAGTAGTAATTTATGAAATGTTTTCGTTTATATGCATTGTGCATACGGTCTGTCATTTTCAGTTTTATTATTATAGTTGACACTGTTTTTAAAATTAAACTCGTACTTTTTTCCTGCTGAAGGAATGGCTATGTCTGAACTGCCAGATGCAGAGAGCACTTGGAGGAATGGAACCCCCAGGTCCTCCCATGATGAAACTCCAACCCTCGCCCAGCAAGGTTTCTATACCTGTTGCACCTCAAAAGGAGACTCCTGTATCTGCTGCATTTCAAAAGGAAAATGAGACTACTGTGTGTGCTGCATCTCAGAAGAAGGACACCCCCACACTCCAAAAAGAGGAGACAACCACACTTGCTGGACCACAAAAGGAGGCTCTATTGCCAGCCTCATCCAAACTATCACCACAAAAGAAAAAGGAACCTACACCACCAGGTGTGTCCCTAACGAATGAGGTCCCAACCCCAGCTTTACCTGTCAATAAGGTTTCTGCCTCTGCCCTTATCAAGGATGCACAAATTCTGGCTTCCCCTCTCATCAAGGAGGCACCAACTCCTGCCTCAGATCTCACCAAGGAGGAACCAACTCCTGCCTCAGCTCTCACCAAGGATGAACCAACTCCTGCCTCCCATCTCATCAAGGAGTCACAAACTCCTGCCTCACTTCTCGCTAAGGAGGAACCAACTCCTGCGTCCTCTCTCATCAAGGAGGCACCAACTCCTGCCTCAGATCTCACCAAGGAGGAACCAACTCCTGCCTACCATCTCATTAAGGAGGCACCAACTCTTGCCTCAGCTCTCGCTAAGGAGGAACCTTCTCCTGCGTCCTCTCTCATCAAGGAGGCACAAACTCTTGCCTCTGCTCTCACCAAGGAGGAACCAACCACTGCCTCCCCTCTCATCAAGGAGGTACCATCTCCTGTCTTATCACTCTCCAAGGAGGTCCGTGCTTCACCTCTCACCAAGGAGGCACCAGCCCCAGCTTCAACCCAAAAGAAGAAGGAACCTGTACTGCCAGGTTCACCAGATAGAAAGGTAGCCCCAAAACCAGATTCAACTGGTGATAAAGAGGCTGTACCATCAGGTTTACCTCTAAAAAAGGGAGCCCCACCTTTGGGAGCAGTAGAAACTAAAGAGGGCCAAGCTCCAGCTGCAATACAGAGCAAAGAGGCCCCCATTCCATGTTCACCCAAATTAAAAGAGATTCCAACAGTTGACACACCACTTAAAAAAGAGGCTTCATCTACTGAGATCTCAATTGACAACCAGAAACTTGACAACCAGAGACATGCAATTGTTCTAAAATCGGTGGAGCAACTAGCCTCACCTACAACCAAGCAGAACGAGACTGTTGAACCTTTACAGAATATGCTTGGCTTTGGCTCCTCCATCTTCAGCTCTGCATCCACTTTGATCACCTCAGCTGTTCAGGATGAGCCCCGCACCACACTGCCAGATACCCCCAAGGTGTCTGCACCGGCCTCTCCCAAGATTCGGCCTGCAAAGGAGACCAAACTACCTGCTGTTCAGAATGCAGAAATGAAAGCAGAGCAAACCCATCAGTCCAAGGTCCCCCCATCAGTACAGGTCAAAGTGGACAAACCCCCATCAGAGCCTCCAAAGGGAGCAGCATCCTCTCAACTAGCTCCCAAAGCGCACCAGTCCACCTGTCCACTCTGCAAGGTTGGACTCAACAAGGGCTCTAAGGACCCTCCCAACTACAACACCTGCACGGAATGCAAGAACACTGTCTGCAACCTTTGTGGATTCAACCCCATGCCACATGAACTAGAGGTAAGTAAATGGTCTGTTTCATCAAAGTTTTTAGGCTACTCTAACATAACTGTTATGCTTTATTTTAGAACAATTGGTTAAGGATACCTGCTATGCAAAGTCAATGCCTGTAGTTGATGGTCATGTTTTTCATGGGAGGTGTAAGATAGGGTAACAAGATGCATTGAGTGAGCTCTTTTTAATAATATTGTCTGATATTGTCTAATATTGGTTTATGATCTTCCTGGAAACAAATTGTTTTCTGGGAGCATTGGCTCCCAATATTCTGCAGAATATGCACCAGAAAGTTTTCAGAAAGTGCCTTCAGAAAGTTTTCATACCCCTTGACTTTTGTTGTGTTACAGCCTGACCCATAATACCCCATAATGACAAAGTGAAACATGTTTTTAGAAATTTTAGCAAATTTATTGAAAGTGAAATACAGAAATATCTCATTTACGTAAGTATTCACACCCCTGAGTCAATACTTTGTAGATGCACCTTTGGCGGCGATTATATCTTTGAGTCATTTTTGGTATGTCTGTATCAGCTTTGCACGTTTGGATTTGGGGATTTTCTCCCATTCTTCCTTGCAGATTTTCTCAAGATCTGTTAAATTAGATGGGGAGTGGCAGTAAACAGCAATCTTCAAGTTTTTCCACAGTTTTTCAATGATTTTCAAGTCTGGGCTTTGGCTTTGGCACTCTGAAGCAAGTTCTCATCATGGATTTGCAGATGAAAAGCATCCCCATAGCATGATTCTGATATGTCCGTCTGGCCACCCTCCCATAAATCCCAGATTGGTTAAGTGCTCTAGAGACTTTTGTTCTCTCATCTCAGGCAATGAACTCTGTAGTCCTGTCAGAGTGGTCATTGGGTTCTTGGTCACCTCCCTGACCACAATCCTTCTTGCCCGGCTGTTGTTTGGGTCGGAGGGCCATCTCTAGCCAGAGTCTGGGTAATTCCATATTTTTCCAGTTCCCAGTTATGGAGACCACTGTGCTCTTGGAAACGTTCAACACTCTAGGAATAGTTTTATACCCTTCCCCAGATATATGCATCATTGCAATTCTATCTTGGAGATCTACAGACAGTTCCTTGGACTTCATGGTATAGTTTCTGCTCTGACATGCGCTGTCAACTGAGGGACCTTATATAGACAGGTGTGTTTCTTTCTAAATGTCCAAACAATTAAATTGACCACAGGTGGACTCCAATCAAACATTGGATGCACCTGAGCTCAATTTGGAGTGTCATAGCAAAGAGTTGTGAATACTTACACTGGGGGCCAAAAGTTTGGAATATTACTCATTCAAGGGTTTTTCTTTATTTACACTATTTTTTACATTGTAGAATAAAAGTGAAGACATCAAAACTATGACATAACACATATGGAATCATGTAGTAACCAAAAAAGTGTTAAACAAATCAAAATATATTTTATATTTGAGATTCTTCAAAGTAGCCACCCTTTGACTTGATGACAGCTTTGCACACTCATGGCATTCTCTCAACCAGCTTCATGAGGACTGCCACAGGAATGGAAGGCCCAGAATACCTCTTCTGCAGAGGATAAGTTCATTAGCTTCACAGAGTTTAAGTAACATACACATCTCAACATCAACTGTTCAGAGGAGACTGTGTGAATCAGGCCTTCATGGTCGAATTTCTGCAAAGAAACCACTACTAGAGGACACCAATAAGAAGAAGAGACTTGCTTGGGCCAAGAAACACAAGCAACCGGTGGAAATTTGTCCTTTGGTCTGAAGTCCAAATTTGAGATTTTTGGTGTGGGAACTCCTTCAAGACTGATGGAAAAGCATTCCAGGTGAAGCTGGTTGAGAGAATGCCAAGAGTGTGCAAAGCTGTCATCAAGGCAAATTTGAAGAATCTCAAATATTAAATATCTTTTGATTTGTTTAACACTGTTTTGGTTACTACATTATTCCATATATGTTATGTCATAGTGTTGATGTCTTCACTTTTATTCTACATTGTAAAACATTGTGCAAATATAGAAAAACCCTTGAATTAGTAATATTCCAAACTTTTGGCCCCCAGTGTTTGTAAATTAGATATTTCTGTATATAATTTTCAGTACATTTGCAAAGATTTCTAATAACATGTTTTCACTTTGTCATTATGGGGTATTGTTTGTAGATGTGTGCATTTTTTTTAATGCATTTGTAATTCAGGCTGTAACACAACAAAATGTGGAACAAGTCAAGGGGTATGAATACTTTTTGAAGGCACTGTCTGTCATTAAAAGTATGTTTACAAACCATGAGAGGAGAAACAATTAAGATTTTAGGTCTATATTCACACTCTCTGTAGAAGTTGTTATCTAATTTTAGATATTGAAGAGTTGTATTAATATAGCCTGATAATGTATTCATTTTATTTAGCATCTTCAGATTTAGAGCATTATGATGGTAGTTTTGGTATGTTTTTCACATGTAGTATGCAGTATTTAGATAGCAACTAAAATAAGAGCATCTGCTCTTGCTCCGACTACAATAACATTCTACCCAAAAATATATTTAGATTTTCTTCCAATACTGTTATTTTATTTCAGGTAAAGGAATGGCTGTGTTTGAACTGCCAGATGCAGAGAGCACTTGGAGGAATGGAACCCCCTGGACCTTCCATGATGAAACCCCAAATCTTGCCCAGCATAGTATCTGCATCTGCTGCATCTCAAAAGCCGACCCCAGCTCCAGCTACACCCCAAAAGGAGGAGATCCGAGTACCTGCGGCTACCCAAAAAGAGATCACTCCACCCACTGTACCTCAGGAGACACCAATTCCCGCTGGGACCCCAGCACCAACTGCAGTCCAAAATGAGGAGACCCCAGCACCAGGATCCACAGAAAAGAAACAGACTCCATCTGCTGTGGCTGCGAAGGAGAACCAGTACCCTATAATTGTTCAGAAACCAGTGGACCAATCAATTCCAGCCACACCCAAACCCAGTGGAGCTGCTACACCGGCACAGCAGCCAGAAAAGCAAACTCCTCCAATGCAACAGCCTGCTACAAAGCCCCCACCACAAGGACAATCCCTGCCAGCTCCAAAACCAGACCACAAAACTGCTCCCGTAATGGAGTCAATGACTCCTGCTTCACAGAAAGAGAAGAATACCCCAGCACCAGGTTCACCAAAGAAGGAGGTATCTCCAGCAGTGGCTTCACATCAGGACCTAAAACCAGTGGACAAACCAACTCCAACCCCAGTCCAACAGCATCCACAGCAGAAGACTCCACAACAGCAAGGCCAGCCTCCTCAGCCCCTAACAAGGGTACCGAAAGAAGAGCCTTGGAAGCCTCAGCAACAGCTTCCAAAAGGTGGAGCCTCTCATGCCAAAGCTGTACCACCACCACAGGCCCAGCAGGAGTCAGGAGGCTTCTTTGGCTTTGGTGGTACTAAATCTCAGCCTGCTCAGTCAAAGCCTGAAGACTCAGTGTCTGTGAAGATGTTTGGCTTTGGCTCCTCTATCTTCAGCTCTGCATCTACTTTGATTACCTCAGCTGTTCAGGATGACCACCGCACCACACCTCCAGCTTCCCCCAAGGTGTCTGCACCTGTTTATCCTCAACAGAAGGAGACTCCCAGACCATCTGGTCCCCAACAAGTGGGCCAGACAGCCTCACCCAAAAAGGAGTCAATGACTCCTGGTTTAGTGAAAGAGACCCCAGCACCAGGCTCGCCAAAGAAGGAGGTATCCCCGATAGTGATTTGCCAGCAGGACCAGAAGCTAGTGGAAAAACCGACTCCAACACTTGTCCAACAACCTCCACAACAGAAGACTCCACAACAACAAGGACAGCTTCCACAGCCCTCAGCAGAGATAACAAAATCAGAGCCTGATATTTCAATAGTTGAATCTGCTAAAGCAGCAGACACTCAAAAACATGCAAGCCCAGTGCCTGCTCAGAAGGCTCCACTGGAGAACCGGAGAACATCAGAACCTCACAAACCAACACAGCAGCCCAGCCCTGGGCGTAGGCAGAGTAGTGCCATCCCAGACACACAGCAACCCCCCAAGCAGGAATCAGGAGGTTTATTTGGCTTTGGAGGTCCCAAATCTCAGTCTGCCTCTTCAAAACCTGAAAAGTCAGTGTCTGGGAAGATGTTTGGCTTAGGTTCCTCTATCTTCAGCTCTGCCTCCACTTTGATCACCTCAGTTGTTCAGGACGAGACCAGCACCACACCGCCAGCTTCCCCCAAGATGTCTGAACTGGCCCAGACCTCTCCCAAGATGCCCCCTGCAAGCAATACCAAACTACCTGCTGCTCAGAAAGCAGAGGAGAAGAAAGCAGCTAAACCCCAGCAGGCCGAGGTCCCCCGATCAGTACAGGCCAAAGTGGACAAACCCCCATCCACTTCTCCCAAGGAAGCAGCATCCTCCCAACAAGCTCCCAAAGCAGGCCAGTCCACCTGTCCACTCTGCAAGGTGGAACTCAACAAGGGCTCCAAGGATACTCCCAACTACAACACCTGCACGGAATGCAGGAACACTGTTTGCAACCTGTGTGGATTTAACCCCATGCCACATGAAACAGTATGTAAAGAGTTTTTGCTTCATCAAAGTAATTAGGCTACTCAAACATAACTGTTGTGCTTTATTTTAGAACAATTGTTTAGGATACTAGCTATACATAGACAATATTTTTAGTCTCCAGTCATGTATTTCATGGGAGGAGTAAGATAGGATAACAAGATACTTTGATTGAGTTATTTTCATTAATATTGGCTTTTCTCAAAAATTGTCTAATATTGGTTTATGATCTTCCTGGAAACCAATTGTAATCTGACAGCATTGTCTTTGAGTATCTTGGCAAGGTTTTGACATCCATGTTAATCTGCTACTGATCACATTTAACATATTATACGTTGCAAGACTTTTGTCTGAATGCTACATATGCTACATTGACCTGCTGATAGTTGTAGTGGGGTGGTAGATGCCTAGTTTCCCTTATGGCTCAGGTCAGGTGCCTCACAGTACATACACCATAGATATACACAATTTACTCACACTTCCATACACGCACGCACACACACATAAACAGAAGTTAGCTTCGACAGATCCAGGTCAGAGAGGCCCAATGAGGATTTTAGGTATATGAACACACTCACAGTCTATGTAGATGTTGTGATGTAATTTTAGATCTTGAGGAATTGTATTAATACACTCTGTATACATGTTTTTATTGAGCATCTTCTGATTTAGAGCATTAAGATAGTACTTTTGTACGTTTGTCACATGTTGTATGCAGTGTTTAAATAGCAACTAAGATAATAGTATCTGTAAGTGCTCAGACTACAGTAAAATTCTAAAATATTATTTAAAAAATAGTTTTATCAACACTGTTATTTTATTTCAGGTAAAGGAATGGTTGTGTCTGACCTGCCAGATGCAGAGAGCACTTGGAGGAATGGAACCCCCAGGACCTCCCATGATGAAACCCCAACCCTTACCCAGCATAGTCTCTAGACCTGTTGCACCTCAAAAGGAGTATTTCACACCTGGTGCATCTCAAAAGCTGACCCCAGCTCCAGCTAAACCCCAGAAGGAGGAGATCCCAGTACTTGTGGCTGCCCAAAAAGAGATCACTCCAACCACTGCACCTCAGGAGACACAAATTCCCGCTGGAACCCCATCACCAACTGCAGTCAAAAAGGAGGAGACCCCAGCACTAGGATCCACAGAAAAGAAACAGGCTCCATCTGCTGTGGCTAAGAAGGAGAATGAAGAACCTATAAGTGTTCAGAAACAAGTGGACCAACCAATTCCAACCACACCCAAAACCAGTGGAGCCGCTATACCTGTACAGAAGCCAGAAAAGCTAACTGCTACAAAGCCCCCAACACAAGTACCACCCCATCCAGCTCCAAAGCCAGACCCAAAAACTGCTCCCCTAAATCAGGAGCCTGGAAATCCTCCACAACAGCTTCCAAAAGGAGGAACCTCTTCTGCCAAAGCTGTACTGGAACCACAGGCCCAGCCCGCCAAGCAGTCAGCGGGCTTCTTTGGCTTTGGTGGTGCTAAATCTCAGCCAAATCGTGAAGACTCAGTGTCTGGGAAGATGTTTGGCTTTGGCTCCTCTATCTTCAGCTCTGCATCTACTTTGATCACCTCAGCTGTTCAGGACGTACCACTCACCACACTGCCAGCTTCCCCCAAGGTGTCTGCAGCAGCCAAGGCCTCTCCCAAGATGCCCCCTGCAAAGGAGACCAAACCACCTACTGCTCAGAGATCAGAAGAGAAGAAATTAGAGCAACCCCATCAGTCCAAGGTCCCCCCATCAGTACAGGTCAAAGTGGACAAACCCCCATCAGAGCCTCCAAAGGGAGAAACATCCTCCCAACTAGCTCCCAAAGCACGCCAGTCCACCTGTCCACTCTGCAAGGTTGGACTCAACATGGGATCCAAGGACCCTCCCAACTACAACTTCTGCACTGAATGCAAGAACACTGTCTGCAACCTCTGTGGATTTAACCCCATGACAGATGAAACAGAGGTAAGACTGCGAAATATGTTCATTACATTTGATTATGCGTGTATTAAACAGACTCTCAGATTTGCTATGCATGTTTAAAAGGACTAAATACCAAATCCTCTTTAAACAGGTCTTTCAGTTTTTAATGGGTTTTAGCTAAAATAAGGGACAGACTATCCAGACTAATTTTGGATTCACATTTGCAACGGTCTTTTATTGTCTTACATTGAATGAAAATGAGTCAGAGGTTGTAGCACGTCATTGTTTGATATTTCTCTATGTCTCCCTTTGCTTGTGCTGTGATAACACACTGGGCACAGACGTCAACTCAACATCTATCCCACGTTGGTTCAACATCTTTTCATTGAAATGACGTGGAAACAGTGTTGATTCAATCAGTGTGCCGAGTGGGAGGTGATTTGAGAGGCTGTCGTCTAATCAATTTCTTCTTTCCTGATACAGTGACTCAGTAACAGTGTAGGTCACTACAAGGCATTTGTGGTGATTTCATCTGCTGATTTCTAATAATAACAGGCCTGCTCAGACAGCTCACAGCAGTTCACCCAGCTGCTGGGTATGGATGGAGGGATGGAGGCTTACAGTGCTAGGGCTGGAAACATGGATGCTCTCTGCTCTGTGAAGTCAACCTCCATTATAACAACCCATAATCCACCCTGTGGTCTCAGTGGTGCTGTTTTTCACTCAATATTTCTAGTAATGCTAGTCTAAAAGGACCAAGCTACAGGTAACTGCCAAAAATAAAGGAAACACTTGAGTAAATGAGGGATACAAAGTACATACATCACACATATGGGCTACCATGGCGATATACACTAGATATACAAAAGTATGTGGACTATAAAATCGAGCACACAGCCATGCAATCTCCATAGACAAACATTGGCAGTAGAATGGCCTTACTGAAGAGATCAGTAACTTTCAACATGGCACTGTCATAGGATGCCAACTTTCCAACAAGTCAGTTCGCCAAATTTCTGCCCTGCTAGAGTGTAAGTGCTTTTACTGTGACGTGGAAACGTCTCGAGTAACAGCGGCTCAGCCGCAAAGTAGGGCTCACAGAATGGGACCACCGAGTGCTATAGTGCGTAGCGCGTAAAAAACGTCTGTCCTCGGTTGCAACACTCACTATTGAGCTCCAAACTGCCTCTGGAAGCAACGTCAGCCCAAGAACAATTAGTCTGGAGTTTCATGAAATGGGTTTCCATAGCCGAGCAGCCGCACACAAGCCTAAGATCACCATGCGCATTGCCAGGTGTCGGCTAGAGTGGTGTAAAGCTTGCCGCCATTGGAGCAGTGGAAATGAAAATCTGAGTTTGGCGGATGCCAGGAGAACGCTACCTACACCAATGCATAGTGCCAACTGTATAGTTTGGTGGAGGAGGCATAATGGTCTGGGGCTGTTTTTTATGGTTCGGGCTAGGCCCCTTAGTTTCAGTGAATTGAAATCTTAATGTTACAACATACAATTCTAGACGATTCTGTGCTTCCAACTTTGTGGCAACAGTTTGAGGAAGGCCCTTTCCTGCTTCAGCATGACAATGCCCACGTGCACAAAGCAAGGTCCATACAAAAATGGTTTGTTGAGATTGGTGTGGAAAATCTTGACTGGCCTGTACAGAGCCCGGACCTCAACCCCATTGAACATCTCTGGGATGGACGGGGCTGCCGACTGTGAGCCAGGCCTAATCACCCAACATCAGTTGCCGACCTCACTAATGCGCTTGTGGCTGGATGGAAGCATGTCCCCGCAGTAATGTTCCAACATCTAGAGAAACGCCTTCCCAGAAGAGTGGATGATGTTATAGCAGCAAAGGGGGGACCAACTCCATATTAATGCCCATGATTTTGGAATGAGATGTTCGACAAGCAGGTGTCCACATACTTTTGGTCATGTAGTGTATATTGAAAGCCAGTGCTTCCACACAGGTTTGGTTCCTGAGTTAATTAAGCAATTAACATTCCATCATGCTTAGGGTCATGTATAAAAATGCCCAGTTGCCCATTATTTTGGCTACCATGGCTAGAAGAAAGAGATCTCAGTGACTTTGAAAAAGGGGTCTCAAATGAGCATAGGGGGTTTAAAGTAACTGTCAAGTATGAAATATGACCTATACTTACTTACAATATGAGCTAAATAGTTTTCCTTCCAAATTTGTGTTATTAAGTATGTTAAAAAGCACCTTTTCTGTGTTGGAATGGTGTGAGCGTACCCCAGTAGACCGCTGATTGGCCAGCTCATCCACCTCAGGAGTATGACATCATATTCTATTTTTTAAACGGTTTGTTTGGCATGCAAGTTTGAGGTGGGTTTTTTAAAGTGGTTTTTCTCTAATTAATGCTTTGGTCACAAATACAAATATAGGATGAGTCAGCAACTTTATTTGGGTTTGAGTTAACAGAATATGAGAATATAAGATTTTCACTGGACAGTTACTTTAAAATGCTAAGTGATTGGCACCCGTTCCAGCCAATAACGAACTTGTGTATAAAAAACTACTGACAATAGAATTTAATGTGCTGCCGAGTTCATTCTCCCTCCTTGGCAGAACAGTTTAGAGTTGACAAAATACCTCCTGGCCCTTGACATGTTTTGAGAGACTGAGATGGATTGCAAAGCATGAGACCTCTAGATGAGAGACTGATCCCTGCTTTGGAAATGTGCGGAGAGAGATTGCCTGGAGAGCTGCCCAGATTATGCATTAGCACTGAGGTCTAAGTGCAATGGCTCTATGTAACCTTTATCAATATAATTTATTTTTTGAGGGGCCTCAAACATTATTAAAACCATACTCTAATGCACTCTGTGTCGGACAGCTGCCTGCCTGCCTCTCCTTGGGACATCCCTCTAATGGTAAGGTCTCAGTGGATATGACATAATGGCTCATGCGAGGAGCACCTCAGGCAGAAATTAAACTTTATTTTAAAAAAGAAGTTGTGCAAAAGCATTAGTGAGATGGGATCTGCTGCTGTGGCTGGCTGGGGACTTTCCAGCCTCCATGAGAAATGGCAGGACCCTGCAATATGTCAATACGCAGAGGTGAGCTGGAATAATTCCAACACAGCAGCCTGCAGCAGGTATGTTTCCCATGCAGCCATCACTGGCTCTCTGCACTTCAACAGTTCTCTTTAAATGATGTTGCTCAGAGCCCCACACGTGTGTTGGCTTCTAATAGTGGTGCATGTGTGTGTTGGCTTTCTGTCACCAACACACTGACGCGGGCTGGCTAAGGGCTGTAACGTTGGGTGCTGCTCTCACCTCTGGGTTAACTAAAGTAGACCAGTGTTGATTAGGGGACTCCCTATTTCCAGGTAGGTAATGAAGAGTAGTTTCCATTACAACTTCCATTACATTGTTTCTCATTTGTTGTTCATTCTGTAGACACTTGAAACTACCTCTTTAAGGAATACCTGGAATAGTATAACAGTAATCCTTCTACCCCCCCACCATTAAACTAACACTTGTCTTTTGTCTAAACTAACACCTGACTTATTTCCCTGCTATCACTGACTTTCCTCACAGCTGCTTGTTTAAAGCAATGTACTTATTGTGATCGAGATGTGGTTGTCCCGGATAGCACTGACTTTGCTCACAGCTGCTTGTTTAAAGAAATGTAGTTATTGTGATCGAGATGTGGTTGTCCCACTGGCTATCCTAAGTTGAATGCACCAATTTGTAAGTCACTCTGGATAAGAGCGTCTGCTAAATGACTAGAATGTAAAATGTAAATGTATTCTCAGGTGTGTGATTCAATGACTAGGTCAAACCCCAACATCAGTAAACATGACTAAAAGGTAATTGTTTTGGATTCCTCCTATTATAGCCATATAATTTCAACAATGATATAGGAGTCTCCACATGGGAGTATGGCACCGCTCTGATGTCAGTGTTCATAAAGTGGGCTAGATAGCCGATTAACCAGGACTCCAATGTAATAACATGTCATTTATCTGACCTCTCTTAGTCACACAACTGGAGGCCTTTTCTAAAGGTCATCTTTTGATGCTAATGCCTCTATAATGAGACGGTGGGTTATTTCGCACTAGCCTCCACAGGCGGGACCAAAATACCACCAGATTAAACCTGAAAGCAGCTAGCATTTAATGGAAACTCCAAGTTGCTGCTGCATTCTTTTAAAAAATGTGAATCTTATTTTTGCAATGGTTGCATTTTAGGTAATAGAGCATCGTCAGTAATTGTCAGTATTTGTTACAAGAGATGTACTGCATTAACCACATACAGTATTGGTATTTGTGTGCTAGTTGGTAGCCTGTTCCCTCATGCCTGTGTAAAGGCAGAGTGGCAGAAATTGCTTGGCCTTAACACTGAAGGACGCTGTAAATGCAGCGGCAGCTGACATCCACATTGTCATACTGCATTGTGCTTTTCTTGAGCTTCAGATCTTTCTCTGCTTTATAAATAGTTATTTTTTCGAATTGACAGAGATGCTGTGAAAGCCTTTTTATTCTCTACAGAAGAGTAAAAAGCAGTGGCATGGTGGAGAGGAGAGGAGAGGGGGATGGGGAGGGGGAACTAGAGGGGGCGAACGCCAGAAGCAAGTCTGTCCATTTCCCCTCCTCTCTCTCTTTCTACTCCAGCTGATCTTCTTAAAAGTGGATGTTTTCTATTATCTAAGACACACGTGTTCCCTTCCTGGGTCTGTTTACATCTGTTTTCTATTGGACCGCCGCTAGTTATAATGTACATGAGCAAATAAGTATTTCTGGTTAGCTGTCTCATAGTTGCTACAGATGTGCTGGCACCACCAATAGCCTTTGTATATATAACTTTTTATTTTCCAAAAGAAAAAGGGACTTCCAAAATATGTAAACAACAACAAATATCTGTCAGTCCACAGCTACCATCCATGATGAGAAATCACACACCTCATAATCAATAGGCCTAGCTGTAGGCAGCAATCATCACACCCACCTCCAAGGTTATGAAGCAAGGTTTCTAGCTTTAACTGGTACATTTTCTGTACTCTCTGCTAGGCCTGTGTAAATGTTGAAATGTGTTCCGCTGTAGGCCCTGCCCTGGCCCAGGCTGTTGCTGTTGCTGCGGTGATAAGGAGAAACCCCCTCAGAGGCGAGACCAAACACTGGTTACCTGCTACCGCCTCCCTCCATCCTTACAACCCTTCTTCACAGGCTGTGTGTTTCACAGGGTTCTAGCCATGCTCTTTTATGTAGGTTTTTAACCGTTGCACTTTTTTGCAGTGTGTTTGTCTCGAAGATCAAAACGTCAACACTGCTGTACTTGATGCAGACTAAAATATCAGTTATTTTAGGGCAGTTGATGGGTGTGTTGTGCTTAGGAGCAATTCCTAGCTGTCACGTGCAACTCTCAGGCAAAAAAAATCCTTCAAAATAGGAGAGTGGTGCTGCTTGCTATTTTGACGGTGTGCTTGGCTGTCAGTCGGAGGAGAGGGAATAGAATCTCCCCCTAGAGACCTGCCCCCATTAATGCACTCATAGTGCATCGCTCTTTCTCTTTCTCTTTCTCTTTCTCTTCCTCTTTCTCACTCTCACTCTCTCTTTCGCTCTCTCTCTCTCTCTCTCTCTCTCTCTCTCTCTCTCTCTCTCTCTCTCTCTCTCTCTCTCTCTCTCTCTCTCTCTCTCTCTCTCTCTCTATCTCTATCTCTATCTCTCTCTCTACTCTTTCTATCTCTATCAATCTTCTCTATCTTTACCCCTCTCTCTCTCCCTCCATTCCTTTTCTCTTTCTCTCCCTCTCTCATTCTCCCCCTCTCACCCTCTCTGTCTGCCCGTCTTCAAATGAAAGTTTGTTGACCTGTCATCCGTCAGATTTGAGAGAGAAAGCAGAGCCTGGGCTCCTCGTCTTCAGAATGAAGCACTCTGCTTATTGCAGATTAGTGGGTCAACACGCTCTATTATCAGAGGGCCAGATTAATGAGGAGTGGGAGCACTATGGGGGCTGCTGAAAGCACACTATATTAGCCAGCTACAGACGTTGCCAAAGGCAGCCGCCAGGAAATCAATAAGGAACCTACCAGCATTAACTTCTGCAAGAATAGAGGTTCTCTGACAGCCTGAAATATACAGCCACTAACACAACCCACAGACCTTTTATTCAATTCACCTCACAGATGGCATGATATCAGATGTAAATCTCCAGTATTTCTGTATGCCCACAGCCAGGGGCCTTGGTTGGAACACTGTGTGCTTGTGAATAGAGTAATGCAACTGAGCTATTGATATTGTTGTGTTAATGCTGACAATTTTAAGATAATAATATATGCTTGGTTACAGCAGCAGTGTGTCGTGTTTACATGCTCTGGTTTCATATTTATTTTAAAGATCATTCTTTGCTGCGTTGCACATCAGAGTTATTTGATGTTGATGACTATGTTGAAGCTGAATAATATTGATGCCTCTTGTCGCTCAAGTCACTGATGCTGTAAAGATTGTTGTCACACACTGTAAAATACGCAAAGGGGGCAAAACGTAATTGTTTCAGCTGGTTGGTTAATGTTATGTGGCTTTTTCTCAGAGACGTGCCATCACATTGAATCTACATTGAACTAAAATATAAACACAACATGTAAAGTGTTGGCCCCATGTTTCATGAGCTGAAATAAAAGAGTTCAGAAATTATCCATACGCACAAAAAGCTTATTTCTCTCAAATTCTGTGTACAAATGTATTTACATCCCTGTTAGTGAGCATTTTTCCTTTGCCAAGACAATCCATCCACCTGACAGGTGTGGCAAATCAAGAAGCTGATTAAACAGCATGATCATTACACAGGTGCACCTTGTGCTGGTGACAATAAAAGGCCATTCTAAAATGTGCAGTTTTGTCACAGAACACAATGCCACAGATGTCTCAAGTTTTGAGGAATGTGCAATTGCCATGCTGACTGCAGGAATGTCCACCAGAGCTGTTGCCAGAGAATTGAATGTTCATTTCTTTACCATAAATTTCCTCCAACGTAGCTTTATAGAATTTGGCAGTATGTCCAAACGGCCTCACAACCGCAGACCACTTGTATGGTATTGTGTGGGTGAGCGGTTTGCTGATGTCAATGTTGTGAACAGAGTGCCCAGTGGTGGTGGTGGGGTTATGGTATTGGCAGGCATAAGCCACGGGCAACCAACCCAATTGTATTTTATCGATGGCAATTTGAATGCATAAAAATACCAGGATGAGATCCTGAGGCCGATTGTGAGGCCCTTTTTTTATACGGTATCTGTGACCATCTGTGAAATCCATAGATTAGGGCCTAATGAATGTATTTCAATTGACTGATTTCCTCATATTAACTGTAACACAGTATAATCAATGAAATTGTAGCATGTTGCGTTTACATTGTTGTTCAGTATAGAAGAATAAAAGAGAATGTGTGATTTAGTGTAGAGCTCAGCAGATACACGGTGGCGATGTTATAGCTCTAGCTGGCATGGAGTCCCTGTGTGTCAGCATAGCAGTTTCCTTAGAGCTGTCTCTGTGAAGGCCTTGTTAATCCAGCTCTGAGGCTAATCACAGTCAATGCCTGCCTCCCCTGCTCCTCCTGCACAGCTCTCCTGCTCCCCCTGTTCTCAGCAGAGAGCTCCTGCTTAAACATATTTAATTAAAGGAATTGATGATGGTAGGCCCAGTGGAAACCTAGTAACAGCCATATCATTACAAGGTTGACCTCTGGGAACATTGTGTCTTTGACTCTGATACACATGTAGCTTGATCTTTCTAGACTTCCATTACTAGTATGTGTTGACATGATGTTTACCAAGGTGTTTGTGAAATGGTAGTTGAAAAGCATTACAACTTTACCTCATATTACAGATACAAGTCATCTGTAATATATTGGAGGCTTCAGCTTGGACTGAGGCCAGTATGCCACCTGGAGAGATGTGCGAGACTGGTCCATATTTAGCCAGGGAGAGTGAAGAGGGACTGGGGGACAGGGTAGTGTAGAGAGAGGAGAGGGACTGGGGGACAGGGTAGTGTAGAGAGAGGAGAGGGACTGGGGGACTGGGTAGTGTAGAGAGAGGAGAGGGACTGGGGGACTGGGTAGTGTAGAGAGAGGAGAGGGACTGGGGGACTGGGTAGTGTAGAGAGAGGAGAGGGACTGGGGGACTGGGTAGTGTAGAGAGAGGAGAGGGACTGGGGGACTGGGTACTGTAGAGAGAGGAGAGGGACTGGGGGACTGGGTAGTGTAGAGAGAGGAGAGGGACTGGGGGACTGGGTAGTGTAGAGAGAGGAGAGGGACTGGGGGACTGGGTAGTGTAGAGAGAGGAGAGGGACTGGGGGACTGGGTAGTGTAGAGAGAGGAGAGGGACTGGGGGACTGGGTAGTGTAGAGAGAGGAGAGGGACTGGGGGACTGGGTAGTGTAGAGAGAGGAGAGGGACTGGGGGACTGGGTAGTGTAGAGAGAGGAGAGGGACTGGGGGACTGGGTAGTGTAGAGAGAGGAGAGGGATTTGTATACAGGATACTGTAGATATGCTGTTTAGGTACACAGAGGCTTGGCTCAGCCCTCTGAGTGAGCTGTTAGTTAATCTTCCTCCACTATTTCCTCTCACCACCCCTCCCAAGTGTGCTCTGTCACAAAGCAACAGAAGGTGATTGTTGAAGAAAACAGAAAATGGAACCTTGTCTGTTTTTAATGAGTTATGCAAATAAGGTTGCGGTGTAGTTCATTTACAATCCAAGGACATTTCAATCTAAGATGTAATTTTGTGGAGGGGGGTTGTGAAATGAGTAAGCATAACATGATGATTTCACCTTGAATCCTGTTGTAGGGGAAGATGCTATTTTACTGTGATGAGAGAAATTGATTCGGTCATGATTATGTTGTTATTTATGAGCCACTGCTTTTCAGGTAATCAAAAGAGCACACTCAATTATCTTTATCAAATATATTACAGTTGAAGTCGGAAGTTTACATACACCTTAGCCAAATACATTTATACTCCGTTTTTCACAATTCCTGACATTTAATCCTAGTACAAATTCCCTGTTTTAGGTCAGTTAGGATCACCACTATTTTAAGAATGTGGAATGTCAGAATAATAGTAGAGAGAATGATTTCTTTCAGCTTTTTTTTTTTTCATCACATTCCCAGTGGGTCAGAAGTTTACATACACTCAATTAGTATTTGGTAGCATTGCCTTTAAATTGTTTAACTTGGGCCAAACGTTTCGGGTAGCCTTCCACAAGCTTCCCACAATAAGTTGGGTGCATTTTGGCCCATTCCTCCTGACAGAACTGATGTAACTGAGTCAGGTTTGTAGGCCTCCTTGTTCGCACATGCTTTTTAAGTTCTTCTCACAAATTTTCTAGAGGATTGAGGTCAGGGCTTTGTGATGGCCACTCCAATACCTCTGTTGTCCTTAAGCCATTTTGCCACAACTTTGGAAGTATGCTTGCGGTCATTGTCCATTTGGAAGACCCATTTGCGACCAAGCTTTAACTTCCTGACTGATGTCTTAAGATGTTGCTTGAATATATCCACATAATTTTCCTTCCTCATGATGCCATCTATTTTTTGAAGTGCACCAGTCCCTCCTGCAGCAAAGCAAACCCACAACATGATGCTGCCACCCCCGTGCTTTACGGTTGGGATGGTGTTCTTTGGCTTACAAGCCTCCCCCTTTTTCCTCTAAACATAACGATGGTCATTATGGCCAAACAGTTCTATTTTTGTTTCATCAGACCAGAGGACATTTCTAAAAAAAGTACGATCTTTGTCCCCATGTGCAGTTGCAAACTGTAGTCTGGCTTTTTTATGGCGGTTTTGGAGCAATGGCTTCTTCCTTGCTGAACGGCCTTTCAAGTTATGTCGATATAGGACTCGTTTTACTGTGGATATAGATACTTTTGTACCTGTTTCCTCCAGCATCTTCACAAGGTCCTTTGCTGTTGTTCTGGGATTGATTTGCACTTTTCACACCAAAGTACGTTAATCTCTAGGAGACAGAACGCGTCTCCTTCCTGAGCGGTATGACGGCTGTATGGTCCCATGGTGTTCATTCTTGCATACTATTGTTTGTACAGATGAACGTGGTACCTTCAGGCATTTGGAAATTGCTCCCAAGGATGAACCAGACTTGTGGAGGTCTTGTGACGGGGGTGAATATATATAATGGAGAGCCAGGCGCAGGAGATAGCGTGGAACAAGGTATAATTTAATACCAAAGAAGTATTTCACAAGCGAACAGACAAAATATTACTGTTCCAGTACTCACGAAAGGTGTACAAATAACTAGGCACCGCCTAGAGAACACACTCCGAGTAAATACACAATCACAAATAAACAATAACCGACAAGGACATGAGGGAACAGAGGGAACATATATACATGAAGTAATTGGGGGAAATGAGAACCAGGTGTGCGTAATGACAAGACAAGACTAATGGATAATGAAAGAGGTAGCGGCAGTGGCTAGAAAGCCGGTGACGACGATCGCCGAAGCATGCCCGAACAAGGGGGTGAGGCAACTTCGTGACAGGTCTTGGCTGATTTCTTTTGATTTTCCCATGATGTCGAGCAAAGAGGCACTGAGTTTGAAGGTAGGTCTTGAAATACATCCACAGGTACACCTCCAATTGACTCAAATTATGTCAATTAGCCTATCAGAAGCTTCTAAACCCATGACATAATTTTCTGGAATTTTCCAAGCTGTTTAAAGGCACAGTCAACTTAGTGTAATGTAAACTTCTGACCCACTAGAATTGTGATATAGTGAATTATAAGTGAAATAATCTGTCTGTAAAAAATTGTTGGAATAATTACTTGTGTCATGCACAAAGTAGATGTCCTAACCGACTTGCCAAAACTATAGTTTGTTAACATGAAATCTGTGGAGTAGTTGAAAAATTAGTTTTAATGAATTCAACCTAAATGTATGTAACATTCCGACTTCTCCATTCATATTAAGTGACAATCTCCTCCATTGCCAGACATGAATTCACCTACTCTTACACATCAACAGGATTTCTTATTGAATTCTCCCTCTTTGACAAGTGGTTTGATTCATCCGTATTGCGTTATTCTGTTTCTATGAATAATTTCCTGCATCTCCCCAGTACCACTCTACTGGTCCTGTGTCTCTAATGAGGCCATTGTGTTGGCGCGTAAGAGGTGATCAAAGAACCAGGAAGTGTCAGAGCTTCTGATTACCAATTAATCGCCTGATGGGTCCCACTGGTGACATGGCTCCTCTGATTAGCGTATGTATGAGCTCGAAGCCGCTTGCTTGTTAGTGCTGATTACATCCTCACACAGACCAATGGAGGATGGAGAGAAGAGTGAGGTGCCATTCAGGGATGACTTAGACAGGATATTCAAACTGTCAGTTAAGTCTTTTAAAACATATTACGAGTTCTTAGTTTACAGATCTACAAAAGATACTGATTATGATTGCTGTCTGAATACTTTTAAACTGTTTGATCATACGAGAGGAGCCATATTAATGTTATATGAAGCTGTGGTAGTAAATTTAGTAGGCGTATCTCTGTACTAGAGCTTAGCAGGGTTGGCTAGGAACTGTGATCGGCCTTCAATCATATCTTACATTCATGTTTACATTGTGGTTGTGTTCCACTCTCTTGACTCCAATATGTTCTTCGACCTCATCGCAGCCCATTCTCATTTGGCATTATGTGAGATTGTGTAATTAATGGCATGCATGGTGTATAGAAGAAGAGCAATGTCCCTAAAGGCTCTCTCTTCTATTATTGTTATGGCAAAATAGAAGATAAAATGTGTTGAGAGCATATCAATACAGGAACCCTTCAGTGGTTAATACCATTGTTCCATCGGGTTGGTAATGGTTTTGCATTTTGACAGTATTCATCATTATTTATAAAATCTCTTGATTAAAATCTATTTTGCAAAGGAGATTTGTTTTCAGAAGGCAGCAAACAATCATGTGTTACATACCATACATAAAATCAACAATACAATGAGCATAGAAAGGATAACAGGAAACATAAAACATTTAGGCTACATCTTCAGTGTAAAGAAATGGTGAAGAATTCCCGCCCATTTATCTTTTTTCATGACATTTTCAGCATAGACAAGTGGTGGGCGGTGTGTAACAGAGCAGTAAGCCTGAGGAGGGCCGGCTCTAGCCTTTTGGGGGCTCTAAGCGAGATTTGGTTGGGGGACAAAATGTTTTACTTCCTCATTTTACCGTTGGCCGCAGAAAGGCTTGGGCGGTACACCATACAGTATATACCATGTACAAGGGTATTTGGAAATAGCCATGGGATGGTTTTTCAATAACGTCAATACCGTTGAAACTATTTATTTGACGTTAATATACACCCCCTGTCAAAAGTTTGGGATATTACTCATTCAAGGGTTTACTTTATTTGCACTATTTTCTACATTGTAGAATAAAATCAAAATATATTTTACATTTGAGATTCTTCAAAGTAGCCACCCTTTGCCTTGATGACAGCTTTGCACACTCATGCTTTTTTCATTTTTACAGATCTACTAATAGGTGCCCTTCTTTGTGAGGCATTGGAAAACCTCCCTGGTCTTTGTAGTTGGAAAAAAAACATAATTCCACTGACATTATGGGGTATTGTGTGTAGGCCATTTTAATACATTTTAAATTCAGGCTGTAACACAACAAATTGTGGCTGCTGATAGAATGCCCATTCGTGAATTCTTATCCAGAAATGCAAATTAAGCACAAAAATTTCAAATGACAATAATAAGCATTTTAGATCTGCGTTTACAAAATGCGGAAAGATATTTCTTATGTGTTTTATATTTTTTTCCTGCGTCAAAAACCAATAACTCTGTGTTAACGCAACCCCTAAGTTTAACTTGTTTATCTAAGTAAGTGTATGAATTAATAAGGTGACAGGGCATCAAAATGTGCTAGTTTTCTGCTGCTTTCTGCCCTTTGGATGAGTTATCTGTACACTGCTGTGTTTTGATTTCTTTGCATTTTTTCTCCTCTATGTTCTCGGCCCATCTGCTCCTTCTCCCTCTTCTCCCAGCAGAATAGGCAGGCAATTTGCCCTAGCGTCTCCAGACTCCACCAAAAATGGCATTCGGTAGCTCCTACCTATATTTATTTCTTCATGAGCTGTATTTATGAGCTGTTTATTTTTGTTTGCGCTCATTAGCATATTTAGCTAGCAGCCTCCATGGAAATGCGCTATTATTTGTGCTAATTGTGTTAGCATTCTGGTAATAGATGCCCAATGGGCCTTTTGCAGGGTTTTTTTGCGTCCCCTTTTGTACTAAGCCGTAATACCGTAAATCCCAGGATGAAAGAAGGATGGTATGAAGATATGAAAATCCGGATACCGCCCAACCCTAGGCGGAGAGAACATTTAGCAATTCTAGAACAAATTAAATGCAATTCTACTCATTTTGCCACGGGGCAGAGAGAAAATGTTGCAATTTCATAACAAATATCATGCAATTCTACACATTTTGCATGACTTATGCCATGTTAATGATATCTAAGGGAGAGTGAGGTCAGGGCCCCTGGGCATGTGCCCTGCACGTCCGTTCGGTATTCGGCCATGATTATCAGTTTAGATAACTGGCTAGAATAACTTACCAATCAAAAAAATGGAAAGAGAAAAACTGCTGATGCACAACCACATTTTGATCTTGCACTTTGTGTATTCTACTATTCTAACCCTAAACAGTAAGTTGAGACCCAAAATTATTTAAAACATTTATGTCGCTTATGCCTGGAGCCGGCTCTGAGCTTGATCTATTGTCTTACAGTGAAACTGGCCACAACGTAAAGTCAGAAAGAGAGCATTTACATTTCAGTCTCTGACGAAGCACTTAATGGATCTGCTGCTATTATAATTAACTGGCCTTGCTCTGTGACCACATGCTTCCTGAAGTATTGAATAATTGTCACCCCTGTTTGGCTCTGGGACGAAACAGCTTACTGGCGGTTACAATTAGATATTATGGTAACACTTATAAACCCTTTATAAAGTATACATCACGTTTTCTGATATATGAGTTGTTTATCTAAGTAAGTGTATGAATTAATAAGGTGACAGGGCATCAAAATGTGCTAGTTTTCTGCTGCTTTCTGCCCTTTGGATGAGTTATCTGTACACTGCTGTGTTTTGATTTCTTTGCATTTTTTCTCCTCTATGTTCTCGGCCCATCTGCTCCTTCTCCCATTTGGATGCATTTTAATAATGTAGACAAAGTTAGAGCACAGTGTAGAATTTGCCAAAACAAAATCTCATATAAAGCCCCCAACTGTAAAGCTAGCTGTAGTGGATCTTCGAGAAACTAGCGGGCCTGCTAGTGATAGTGGTGGCGCCAGCACCTCCACCCGTGGAGATGTATCCACTCAGTCAAGTAGGCCTACTATGGACCAGTTTATGCCAAAGTCTATGTCTGTAACAAAACAAGTCCAAATTGATATTGCATTGGCTAAAATGATTGCCAACGATTTCCAGTCATTTTCGATCGTGGAGGACAGAGGTTTTAGAAATTATAGCAATAGTCTAAATCCAATTTACACAATTCCAAGCAGGAAAACCCTTTCAAAATCACTTATTCCACAACTGTACAAGAGCACACAGGCTTCAGTGCGGGAAAGAGTCCAAAAAGCTACTGCAGTTTGCCTTACCACTGACTGCTGGACATCAAGGATAACCACTTCTTACATGTCAGTTATATGTCACTTCATTGAAGATTTTTCGATGTCTAGCTGTCTTCTGGACTGCTTTGAGTTTAGCGACAGACACACCTCAGAGAACTTGGCAGAGGAACTGTTGAGAGGGGCCAGAGAATGGCAAGTAGATGGAAAGTGGTCTGTTGTGTTAGCGACAATGCAGCTAACATAACCAAAGAACATTTTTAAATGGACCCATCATCCATGTCTTGCCCACACTATCAACCTGATTGTAAGAGATGCTCTGAAGGTGATGAAGCCCACTGTGGACAAAGTGAATGCAGCTGTGGAATACTTCCACAGGAGCACAGTAGGTGCTGAAAAACTAAAGTCTACACAACGCCAGATGGGGATACCTGAGCAGAAGCCTAAACAAGACTGCACTACAAGGTGGAATTCAACATTTTATATGTTGAAGTGGTTTCTTGAGTCAAAGGATGCCATCATCTCTACCCTTGCCATTGTCAATGCACCTGTTGATGCTCTGACCCAAGAGGAATGGGAGGTGGTGGAGGAGGTGTGCAGAGTCCTGGAACCCTTTGAGCAGGTCACTGTGGAGATCAGTGGAGAGAGGTACAGTACGCAGTTATTACTACATCATTATTTAATCCAGTATTATATATGTGTTTCAGCAGTAGATGAGAATGTAGTATCAGTAGAAAAAACATGAACCTGAACTAATAAGTTACTGTTCTCTCTTTTCAGCTTCGTGACAGCCCAAAATGATACTCCTGTTAAGGGTCTGCAGCGAATCACAGCCAGCCGCCAGAGAGAAGCAAATGTAACCACAGGACATGTGACAGAGTTGATGGACACCCTATGACAGAAAGTTCCAGCCTTCAGTGATGCCAGAGAGATTGATGAGGCTCTTCAAAGAATAACCTCAGCAGCAGGGAGGGACAGCCCCAGCAGTCAGCTGGCTCAGGCACCAGGGCAACAGCAAGAATAGGGATCAGATGAAGCAGTAGCACCAGCAGTAGTGCCACAAATGTCTGCTGTTTGGATGCTGTTTGACGAGAGAGTAACTGGGGATGCAGCACAAAGGAATCCGTCAGCAGATGCCATAATGGAGGTCCGATCCTATTTGGAGGAGCCCCTGGTGAAAGAACAAGGCCTCTGTCTACCCACGGCTTACTAAAGTCATGACAGGGAGACTCTGCATAGTGGCCACATCCGTTCCTTCTGAGAGGGTCTTCTCGAAAACGGGACAAATAATGAGAGAAGAAACCACACCAGCCCCTGGAAAGTGAGGCAGCTTGCATTTCTGAATGCAAATCTCTCATAAAAGCAAAATATGGGCAGCAATGCATTGCTGTGTGCTGCTGGTTATAACATGGCAATAAAGAAGAGAGAGAAAAGAGGGACCAGTTTAATGTTTTAAGTGGGAAGCTGCAGTTTTGCACATTGTTATTTATTTTTCTTTTATATGGTGCAATATTCTTTTTATTATGTTGTTCAGATTGTATTCGTTTTGAATTGTTACATTTATATGCACTTTGTTTATATACATTAAAAACGTTATACTTTAAATGCACATGTGTAATAGCATCCTTCTTTTTTACATTTATTTCAATTTGTGGGATGCTGCAGTTTTGCAAATTGTTATTTATTTTTCTTTGATATGGTGCAATATTCTATTATGCTGTTCAGATTGTATTCGTTTTGAATGGTTAGATTTATATGCACTTTGTTTATATACATTACAAAGTTATACTTTAAATTAAAATGTTTTATAGCATTCTTTTTCATAACAAACCAATGCATTTTTAAATACATTGCGGTTAAGGTAGAGTATGATTTCATCTAATAATTTAATTAGAATTGTTTTAACACCGATCATAGTCAAACTATCGCAAACTGTTTGACTTGAAAAAATACAACGAGCCGGCTCACTGAAAAGCGCTGGAATGCCCATCACTACTACAAATATGTCAATTTATTACATATTACATTATTCACATAAGAAATCACACAAGATGAGCTGTAGCCTGCAGGTAGCCTACATAAGGAACAATGTAGGTATTGTACTGATTTGTATGCAAACAAGCTTCCAGATGCCCCCTGGCGGCAATTCTAAACAATTCAGTTATAAAAATCCTCCTGCTGCAGGATTATTTTCCTCCTGGGGATAAAGGGGCTGAACTTCCTGATTTGCCCTCGTTTTTCATATTGCTCATTAAGAAATGCTAGCGGTCATGACTGAAGCCAAACAAGAGTTGTCTTGGGGGTGTGGTTTGATGTGGGTGTTTCTTGGGTGAGTCTTTGCCATTTAATCACAACAAACAAGGCCAGTAGTGAGGAGTGACAGTGAGGTAAACTAAGCTAGCTTTGCTATGGAAAAAAGTTTTGAAGTTGAGGACTTCTCCCCCCTGACCTACTCACGATCTCGATGGCCAGCTAATTCAATTCTAATTTTAGGGTAAAGCCTGCGCTGATTATGTGTTTAGCCAAGCTGCCATCAGCTAGCTAGCATAGCTTGGGGATAGCTGCAGCTGGCTAGCCTATCTAGCTAGCTGATTAGAGCTCTGCTACCTGGCCCGAGCCCAACGGGCCCCAACATTATACATCGGGTTTGGGTCGGGTAGGGCCTGTTTTCTCATCAATAACTATAGTACGGGCAGGGCTCGGGTATCACTAAATTGATCACTAGCATTTTGAAGCTGAGCCTTTTGCCCGTGTTCTGCTGCACAGTAAAGTAATATCTGACTAAGGTCATAACATGGTGTCAGAAGTGCTTCAAACTTGTCAGGAGAGATTATTTCACAGAAAATAACAATGTTCCTTGAGTTTTGTCGGAGTTTGGAATGATGAAAAGTAGCTAACAGATAACTGCTCTCTCATGTCTCTGCATTGAGCAGAGCCATCCCAAGTGGAGCAGCTGCTTTGGTTACTCACAGACTCAGAGCCGTCATGAGCAGAGTGCATGCAGAGCGAGGTGCACGCAGGGAGCGAGTGACAGACAGAGAGGAGAAGCTAATGGATTTACTGATTGAGGAAGTTATTTCTGGTTTTTGGGCAGGGCCTTAAATTTGGCAGAAGCAATCGGGCCTGGGTAGGGTAGGGCCTGAACGTTGCGGACATGGATAGGGCTCGGTCTTAAAATTCATGCCTGTGCGGGGCTCTATAGCTAACTGTCAAATCACAGTTATGCCAAGATAGCAAGAACCAGGGTCTGGAATGTGTTTCATAAGACACTTGTTCTACACCACCTTGCTTCGAAAGCAGCTTGCACCTTAGCTAATTTCAAAGATTCACCATGTCACAATATCAACTGCAAGTTGAATGCCTGTGGTCTTCAGTCAGCTCAGCTGTCCTACAACACAATATTCTAAAAGTGGCTAGTTTTTTCTGGCTTCATCACTCCTTATGTCCACTGTTAGATCTTTCCCGAGGGACAAATCTCAGAACCATAACATCCTTACAGGTGTAGGCTACATGTGGACATGGCACAAACATTGCCCAGCTTGAGAGTAGATACATTTATCAACAAAACATTGATGGGTGTGCGTGTTAAATAAATAAAAATATATATATTATCATATTGATGTGCTTATAAAGACATTATGCCTACACTTACCTAGCAAATAAAAAAGTTGGAGAGTACAACTTTAGCTGTCAACCAGAACTAGAATGTTGTCTATTTGGCCAAACAAGGATTTGGCTGTATATGCTAATATAACAACTCTTAAGGGGACTCCATAACATGTTATTTTGTATTGTAGCGATCCTCCTGGTCAGTTATGTGTAACTGTTTATGAGTTTATGGTCATGTTTTTGAGTTTTGCAGGGTTTCGCGCCGTGCCTCATGCCAGTCACCCTGCTGTCTGCTAATCAAACAAATGCCTGGAATATTTAGTCAGTGTGGTTGGTGGACAGGGTGAGGGTGGGGGGTCTGGGCAAGACCAGGCTTTTTCTTTGTTCTCTCTCTTTTCTTATCCCAGCACGTTACTTGTCGCTGTTTCTTTAGGGTTTTGTTTGTAGTCTATGAGAGTTTGGGTCCCCCATTAATTGTGCATCTAGCAAGAGATGAATGTGTCGGTCTAGCGATGTGTTTGCTGTTAGGCCTATTGCTGCAGCACATGTCATGGCAGAGTTAGCAAAGCAATTGCCACACAATCGATACAAATAATCATGATATAGATCTGTCAGGTAGGCCTACTTTGCAGTTAACATTAAATTTTAAAATGTTTTCAGGGAAAGTCTCGCACAAGACAGTTATCATTAGCAATGCTAACTGACTATATACAGAGTGATTGACAAATGCACGCACCAAACAGACAGACGGGCAATATTGCTAGAAATTAATTGGCAGTTATTGTGTTACGTTTGGCTTTTTGAGCCAATAGTGGCTAACCAGGGGTGGGCTAATATCAATGTGGCTTTGATTCGATAGTATAGCAAGGAGCTGTATGTTTCTGACGGTTTGCATGGAACACAATAAAAAATACATGTACTGTACTTTCATAGGCGGGCTGCGAGTTACTGGTAGCTCGCAATCTACCTGTTAGAGACCCCTGCTCCAGTTGGTGATGAAGTCCCTTCCATCTATGTAATGTATTATAAGTTATTGACAGGTACAGTCAGGTGGCAGGAGGGGTGGAGTGCATTCAATAACTACAGGCAGATGTGAGATGCAGGAGGATGGCATTCTTCTCATACCACTCTATCGGCTACTGGCCAATTCAAAGCTTCCTCCAGGAGGAAGCTACAGAGTAATATGAGTGCAATTGCTGAACTTTAGATATTCTAAACAAAGTGTTTCGATAACTTTTAATTGTAACCGTTCCATGTAGAATAAACCATACTTCACATAATATTGTAGAAGCAGTATTCTGCTAGTATAACAATGTACACATATTACACTTGTCTTTCACCTTTTATTGTCATTCACAGCTGATGCAGAGACTACCTATTAGCTTGTTGTCGACTGGTGCTGGGGCTACCTTGCCAAACGTCAGTCATCACACCTTCCTGTAGGGTGTCCTGTATAAGACAGGAGTTCCCTGACATGCTTGAAGAATACACAGGGTCCCTCTCCCCCCTATTTACAGTATAGTACAGTATTGATTCAATAATGACGAAAGGCGATTAAAAAGTAATACATTGTATAATATTGTCTAATTTTAAGGCTGATTGCAAAGTATCTCCCAATTCAGACATCAGTATCAACCTGTCTTTCAGGTGGAAGTCAACAGTAAATACATGGTTAAACATAGCCAATCAGAGATCCTAATTCATAGCTAATTCACAAGGGACACATACCAGCATGGCACTTAATGGATAGCATTACTCATTCGGGCCCAGGCATAGTCAATTGGCACAGCGGAAGGGGGCACACCCTTACAACATACAAGACATTGATGACACACATATACACACAGCACTGATTACATTATCAATGGTGGTTTGGTGTATTTCAGGACAGATCGTATTTTGACCATTGACCAGATCAAATGGGACCAACCTGATTCAAGTGTCCTCCATCACTCTGAAGTAGGGATGTGTCAAATGTAAAACTTTTAGCCATTGTTCTTTTACATTTAAATTATAAGAAAACATAATACATTTCACAATTCAGACATGGTCTGGCGTATGACTGCTAGGGGGCAATGCAGTTCAATCTACCGCAGTCCTGGCTACCTACCAGACGGCGCTCACCTTACTGCTGTCCTCAGCAACGATGGTAGTTAATGTTGTTTTAGGTTTTCTGCTGAAGCCGACATCCTCTACCATATTTTTGTAGTAAAGGAGTACCACAATTTATTTTTGCCTTAGAAAATACACTATAAACTTGAAAACAGGTACAGTGGGGAGAACAAGTATTTGATACACTGCCGATTTTGCAGGTTTTCCCACTTACAAAGCATGTAGAAGTCTGTAATTTTTATCATAGGTACTCTTCAACTGTGAGTGACGGAATCTAAAACAAAAATCCAGAAAATCACATTGTATGATTTTTAAGTAATTAATTTGCATTTTATTGCATGACATAAGTATTTGATACATCAGAAAAGCAGAACTTAATATTTGGTACAGAAACCTTTGTTTGCAATTACAGAGATCATACGTTTCCTGTAGTTCTTGACCAGGTTTGCACACACTGCAGCAGGGATTTTGGCCCACTCCTCCATACAGACCTTCTCCAAATCCTTCAGGTTTCGGGGCTGTCGCTGGGCAATACAGACTTTCAGCTCCCTCCAAAGATTTTCTATTGGGTTCAGGTCTGGAGACTGGCTAGGCCACTCCAGGACCTTGAGATGCTTCTTACGGAGCCACTCCTTAGTTGCCCTGGCTGTGTGTTTCGGGTCGTTGTCATGCTGGAAGACCCAGCCACGACCCATCTTCAATGCTCTTACTGAGGGAAGGAGGTTGTTGGCCAAGATCTCGCGATACATGGCCCCATCCATCCTCCCCTCAATACGGTGCAGTCGTCCTGTCCCCTTTGCAGAAAAGCATCCCCAAAGAATGAAGTTTCCACCTCCATGCTTCACGGTTGGGATGGTGTTCTTGGGGTTGTACTCATCCTTCTTCTTCCTCCAAACACGGCGAGTGGAGTTTAGACCAAAAAGCTCTATTTTTGTCTCATCAGACGACATGACCTTCTCCCATTCCTCCTCTGGATCATCCAGATGGTCATTGGCAAACTTCAGACGGGCCTGGACATGCGCTGGCTTGAGCAGGGGGACCTTGCGTGCGCTGCAGGATTTTAATCCATGACGGCGTAGTGTGTTACTAATGGTTTTCTTTGAGACTGTGGTCCCAGCTCTCTTCAGGTCATTGACCAGGTCCTGCCGTGTAGTTCTGGGCTGATCCCTCACCTTCCTCATGATCATTGATGCCCCACGAGGTGAGATCTTGCATGGTGCCCCAGACCGAGTGAGATTGACCGTCATCTTGAACTTCTTCAATTTTCTAATAATTGCGCCAGCAGTTGTTGGTTTCTCACCAAGCTGCTTGCCTATTGTCCTGTAGCCCATCCCAGCCTTGTGCAGGTCTACAATTTTATCCCTGATGTCCTTACACAGCTCTCTGGTCTTGGCCATTGTGGAGAGGTTGGAGTCTGTTTGATTGAGTGTGTGGACAGGTGTCTTTTATACAGGTAACGAGTTCAAACAGGTGCAGTTAATACAGGTAATGAGTGGAGAAGAGGAGGGCTTCTTAAAGAAAAACTAACAGGTCTGTGAGAGCCGGAATTCTTACTGGTTGGTAGGTGATCAAATACTTATGTCATTCAATAAAATGTAAATGAATTATTTAAAAATCATTTTCTGATTTTCTGGATTTTTGTTTTAGATTCCGTCTCTCACAGTTAAAGTGTACCTATGATAAACTTACAGACCTCTACATGCTTTGTAAGTAGGAAAACCTGCAAAATCGTCAGTGTATCAAATACTTGTTCTCCCCACTGTATGTTGTTTTGGGTTAGCAGACAAAGGCTTTTGTTAGTTCTGACCCCTGGGCCCTGACCCCAGATGCTTACACGGCAAGGCTGTGGAAGTAGAGGTATTTTGGGCTTGTTTCTGTGAACACACAGGGAATCCCTGGCATAGCTGGATGTGGTGTGGATTACAGGCCTAAGCCTGGCCATGACAGAGGGTGTGTTACATCACTCACTAAAGCTCCTGTCAGCACATGACGTTCCCATGAAATATTATTCATTTACGTCACTAGTCTCTGGAACCAGCACTAATCGCCTTGAGAAAGAGTGGGTGTGTGTATGTGTGTGGTCTCACCATTGCCTTTCTTGAACATGAAATATACAGCGGGTGAAATAAGTATTGAACACGTCACCATTTTTCTCAGTAAATATATTTCCAAAGGTGCTATTGACATGAAATTTTCACCAGATGTTGGTAACAACCCAAGTAATCCATACATACAAAGAAACCAAAACAAATAAGTTCAGAAATTAAGTTATGTGTAATAATGTGAAATGACACAGGGAAAAAGTATTGAACACATGAAGAAAGGGAGGTGCAAAAAGGCATGGAAAGCCAAGACAACAGCTGAAAACTATCAGTAATCAAAAAGCAATCCAGCCCCCTGTCAGTGCAAATTAATATCAGCTGGTTCAGTCCCAACTGATGGCCTACAAAAAGGTCTCATTGCCAAGGTGTCACACAAAGACACATCTCATGATGGGTAAAAGCAAAGAGCTGTCTCAAGACCTTCGCAACCTAATTGTTGCAAAACATAATGATGGCATTGGTTATAGGCGCATTTCTAAGCTTCTGAATGTTCCAGTGAGCACTGTTGGGGCCATAATACGGAAGTGGAAAGACAATCATTTCACCATAAATTTGCCTCGACCAGGTGCTCCTCGCAAAATTTCTGACAGAGGAGTGAAAAGAATAATCAGAAGAGTTGTCCAAGAGTCAAGGACCACTTGTGGAGAGCTTCAAAAAGACCTGCAATTAGCAGGTACTGTTGTCTCAAAGAAAACAGTAAGTAATGCACTCCACCGCCATGGCCTGTATGTACGCTCACCACGCAAGACTCCATTGCTGAAAAAAAAGCATGTTGAAGCTCGTTTAAAGTTTGCTGCACAACATTTGGAAAAGCCAGTGAAATACTGGGAGAATATAGTGTGGTCAGGTGAGAGAAAAATTGAACTGTTTGGATGTCATAATACACACCATGTTTGGAGGAGAATTGGCACTGCACATCACACTAAAAACACCATACCAACAGTGAAGTTTGGAGGTGGGAACATCATGGTGTGGGGATGCTTTTCAGCAAATGATGAATGGGCAAATTTACAGAGACATTCTTGACAAACATCTGCTGCCATCTACCAGGATGATGAAGATGAAAACGAGGGTGGACATTTCAGCAAGACAATGATCCCAAACACACAGCCAAGGAAACTCTCAATTGGTTTCAAATAAAGAAAACAAAGCTGCTAGAATGGCCCAGCCAATCACCTGACTTAAATCCCATAGAAAATCTATGGAAAGAACTGAAGATCAAAATTCATAGAAGAGGCCCATGGAACCTTCAAGATTTGAAGACTGTTTGTGTGGAAGAATGGGCCAAAATCACACCAGAGCAATGCATGCGACTAGTTTCTCCATACAGGAGGCGTCTTGAAGGCTTTTGTACAAAGTATTAAATAAATATCAGTAAGTGTGTTCAATACTTTTTCCCTGTGTCATTTCACATTATTACACATAACTTAATTTCTGAACTTATTTGTTTTGGTTTCATGTCAATAGCACCTTTGGAAATATATTTACTGAGAAAAATGGTGGTGTTCAATACTTATTTCACCCGCTGTATATTCTCCAAGTTGTCATGATCCAGGAACCACACTGAATCACCCGTGTCATTGTCATCAAAAGGCACTGGAGAAAAACACACAATCAATATTGGATCCAACTACCTAAACATTTTGTCTTCATAATTACTTTGCAGTCACAAATGTTGCGCACATGTGTTTGAGTGTGTGCATGCATTTGGTTTCGTACAGTTAGCTACCTTCCTTCAGAATGTAGTCATACCCCTTGACTTATTCCACATTTTGATGTGTTACAGCTTGAATTCAAAATTGATTAAATGTAATATTTTTCTGACCCATCTACACACAATACCTCATAATGACAAAGTTGAAAACATGTCTTTAGAAATGTTTGCAAATTCATAGAAGAATAATACCCCATAGCCAATACATGTTAGAATCAGCTTTGGCAGTGAGTCTTTCTGAGTAACTCTCTGAATAACTCTCTAAGAGCTTTGCACACCTGGATTGTACAATATTTGCCCAATATTCTTTTCAAAATTCTTCATTGGTTGTTGATCATTGCTAAAGAACCATTTTCAAGTCTTGCCATAGATTTTCAAATAGATTTAAGTCAAAACTGTAACTCGGCCATCTCAGAGTCGCCTCTTCACTGTTGAAGTTGAGACTGGTGTTTTGCGGTACTATTTAATGAAGCTGCCAGTTGAGGACTTGTGAGGCGTCTGTTTCTCAAACTAGACACTCTAATGTACTTGTCCTCATGCTCAGTTGTGCACCGGTGGCCTCCCACTCCTCTTTCTATTCTGGTTAGAGACAGTTTGCCCTGTTCTGTGAAGGGAGTAGTACACAGCGTTGTACGAGATCTTCAGTTTCTTGGCAATTTCTCACATGGAATAATTTCTCAGAACAAGAATAGACTGATGAGTTTCAGAAGAAAGTTCTTTGTTTATGGCCATTTTGAGCCTGTAATTCAACCCACAAATGCTGATGCTCCAGATACTCAACTACTCTAAAGAATGCCCGTTTTATTGCTTCTTTAATCAGCACAACAGTTTTCAGCTGTGCTAACATAATTGCCAAAGGGTTTTCTAATGATCAATTAGCCTTTTAAAATGATACACTTGGATCAGCTAACACAACGTGCCATTGGAACACAGGAGTGATGTTTGCTGATAGTGGGCCTCTGTACGCCTATGTAGATATCTGCCGTTTCCAGCTACAATAGTCATTTACAACATTAACAACACCTGTGTGTTGTCCTCTTTATCACAGAAGTAATACATGTGTCTGAACTGACCACTAACCACTGTGTGTTGTTCTCTGTGTTGACAGAAGGAATGGCTGTGTCTGAACTGCCAGACCCAGAGGGCTTTGTCTGGACAATTGGGAAAGATGGCCCAGCCCCAACCCACCAAGACCCAGGCCCAGCCCACACCACTCCCTGCAGTCCCAACCACCAAGACAGAGCCCCAGCCTCCAGCAGCAGCAAGAACCAAGGCCCAGCCTCTCCCTAAAACACAGCCCCCATCCCAGGCTGTGCCTCTCACCTCAGTGCCCACTCCACCTACACCAACACCTGCCCTTGCACAAAAGGAGCTGGAACCAAAGGTGGAAGTCCCCAAGGCTGAAGCTCCCATGACGGTTGTCAAGGTTGAGGCTCCTGAGACGGAAGTCCCTAAGGTGGAGATCGACAAGACAGAGGCACCAAAAATGGAGCCTTCTGTGGCAGAGGTTCCTAAGGCTGTGCTGCCTAAACCTGTACCACCTAAATCTGAACCACCCAAAACTGAGGCTCTAGCAGTAGCTGCTCCTGTTACCTCTGTCCTAGTGACTGATGCCATGACTGCTCCTGCTCCTCTATCCACCACAGTCACTACTGCTGTTGCTGTCACTCCAGCCACTGTGGAGGAGAAGCCTGAGGCTGAGACTCAACCAGCAGAGCTACCTAATCCAGCAGAGGAGAAGGTTGAGAAGCCACCGAAACAACAGGAACCACTGCCTGTTGCAGAGGCCGAAAGGGTAACTCCACAACCAGTACAAACTCATGCTATCAAGGAAGGGGCCACTCCATTGGTTGAAAAGGTGGATGATGTCCTTCCTGAACCTCAGCAGATACTCACTGAGAAGGAGATTGTGAAGGCAAGTCTTTGTTTAACAGATGAATCAATGTATTGTTGTTCTCATAATTCCTATTCAAGATTGTGGTCCCATACAAATATAGATTGTTGATAGTTGTTAACTATTCACACAAATATAATTTGCTCCAGCCATAAACTAGACGTTTTCAGACCTCTTCCCTATTTCCGCATTTTGTTACGTTACAGCCTTATTCTAAAATGGGTTAAATTAAATGTTTTCATCATCAATCTACACACAATACCCCATAATGACAAAAACACCTAAAACAGAAAGAAAAAATAATGTTTTGCAAATGTATTAAATATAAAAAATATCTTATTTACATAAGTATTCAGACCCTTTGCTATGAGACTGGAAATTGAGCTCAAGTGCTTCCTGATTCCATTGATCATCCTTGAGATTCTACAACTTGATTGGAGTCCACCAGTGGTAAATTCAATTGATTGGACATGATTTGCTCCAGAGCGCCGTTTTGCAGGCTCCTAACCAACTGTGCTATTTGTTTTGTTTTTTCGCATTGTTTTTGTAACTTATTTTGTACATAATGTTGCTGCTACCGTCTCTTATGACTGAAAAGAGCTTCTAGATATCAGAATTGCAATTACTCCCCTCAAACTGGATTTTTTCTTTAATGAATCCGACGTGAAAGATATACTGCTTCATCGAGACCTGGCCCAAATCCCCGTAATTCGTGAGAATTCTTTGACGAGTGGGTTACCCGCAAACTTAAATCCGCTTTACCTAATTTCTACCAGTAGGTCTCCTAACTTTACTCCACACACAAAGACGCATAAAAGCTCTCCGTCGTCTACATTTGGCAAATCTGACCATAACTCTATTTTCTTGATTCCTGCTTACAAACAATAACTAAAGCAGGAAGTACCAGTGATTCGCTTAATACAGAAATGGTCAGATGACATGGATGATATGCTACAGGACTGTTTTGCTAGCACAGACTGGAATATGTTTCGGGATTCATCCATTGGCATTGAGGAGTATACCACCTCACTCACCGGCTTCATCAATAAGTGCATCGACGATGTCGTCCCCACAGTAACCGTGCATACACATCCCATTCAGAAGCCAAGGGTTACAGGCAACATCCGCACCGAGCTAAAGACGCTTTCAAGGAGTAGAACACTAATCCGGACGCTTAGAAGATCTCCCGCTATGCCCTCAGACGAACCATCAAACAGGCAAAGCGTCAATACAGGACAAACATTGAATCCTACTGCACAGGATCTGACACTCGTCGGATGTGGCAGAGCTTGCAAACTATTACGGACTACAAAGGGTGTGATCACACTCTCCGTAGCCGTTGTAAGCAAGACCTTTAAACAGGTCAACATTCACAAGGCTGCAGAGCCAGACAGATTACCAGGACGTGTACCAACTGGAAAGTGTCTTCGCTGACATTTTCAACCTCTAGCTGTTTCAAGCAGACCACCATAGTCCCTGTGCCCAAGAAAGCGAAGGTAACCTGCCTAAAAGACTACCGCCCCGTTAGCCATGAAGTGCTTTGAAAGGCTGGTCATGACTCACATCAACACCATCATCCCGGAAACCCTAGACCCACTACAATTCGCATACCGCCCCAACAGATCCACAGATGACACAATCTCAATCGCACTCCACACTGCCCTTTCCCACTTGGACAAAAGGAACATCTACAGCGGGTGTATGGATTACTTGGGTTGTTACCAACATCTGGTGAAACTTTCATGTCAATAGCACCTTTGGAAATATATTTACTGAGAAAAATGGTGACGTGTTCAATACTTATTTCACCCGCTGTATTCAATACATTTTAGAATAAGGCTGTAACATAACAAAATTACATATGAATACTTTCCGAATGCACTGTATAAGACATGTTTAGATTTGTTTATGCAAAGGACAAGCACATTTTCATCTGATGCTTTTTTTTTCAGGAGAAGGAGAAAGAGCCGACTGCAGCCTCCCTCCTAGCAGACCAGGTAGTAGTTGAAGTACCGTCCAGCCCATCCAGTCTATTTGAGGCTGACACCAAGCCTGAAGACCATAGTGACAAGTCCCAGGATGGACCAGACATACTTCCCATCTCACAGGGCTCCTACACCTCCGAGGTGGAGCTGAAGGAGGTGCAGACAGTCAGAGATGTCCCTATGATGGACACAACCCCTGACACGGCCATGCCTGCGAAGGAGGAGGTGAATGGGTCGAAGAGGCGTCTGAGTTATGTGCCGATGGAGGAGAGCAGCGGGAGCGAACCCTCTCCCTCGCCCAAACTCCAGAGACGGAGATTAAGTGCGATAGCGGTCAGCACAGCAGCCTCGTCCAGCAGCGAGGACTACAAAGATGACAGCACTGCAGAGAGCCCTCCAGACAGCCCAGACTCATTCGTGAACGAGGAGGAGTTAATCCGCAGGCAGATCATGGGGATGATGGGAGAGGATGAGATGTCTCTCTCAGAGGAGGAGGAAAAAGAGGAGAAAGACAGCAGAGAGGAGGAGAGCAATGATGCTGTGGTGGATAACACATCATGTAAAGCCAAGGCTCTGTTAAAAAAAGGCAGCATGGATGATGAAGACAGCCCAGCCAGGAGACCATCTCTCCCAGGGTCTGAGCCAAAATCCATTGTAGAGAGTGCTGAACTCACTGAGAAAACCACTGTATATAAGAAAGCCATGCCCATGACGCCGCAGAGAACAAAGGGGATGAACGATGGGGATTCAGAGGTGGAGAGTATCACAGATTCTCTGGAGGACATGTCCAAAGGTGAGGGGTCATCCAGCGTCCAGGTGTCCAGCTTCACCCCTGGAACCTCCCCCACCTCAGCCTCTTCTCTAGAGGAAGACAGTGACAGCAGCCCCAGCCACAAGAGGAGCGGGGAGGGGAAACAGTCCCGCAAGGCCAAGCACAGGCATGCCGGCCAGCCATTCCCCACCATCGAGGACTCGTCAGAGGAGGAGGAGCTCAGGGAGGAGGAGGATCACCTCAGGGAGCAGGAGAAACCAAAGGAATCGGACCAGCAGCAGGGGAAGAGGAGTTCCAAGAAGTCCAAGAGGGATAAAGATGATCTCCGGTTTCAGAGGAGAAGGGATCTGTCTCTAACCTCACCCAGAAATCTGTCTCCCATTGAAGACCCCTCGCCCACTGAGGAGGCAAGGCAGGCTAGGGAGATGGAAGCGCTTCACAGGACCTCAGTCTCTGACTATTTTCCTAGCATGGAGTCTGATTCAGACGCCTTTCACACAGAGACCAGGATAGTTGTCCCTAAAGGACAGACGTTCAGTACTGCAAAGCCACTAAAGAGTGCAGAGGATGAATATGAGGAGATGCTTAGATCTCCTAAAGGAGAGACAGAGCCATTCCCTGAGATAGAGATGCTTTACGAAGGCATGGCCATAGAAGACTACCTCTATGAATCCCTAGTGGAGGAGCCTGAAGCTAAATGTAGTTCAGTCCCACCGGAGCAGCCCAGTAAAGACCCTGCTAAAGAGCCAGGGAAGAAAGCTTTGAGGTCTCCTGAAGAGGTGTATGAGGAGATGATGCTGAAGAAGAAGGAACTGATGTTGATAGAGCAGGAGTTTCAAAAGATTAAGTCAGCTATCAAAACTCCTTATCCTGAGATACATGTTACTGCACCATCCTCTGCTGCAGCTGAGAGCTGCAAAGTTGGTGAGGCCGAGGGAGAGAAGCCTATGTTAGATGCTGGTTCTACCTACGTTAAAAGGAAGAAACGTCCTGCTCCACCACGGCCCTCTGAACCTCCTAAACGGCCTGAGGTAGACATTGCCAAGCAAACAGTTCCTCAGGATATGACTATGAGGAGGGTTCTTTTCCCCATACCGGACTTGAAGATCACGCAGTGTTCCTCTGGCGAGGAAGAGACGGACGATAGTATAATAGAGGAGTATGGAGTAAGAGTGTCCTCTGATATTCCCCCAAGTAATGAGTCTGAGACTAAAGAAGAGCTAGAGTCCATTCCAGTTTCAGAGCATACACCAACAACAGAGGTAGCTGACATTGAACCCATCATTGTGGTGTGTGAGGTTTCCCCGGCTAAAGCTACTCCTGCTCCTGTTTTTGATCATGAGACAGTTCTAGCCCCCAGTACGACCAACACACCATCACAGGTCTCTTCAGTATTACCGCCCACCTCACCAGCGACTCCAGACTCAAGTTTAGCCTCCAACGCTATGTCCTCCTACTCGTTCCAAGCTCAAAGTCCTCTCTCTTCCGAGTCTACTGCAGTGTCTACTCCGACACCAGACCTGGCCAAAGTAGCAGCTCCCTTAACAGCTCAGCGACCTGCTGATATTTCCCCTCCTTCTATTGCTTCCATTATGGCTGTTTCTCCAACTACAGTTTTTGTAACAATACCAGATGTGGTGACAGATCCAACCCAAGCACCAACACCAGCTACAACTACAGCCAATGCTACAGCTTCTCCAGCCCAAGCCCCAGCCCCTGCCTCAATCCCTGTCTCAGCACCTGCCTCAGTGGTGGTACAGATACCTGATCCAGTTGTAGTCCAAATGCCAGACCTGGTTACATCTCCATCCCAGATGTCTGCTCAGGTTCTACCTTCTGTGCAGGTCAAAGCACCAACTCCAGTACCTTCTCAAGCCCCATCTCCTGTCCCAGCTGCTCCCAGTGCAGTGCCAACTCCTGCTCTAGTCTCTGCTCCAACTCCTGCCCTAGCTCCAGTTGTAGTCCAAATGCCAGACCTGGTTACCATCACCTCTAAAGTTTCACCCCAAGCCCCACTACCTGTGTCAGCCCCAGCTCCTGCCCAGGCTACAGTGGTGCATTCAGTCCCTGTCCAGGCTGCTGCTCCAACCTCAGTAGTAGTCCCAGCTGCAGGGACACGTCGAATCCAGAGACAAGCCTCCACCAAAAAAGCCCCACCTCCTCCTCCACCTCGCTCTACATCAGTCTCCCTGCCCCAGACCTCAGCAGAGCCTACCTCAATCAGGGCTGTCCAACATGTCTCCCCGACCATGACCACTGCTATAGCCATTGGAGCAGGTCTGCCTAGCCAGCCCATACAGTCTGTGGTGGTGGATATACAGCCGCGTGTGGAGCAGGTCGGGCCAGAGGTTGGTGCTGGCCCTCAGGTCATGATGACCCCAACCAGACAGGGGCATGTGGTCATCATAGTTCCCAATGTGGAGAACATGTTGGAGCTCAGCCAGACGACCCAAGACCTTGTGGCATACTCAGTGGCAATAACTACCACCTCTGCTGTTGATAAAGGCAGTAGTCAGATGGCAGCAGGGCCTGTGGTTGTGAGTGTTGCTCCTTTCCCTACTGTTCCTTCTGTTCCTGTTGTACCAAGCTCAGACACATGTATACCTGTGGCAGATACACCACCACCTCCACCTCCTCCCACTCCTCCACCACCTCCTGCCACCTTACCCAAGCCAGCGGTTTATCCCAAAAAGGCTTCAGCCCCAACCACAGTACCAGTTGCTGTGACAATGGCACAGGCAACTGTAACAACCACAGGCCCCAGTCCAGTACACAAGGCCTCTGCACCTCCTCCAGTCCCCCCCAAGCCTGTGTCCATCCCTGCAGGACTGGTGTTCAGCCACCGTCCAGGGGAGAGCATCAAACCTCCAGTGGTTTCCACCACTAGCTACACACTTCCCAGGACCAGAGAAGTGGTACCAAATACCAGCATAGCACAGCCATTCACAGCCTCCTCACTGCCCAGGACCAGAGAACCTCCCAATGCCCTGTATCTGAGTCTGACCACCCCAATGGAGCCCAAGATGAGTGCTACCTCTCCAAGGTCCCCTCTGTCTCCGAGGTACGCCAATTGTCTGGAAACGTATGTGGTGATAACGCTTCCCTCAGAGCCTGGCACACCCACAGAGGGCATCACTGTCCAAGCCCCCATCAGGAGAGGGTCCATCCCCTCCGTTATGCAGACAGGCCCAAGGGTTAGGACCACACCATCAGAACAACAATCATCCACTGAGGCCTTCTCAGCTCAGGCCACTGTCAGGAGAGCATCAGTTCCCTCATTGAGGCAGCCACCATCACGAACAGCAGCAATAGTACCTGTCGAAGTAGCAGCACCCCTAGAGGGAGTCACTGCAACAGCAAGGCAGCCTTTCATACCATCAGCTATGCAGCCTCCACACGGTGTGGCTGAGGTAGTGACCATTTCAGCAGGTTCGGAGACGCCTATTCAGGTACACAGTGTCCCAGCTCCAATCAAGAAACCGTATATACCTCCAACAGCCCAGCCACCACAGAAAGTGTCTGAAGTTAGGACAATGCCATCAGAGCCACAGGTTCCTGCAGCTCAAGCTTCTGGTAGAAGGTCATCAATACTTGCTGTACCTCAGAAGCCACAATTTGTGGCTGAAGTAATGGCTTTACCAGCAGAGGACGACATACCTACAGAGGTGGTTTCAACTGAGGCCAGGTCTGGAAGAGCATCATTACCATCAGAAATGCAGCAACCACAAACCATGGGAGCGTTATTAGCAATGCCCTTAGAAGCTATGCCCCCAACCATCCATCAGTCACCATCACTGACAGAGGTGGTTTCAACTGAGGCTAGAAGAACATCAATACCATCAGAAATGCAGCAACCACAAACCATGGCAGAGGTAATGCCATTACAGCAAGGTATACCTACCGAAGCTATCGCCAGCCAAGTCCATGTAGAAGCTACACCCTCAACCATGCATCAGTCACCATCACTAATGGAAGTGGTTTCAACTGAGGCCATCTCTAGGAGAGCATCAATACCATCACCAATGCAGCAGCCACAAACCATGGCAAAGGTAGCAGCTATGCCCTTACAGCAGGAGATACCTATCGAAGCTATCGCCAGGCAAGTCCATATAGAAGCTTCACCCTCAACCATCCATCAGTCACCATCACTGACAGAGGTGGTTTCAACTGAGGCCGTCTCTAGAAGAGCATCAATACCATCAGAAATGCAGCACCCACAAACCATGGCAGAGGTAATGCCATTACAGCAGGATATAACTACCGAAGCTATTGCCAGCCAAGTCCACATAGAAGCTACACCCTCAACCATGCATCAGTCACCATCACTGGTTGAAGTGGTTTCAACTGAGGCCATCTCTAGGAGAGCATCAATACCATCACCAATGCAGCAGCCACAAACCATGGCAGAGGTAGCAGCTATGCCCTTACAGCAGGAGATACCTATTGAAGCTTTTGTCAGCCAAGTCCATATAGAAGCTTCACCCTCAACCATCCATCAGTCACCATCACTGATAGAGGTGGTTTCAACTGAGTCCGTCTTTATAAGAGCCTCAATACCATCAGAAATGCAGCAACCACAAACCATGGGCGAGGTAATGTCATTACAGCAGTATATACCTACCGAAGATATTGCCAGCCAAGTCCATGTAGAAGGTTTACCCTCAACCATGCATCAGTCACCATCGCTGATAGAGGTCGTTTCCACTGAGGCCATGTCTAGAAGAGCATCAATACCATCAGCTGCACCGCAACCACAAGCATTGGCTGAAGTGATGACTTTGCCTTCAGAATATGAAATGCCTACGGAAGTTATAACAACTGAGGCCACTGCCACTAGAAGGACATCCATATACTCTGTAGCACAACAACCATACACAGTTGCTAAAGTAACGGCTTCACCTTTAGAATATCAAACACCCATCCAGGTGGTTAGCACTGAGGCTATTTCCACTACAAGAAGGGCATCTACAACCATGCAGCAACCCCTAAGTATGGCCCAGGTTACAACAATGCCTGCAGAGACAGAGATACCTGTAGAGGCATATGCTGCCCAAGTCCCATACAGGAGAGGATCCTTCCCATTAGCAGTGCAACCACCACAGGCAGTATCAGAAGCGCTGACTTATTCATCAGAGTATGAGACCCCCCTGCAGTTCATTACAACTGAAACCTACACCAGGAGAATGTCAGTTCCATCTATGCAGGAGATTCCCCAGACCATCCCGGTGGCTCCAGTCACCATCACCAGGAAGTTTCATCAGGAGTCAATCGAGAGCCAGGAGATCCGTGGGCCTGAGAAGGTGGTGTCCAGCCTGAGCCACATGTTCTCCTCATCTATCTCCACCTCAGCCCAGCCCCCAGAGAGCCTGCCCAGCCTGGTCACTCAGGTAGTCACCACCGAGGTTCAGAGAACCACTGTGTCTGTGGTCCATGAGAGGCTGCCCCAGGTTCCTGCATCCAATGGAGTGGCCATCACCATCCAGCCAGACCTGGTTGAAGTCCAGCTCTCTCCCAAACAGAATGGGAAGATCTACTCTGGTGATGCCATTGACCTCCGCACCATTAAGGTCGGTGTGAAGAGCACCGATTCAGGGATGGACTTGACGCCTCAGGAATCGAGTCGCCAGTCCGTCTGTAGTGACTCTAGTATCCGACATACGGCAGTGCAGCCAGAGATAATGAACCTGAGTGCTAAGATCACCCCTTCCACCACGCTGTCTGTTGTCACTGATAGCATCACTATCGTCACCTGTTCAGCCACCATTGCCTCCTACACCAAGGAGCCAGCAGAAAATCCTTTAGATCTGCAGGGTTATGTTGCCTCCATGCCTCTCCCTCTTACCACATACAAACCATTTGAGCCTCTGGCACAGATAGTGTACAGGCGGGTGGACTCTCCGCCTATCGTCAACACGGTGGCAGCCACAGACACAGAGACACCAATCAACCTGTCCTTTGGAGCCTCCATGGTAAATAGCAGGCTTCCAGTGACCATGGTCCCAGCTATCACCAATGTGGGGGCCATGCTCTCAGAGCCGGCAGGGGCTGTGGATCTGTCCACCTACAGACCCCTCAGGGCCATGGTGGCTCTGTCCGGCAAGAGCCCTGGTGTGGTGACCACGGTCATAGAGGATGATGGGACACCCATAGATTTGACAGCTGGGAGGAATGTGTGCTGTGATGTGATCTACAAGCTACCCTTCACAGGGAGCTGTAGGACCCAGCCGCCGGTTATTACGCAGCCTGACAACCGCTTCGGCTACAGAGACGACCACTACCAGTATGATCATGCTGGGGTTTATGGCATGAAGGGGCTGAACGGCAAGGCCATGTCTGAGACCAACCTGGCTGATGCAGGACTGTTCCTCTATGATGGAAAAACCAGATACGACTATAACGGTGCCTCGGACAGTGCAATAGACCTGACAGCTGCTAATATGTCTGCAGGTTGGTATGGTAGAAATATAGCATGTTTGTTAGGTTTTGGGTTCTTTTCAACTTTTTACCTGCTTGAATTTTAATTCCGAATGGTAACCTATTTCTCTGAACATTGTTTTACCTCAGTTATCATTATGTTAATTTTTTATTATGATTAACTTGTGCATTTACTGTACTTTGCATGATTTGTGAAACTATCTTGATTTTAATACATTTTCTGTTCCTTTTGTCTTTTCTTTCTTTTACACAGATGCATGCGTATGCCTGCGTGTTCTCCCACAATATTTGGGCTTTGTATCATGCTAGCTGGACAGACTGAAGATACTTGCATGCTTAGTGTTATGATCTCCCCAAATCAAATCTGCATGGCTTTTTTTTTGTACAGAATGTTATGATGTTATAATCATTGACCCTACATTTCTGGACCCATCATGACAGGTGAAGCTCTAGACTACACCAGTAAAGCTGCTGGGGCGTATACTGGGATATCCACTGCTCCATATTCCCAGGTCCCTGCTTATAGTGTCTTTAGATCCTCAGATGGAATGGTATACTCCTCCATAGCAGCCCCTGTTCCTTCTACATATGCCATCACCACCCAGCCAGGGTCCATCTTCAGCACCACCCTACCTCCTACCACAACCCTCCAGGAGCAGCCAGTGCCAGCACCACACCCCTATGGCTTTATCTCCACCAGCGACCCTGGCCAACAGATCATCAGCCTGGACACTGGCCTGCCCAAGGACCTGTTGCCCAGCGCTCTGGCTGACATCATGACTGGCTTCCCTGACCTGTACTCTGACCAGACCCTGGAGGCCATCGCAGCCTCTCTGGACGCCCTGGCTTCATCACCCATGTTCCCCGGTCTGGATGACAGCAAGATCACCCAGTACCAGATGGAGAGGGAGTTCCTGGAGCTGGAAAAGCTGAAGCAGCTGTGTCTGGCTGAGGAGCTGGAGTGGGAGAGGCAGGAAATCCAGCGCTACCGTGAACAGGAGCAGATCATGGTGCAGAGGGAGCTGGAAGAGCTACAGGTATGAATGTGTGTGTACAGTATATGTCTCCTGTGTTAATGTACGGTGCAGTGTGTCGTGGTCACTGTTCATGCTCACTGTTTAATATGTTTGTAATCAGTTACTGTAAGGTGATGGACAATTATGTCAATCTAATCTATTATATTCTACAGGCTCTGAAACAGCAGCTGTTATTGCAACAGGAAGAGGAGCACCAGGCGCAACTTCTAGCCCAGCAAGAGACCTACAACCAGCAGAGGCAACAGCTAGAGCAGATCCAACAGCTCCAGGTGCAGCTACAGCACCAGTTAGAGGAGCACTACAGTACCAAAGGGTCAGACAACCTGCTAGAAGAGCAGTATGCAGGAGTTGGGGATAACGGCCAATACTGGCCTGTTAGGGATGAGTCCACCAACTCATCCACTGTCACCCAGCTAGAGGGCGGAGTGCAGTATGTGACCAGCGAGGGTCAGAAAGAGGGTGGAGGTCAGGACCAGCAGCAGCTCAGTAGGAAACAACCAGCAGGGTCTAACCAGCCTGGTGACCAGGGGTATGGTACAGGAGTGGTAGGGAAGAGGATAGTGGACAGTGGGGTCCAGACAGACGATGAGGACTCAGTAGATAGGATGTATGTAGGGAGGAGGAAGAGGAACAACAGGAGGGGTGTAGACAGCAGTGTTCAGACTGATGATGAGGAGGACCAGGAGGATGAGTGGGACATGCCAGCCAGGTCGCGGCGGCGCTCCCGCTCCAGTAAGCACAGCGGTGAGGGGAAACACGGCGGCTCTAAGGTCTCCAGCATCGCCATCCAGACTGTGGCAGAGATCTCTGTCCAGACCGACCACTCCGGGAGCATCAAACGCCCCGGCATGCAGATGGACACTAAGGTGGAGATCATCAAACACATCTCAGCCCCAGAGAACTCTCAGGGAGGAGGCAGTCTCAGCTGCCAGACAGACACAGACCGGAGGCACCACTCACCGGTAGAGGTGGGCTACAATGCCTACCTGAAGGCAGACATCGCCCCCAAGTCCCCCAAGGAGCTCTACTCCCCTGTGTCCCCCCTCTCCTCCAGTAAGGCCATGGAGGGAGGGCAGAAGATGCTGACCACTGACCCGACCAGATTTTCCTCCAGCCCTAGGATGCTGAAGCCTGGACAGAAGTCTATGTCTGACCCAAAGTCTCTCAGCCACACCACCGAGGACAGGATAGGCTACCACTACTCAGACAGCTACTCTGTAAGTAATTGTAGTAAGAATACTGGGAATATAAAATAGTGTTAAATATGACCATGTTAAAGGCACAGTAAAACACATTGATTGCATGCTGTTGAAATGTTTGTTGAAAGTACAAACCTTGCAATAGTATTAAAGTGATGCTCCAGAACTTTTGTATAAACTGGTCCCTGTTTTTTGTGTACCACTTCATCCAAATGTGTACTATGGCATCCATTTCATATGATATATTACGTCCTGCAATTCACATGAATATTATTATTATATGCTGTATATATCATTTTAAAGTACTCTTATCTTATCTATTGTCTTATTGATTTTTCCTCTGTCTGTCCTAGGGCCAGGGCTCTTCGTCAGGCACGGGAAAGAAGGTGAAGAGGACCCTTCCCAACCCACCCCCTGAAGATGACCCTCTGACCGGTCCGTCAGGTTACAGCACCAACTCAGCCCGCCGCCGGCTTGGCCGTCACACCACCATGGCCCGGGCCAAGATCCTGCAGGACATTGACAAGGAGCTGGACCTGGTGGAGAGAGAGTCATCCAAGCTCCGCAGGAAACAGGCCGAGCTAGACGAGGAGGAGAAAGAGATTGATGCCAAGCTGAGGTAATTTATTATTATTATTATTATTATTATTTTACCATTTTTGAAAAAGGCAAGTCAATTAAGAACCAGTTATGATTTAGAATACAATAGCAAACTTTTGATGAGTAGAACACATTGTTGTGTATGAATTGATCACCCCTCCCCCCAGGCATAATGGGACCCATGTCGTCCAAAAAGTTATACTTTTGACTCATCTGTCCATATAACATTCTTCCAATAGTCTTGATGATCATCCAGATGCTTCAATGCGCTTTTTGGCCGACTTGAGTCAACTTTTTGGACTAGATGGGTCCCATTATGTCTTGTGAAAACCAAACACTGCATTCCATAGAAAGATCCTCATACCAATGCATACCAAAGGTCAAGCATGGTGGTGGTAGTGTGATGGTTTGGGGATGCTTTGCTGCCTCATTACCTGTACGACTTGCCTTAATAGAAGGAACCAGGAATTCTGCTCTATATCTGAGAATTCTACAAGAGAATGTCAGGCCATCCGTCTGTGAGCTGAAGCTGAAGCGCAGCTAGGTCATGCAGCAAGACAATGATCCAAAACACACAATCAAGTCTACATGATTTCTTTAAAAAGCAACATATTTGAAGTTTTGTAATAGTCAAAGTCCAGACCTAATCCCAGTTGAGATGTTGTGGCAGGACTTGAAAAGAGCACCCACAAGTGTCACTGAGTTAAGGCAGTTCTGCATGCAAGAGTGGGGCAACATTCCTCCACAGCGATGTGAAAGACTGATCAACAACTACAGGAATCATTTGGTTGCAGTCATTGCAGCTAAAGGTGGCACAACCAGTTATTGAGTGTAAGGGGGCAATTACTTTTTCACACAGGGGAATTGGGTGTTGCATAACTTTGTTAATTAAATAAATAAAATAAGTATCCATTTTTTGTTGTTTGTAAACTCAGGTTCTCTTTATCTAATATTAGGTTTTGGTTGAAGATCTGATAATACTCAGTATAGAAAATATGCAAAAATATAGAAAATCTGAAAGGTGGCAAATACTTTTTCACGGCACTGTAAATCCAATCCCATCTTCTCCTTTAACAGGTACCTTGAGATGGGCATCAACCGTCGTAAGGATGCCCTGCTGCAGGAGAGGGAGAAAAGAGAGAGGGCCTACCTGCAGGGTGTGGCTGAGGAGAGAGACTACATGTCAGACAGTGAGATCTGCAACATCAGAGAGACGAGAGGGAGCAACCACGGCCTGGAGAGACCCAGGACAGCTCCCCAGTCAGAGTTTGACCAGTTCATCCCCCCTCAGACTGAGGCTGACTCTCAGTACTCCACTCTAACCAGTCCCTACTCCCACTACGCACAGTATGTCCCCCAGACCCAGGCCACCAGCCACTACCCCCAGCAGGCCCTGTACCAGCAGCACCCCTACCAGAGTCAGTCAGTCTACTCCTCTGTGCCCAGCCTGTCCTACCCCCAGGCCTCCCACTCCCACCAGCAGGCCCAGCCTTCAGGCTACCAGTCCAAGAACACCACCAACTACGAGGTGATCCGGAACCAGCCCATCATTATTGTACCCTCCTCCAGCGAGGGTGGGTTTGGGGTGGGGAAGTACGATAGCCTGGAACTGAGAATGGGCTTGGAGGAGAGGAGCATGGCCTCCAGCCCCATGTCCAATATATCTACTGAATCCTTCTATGCTGACATCGACCACCACAACGCCAGGAACTATGTTCTGATAGAGGACATAGAGCAGCTGACTAAAGGCTCTGCAGGGCTGGGGTCAGGGTTCAGTCTGGCTGATAAGGACCTGTCCAAGGCTGACAGGCTGCTCCGGGTCGCTGAGGCCAGGCGCACTGCAGAGGTAACTGTTATGTATTTAAAACAGTGGCGGGCGTTGCTGTGATTAGGGGGGGATTTTACTTAATTTTTATGAACAGTGTATTGAATGACTGTCATTCATTTTCCATTCAATTTGTTCAACGTAAAATCGATAGATTTAGGTTACTACATGATACTTGAATTTTCCCTATACTTATCATGAGGTTGCTACAACCTAGCCTATGAATGAAAGTTTATAATGTAGGTGCACAGGTCGAGAGACAAATTGGAGTAATCAAGGTGACAGACAGTGACACTGCCTTGCACACTCTTGCCTGCATCTAGCAGATCTAGGTGTAATCATTGGTCCAAACAGTTGCAAACTAAAGTTTCTATTGGACAAATTCAGGTAAGTTTATCCAAGTTTTGTTCAGTTTTCTTACATTTAATACGTTTTTAAGTTTTTCAACAGAATCGGCGGAATGAATACACCCCTGATCACCCGCACACACAGTTCACTTTCATAGCAGCCACATACAAACAGCATCATCACTTTGCTCGTTGTATAATTCTTCCTTGCATCTACTCACTGTCCTTCTCTCACCTTTTCCCTTCGCTTGTGGACTTCAGTGCAAAACACAACAGCTATCTGTGACCAGGCAAAAAAACATTTCCAAGTCAAACCTTCATATCATAATTGTTAGTCGCTACACACAGCCTACATCGTTGTCACGATATAAGCTAACGTCATAGTCAACATAGCTACTAGAACTAATGCGTTAGTAAACCCGCTACAATCATGCAGTACAGTGTAAAACAAGCAGTTTAGCTGTTATACCGGCGGGCCCAGGTGGCAATAATATTAAAAAAAAGCTAAAGCTTACCTTGACTTGGAAAGTTCCAGTGTTGGATAGCCTTAGCCAGCTAGCTAACATAATTAGCATTCCTCTTTGTTTGAGTTGGGTGTTTGAGTAGGCTAAATTAGCTAGCTGCAGTAGCTACAACGAAACATAGCTAGTGCTCTCTCTCTTTCTCTCTCTCTCTCGCTCTCTCTCTGCTGCTGCTTCTCCTTATTTTTTGAAGAAATTAATTTGTTCAAAACTGTTGAACTACAGCTACTCACCAGATTTGTTGCACTGCAGTGCTAGCTAGCTGTAGCTTATACTTTCAGTACTAGATTAATTCTCTGATCATTTGATTGTGTGGACAACATGTCAGTTCATGTTGCAAGGGCTCTGATAGGTTGGAGGACGTCTTCCGGAAGTCGTCATAATTACTCTGTAAGTCTATGGAAGGGGATGAGAACCATGAGCCTCATAGGTTTTGTATTGAAGTCAATGTAACCAGAGGAGGACATAAAAAAGCTATCCTCCGAGTTATGTTGAGTCTACTGTAGACCTTCATTGCAAAACAGTGTGTTTTAATCAGTTATTTGGTAACGTGAATATATTTAGTATAGTTTTATCTAAAAAGGATCACTTTTTAAATGTTTAACAATATTTATGAAATTCACTGTATCGGATAGTCATCCCCTCTAATGATTTAAAGTATGTGCTCTTCTGTGATATGTGAGTTTTGTTATATATTCTGTTTTAGTGTGTCTTGTGCTGGTTTTGCTGAAAGTTGCTTAAAATGAAATGTAATATGATGATGCTTTTATTTTCTTTGTTTAGGTGGCTGCGTTCCTGGGTAACTCGCGTCTACACAGCTATGGTAAAGGAGAGGAGGACTCTATGGAAGAGCCCTATGAGCTGAAGCTGCTGAAGCAACAGATAAAGCAGGAGTTTAGACGAGGGACAGAGGGTCTGGAGCACCTATCAGGCCTGGGCATGCCTCAGTACCTCTCCACTGACCCCAGCTACAGACACTTCCCTAAGGCTGAGAAGTACAGCATCAGCCGGCTGACCCTGGAGAAACAAGCTGCAAAGCAGCTTCCTGCCGCCATGCTCTACCAGAAACAGATCAAGAACCAGAAGAAGGCAGCCCTAATGGACCCCAAGATAACAAAGTTCTCCCCCATCCAGGAAAGCAGAGACCTGGAGCCAGATTACAGCAGCTTCCTGGGCTCTGGAGCCTCATCTATCACCAACCTGTCAACGCGAGCCAGACTGCTCCAGGATGAGATCAACTTTGGCCTTAAGAAGAACCTGTCTGAACAGCAGAAGTACCTGGGCTCCTCCCTGGGAGCTAACCTTGGTCTGGGGGGACCCACCATGAGGTCCACCCTACAGGATGACACCACCTACCCCAGTGGCACGCTCTCTCGCCCCTCCTCACGACCCAACTCCCGCCCCACTTCTGTCTATGGCCTGGACCTGTCCATCAAACGGGACCTGTCCAGCTCCTCTCTCAGGCTGAGGAGCGAGGGAGAAGCCCTGGATGTAGCGTTTGGCTCCGGGGTGGCCAGGACCAAGCCCACCAGCCTGCCCATCGGGCGCATCCCCATCGTGGCTCAGAATTCAGAAGAAGAGAGTCCTCTGAGCCCGGTGGGAGAGCCCATGGGCATGGCCAGAGCTTCAGCCGGCCCTCTACCACCCATCTCAGCTGACTCCAGAGACCAGTTTGGCTCCAGCCACTCCCTGCCAGAGGTCCAGCAGCACATGAGGGAGGAGTCAAGGGCTACGCGAGGACATAGTGGGGTCTACGACAGAGACATAGCCTTCATCATGGACGACATGGGAGGAGCAATGTCTGACAGCGAAGGTAAATGGCTCCTGAGACTTTCACAGCACCCTGGGTCTCTGGACATGCTGTAATGCTCCTGACTGCATTTATGTCTGCCTGAGAAGGCTTTGACTCTGTTGTTCTCATCGCTTATTATTTCACATCTTCGTGCTTTTACCATCATGCTGTTTTTATCATTTTTTTCTGGTTTCTGTCTCGTTTGGTCTCTGCATGCAACACTATTTTTCTGTTGTCTTGTTCACCGATACATAATACTGTTGATGTTGTGTATGAGACTGCCTTGTGTCTGTGTTGTTATTAACATGCTCTTCTTTCCTATCCTTTTACATGTTGGCTTTCTCCTTTCATCACTGACCAAATGTATTATGGGATGTATACAGGGCTTATTTTAGCCATACAGAACAGTGAAGTAACAATAGTGTATTATATGTGATCATAAATAGCACACACTGTAAGTGCCTCTGTGGACTGTTTTTGAAGAGGGTGATATCCTATTTAAATGAGTGGGAGACTAATGAATATGCAACAGTAGCTGGTAAACTGTTGCTACAATCTGGGTGCTATCTATAGTCTATACAGGCTGTTAGATTCCAGATAGGATGACAGAGAGAAACACCCTGGGACTACAGGCCCTGTCACCACTCCTCCTTCTCTCTTCTCTCCTTTTCTTCTCCAGACAGAAAATGGTGTCTGGTTTTTGTAGGAAGTAGGTCAGGCCTTTAGACCGACATATATTTACTTTTCCCAAGCACCCTTGGAGCTACTGTGGAGCTTGGCCTGCTGTCAGCAGCCATTTCAAAAGTATAATGCTGAATCACTATGTGTGGGTCTGGTTCTACTTACTGTAATTGTTCAGACGATGTAGTCAGCCATTTATATAGTACCTGCCTTACTCACTTTGTCTCTTTACCAGAAAACAATATACACACACTACAGCAGTAATAATAGAGAGCTTATATTTATATTGCAATGCAATTAAATTTTTCCCCTAAGGATTATGTTGATTATTTGTTTGTGTATTTGAGTTTTAGATTTGGACCCATGTTGATAGTAGACATACATTTACAGATATGATCCCTTATTGATATCACTTGTTAAATCCACTTTTATCAGTGTAGATGAAGTGGAGAAGACAGGCTAAATAAGGATTTTCAAGCCTTGAGACATGGATTGTGTATGTGTGCCATTTAGGGTGAATGGGCAAGACAAAATATTTAAGTGCCTTTGAACATAGTATGGTAGTATGTGCCAGGCGAAACGGTTTGTGTCAAGAACTGCAATGCTGCTGGGTTTTTCACGCTCAACAGTTTTCTGTGTGTATCAAGAATGGTCCACCAACCAGCCAACTTAGCACAACTGTGGGAAACATTGGAGTCAACATGGGCCAGCATCCCTGTAAAGCTCTTTCGACACCTTGTAGAGTCAATGCCCTGATGAATTGAGGCCTGTTCTGAGGGCAAAAGGGGGTTCAACTCAATATTAGGAAGGTGTTCCTAATGTTTTGTACACTCTGTCTATGTTATGATGCTCACACTACACAGGTATTTATAGCATATTCATCCATGCCCCTCTTGGGTATTTTCCATTTTGTATTCATGCATGTCGCTGTGAGATAAGATGTGTTTGAGTTTCCATTCCAATAAAGCTTGAAATCGTCTTTTGCATGATGTTGGTTGCTTTGAATGTTTCTAAGTGGCTGTAATGTGCATGCTTTCTTCTTCTTATTGGTAGCATATTAATGTGTTCTCTCCCCATCTCCTGCTGGGGAGTAAGTGTGAAATTACAGCTGCCCTTCTAGCATCTCTGTTTACTAACGAGGACCACACTCCTAAACATGCCCCTATGCTTCTGCCCCTATGTTTCTATTAGCCCGGCATAGTGCAGTTACTGATATTTAGTTTCAGAATGCACACCATTTCTCTTTACATATTGGAAAATATATTTTTTAAATGACAAGCAGAAACACACAGACTAATAAACACAACGCATTCAGAAAAGTATTCAAACCCCTTGACTTTTTCCACATTTTGTTAGGTTACACAGCCTCCGCTGTCTTGGCTGTGAGCTTAGGGTCAATGTCCTGTTGGAAGGTGAACCTTTGACCTAGTCTGAGGTCCCGCTCTGGAGCAGGTTTTCATCAAGGATCTCTCTGTACTTTCCTTTGTTCATCTTTGCCTCAATCCTGACTAGTCTCCCAGTCCCTGCTGCTGAAAAGCATTCACATATCATGATGCTGCCACCACCATGCTTCACCGTAGGGATGGTGCCAGGTTTCCTCCAGAAGTGACGCTTCCATAAGGCTGTAGAGTAACAAAATGTGTAAAAAGTCAAGGGGTCTGAATACTTTCCGAAGGCACTGTATTTTTAGTAAATACCCGTCTATATGTAGGTAGACCATTTTACAATTATTGTACAAGTGCTCTATTATGACATACATCTTTCATGCACTTCTCTTCAGAAATGCAAACTCCCTGCAAGACTATAATGTTATAAGTATTTATTTGCTTTCAAAGCATGTGCTACACTTATATTTAGTTCAGTGCATGTGATATACAGTATAAGTGGATGGAGACATAGTCCACTGAATAAGTCTTAGATTCATTGACGTTGTGTTGTAGCCGTTTCTAAAACGTATAACTTTACACCCCAGCCGGAGGCCCCATCTGGAACATAGAAGGTGAGAGCTGCAATGTGAATGGTCTAGTCCAGACCACATCCCAACCCCATGTAGCTTAGACAATGTCTGCCTCCACCCCACAACACCCCATGCCCCATGGTGCTCAATGACCTGATGTCAATGGTATCGCGCACACAAACATTTTAAACCCATTTCTGGAATGACCCATATTTGGATGGTACTTTACACATATCAAACTCATCATGGAATGACCCATATCTTGATGTTAATGTACTGTAAACATGTCATATACTGTAGTGGTTCCCCGATCCATTTCTGGAATGACCCACATTTAAATGGTTCTGTACATATATCAAATCCATTTCTGGAATTCATGTTCATGCACTATTGCAAGGTCGCTCAGATACGGCTCACATTTACATTCCCTACATTACCACAACAATGGTATGTCTGAATACCACGTCAGTATTTGTTGAGGGTCTCTCACACGATGATAGATGCAACACTGATCATGATGTTAGATCACCTTGATAACAACACCAGCTAACAATGTCTCACCTCACTGTCTCAGGGCAAAGGGAACTGTACTGTACTTGTGACTGTGGAAGACACTCTCCTCCACTTCCACCTTCAGTCTGTCTCCACTGTGGCCCTGACCCACTGTGGAGATGTTTCACTCTCTGTCGGAATGACCTTTTTATCAGCAAACACACACAACACACACACACACACACTACACACAAAGGGGACCCTCTGCATGCCATAACCCATTGAGATACATCCATCCCTATCCAGTCTCTGAAAGGGTCACTGATCTAATACAACTGGGGATGGGACAGAGCAGGGTTTCCACCACTCTGCCTTCACCTCTCCAGCCAGCTCAGATCATTGATCACCTAGAAGCAGTAGACATGGAGTGAAGGATGTGTTTATAAAGTATTTTAAGGGGGTGCTACCCATGCCCAATTCCACATTGCCACCTAGCTCCCACCCCAAGGCACTTGTGTAGATCTGATAATTCACATAGACTGTAACAAGCCTAGCCATTTAGAGTTATTACAGTATTGCTAATACCTTCAGATCTACATAAAGTTGTCACGGTGCGTAGTTAAGGGACGATAAACGGAGCGCTGATGGAGTGTCATTCCTCTTTTATTAATGAGATGGACTCACGAAGCATTTAAATAAAAGACGGAGATGACATAGAAAACAAAAAAACACGATTCAAACGAAACACAGTGACTTACTTTGTGGCTGCAGGCAGTGCAGATAAACACAAGGAACAATGATCCACACACAGGTGGATTTGGGTAGATCTTAAATACTATCCCCAATCAGAGACAACGCTAGACAGCTGTCTCTGATTGGGGATGATAATCTCCCTAATAAGTGTGTGAGGACTTGGTTGTGTGCCTCTCTCCTCCCCTAGGTGGGAGTAAGAGGCCTTACCACAACCAAGCCCTCACAAAAGTGCATATAGGGTCAGGCGCTAGAGGCTAGTGGTTGATTTGAAGTTGGGCATCCTGCTTGTAAAGGATTTGACCATTGAATGTCCCCTCTCTGTCTGTGTCCCTGTCCCCCTTTCTCCATCCCTGTCTCCCCCTCCCCATGTCTCTGTCCCTGTGTAGCATACCACCTGAGGAGGGAGGACACTGACTGGTTTGACAAGCCTGCAGAGAGACAACCTCGGGTAAACGGACAAGCTCTGGACCGGAGACAGGTTAGAGGAGCTGGATACGTCTAAACTAGTTGATTACATTTAATAAACAACATTATAAACCGGCTGGTTTGAGCCCTGAATGCTGATTGTCTGAAAGCCGTGGTATATCAGACCGTATACCACGGGTATGACAAAAATATTATTTTTTTACTGTTCTAATGACGTTGGTAACCAGTTTATAATAGCAATAAGGCACCTCAGGGGTGTGTGGTATATGGCCAACATACCCCGGCTAAGGGCTGTATCCAGGCGCTCTGCGTTGCGTTGTGCAAAATAACAGCCCTTTGATAGATAGATAGATAGATAGATAGATAGGTACTTTATTGATCCCCCGGGGGGGAAATTTCATCTGTGGTATATTGGCCATATACCACACCCCCTCATACCTTATTGCTTAAATATCCTACATTTTCTCATAATTTAATGTACATCAGTAGTGACTGTTGTTCATGTTGTCTTTAGCTGAGTTGTATTGGAGTGCTGCCATGTTTTTGTTTTGATCAATGTACTGTTTCTTGACTGTTCTCCCCCAGATTAAGTTGATTCCCTATGTGTACCCTCACACCCGGATCAAAGTACAGAGAGACCCCAAGGACACCAGTGTTTCAGGTAGAGCACCCAAACGTACAGCAAACATTCTATAATGTACATATCGATGGCAATTCAAATGTATTAATAGGATCTCAAACTCTGGAATTCCAATGTGACATTTCAGACCATAATGTTTAATTAGTGTGTGTGTGTTCCCTGCAGGGAATGGCTTGGGGATCCGTGTGGTGGGAGGGAAAGAGATTCCTGGGAGTCGTGGTGAGATAGGAGCTTACATTGCCAAGGTTACGCTCGGAGGAGTGGCCGAACAGACAGGGAAAGTGTTGGAAGGTAAGTGTATGGGCACATGTGCGTGTATAAGTTATAAGTGGAGCAAGAGCAAGAGAAAGAACAAGAGATGAGTCATCTTCTCTGGTCATACAGGAACACACACTGATTTAAGGTTGAGAAAGCACTGTGGGTTATAGCTGATGGGAACATCATTATACTGAGATCAAAATAAAAAATAATACAATAATAAGAACAAGAAATAGAATAGGTACTGTATTTACAAATATACAGTGGGTATGTTAATGTAAGTGACATTTGGTAAAATTATGTTTACCATTCTTATCTGGGTATATCATAACCCCTAAGTACATGTTGTATGCATTTCAATTTGTCCTAGTTAAGCTGGATGAGGTATATTGATAATTTCACAAGTGTTTTGGAGGAGATTCCACAAGTGTTTTCAATGTCAGATTTCAGCTCAGAGCAGATAAGCTAATGGTTTAAGCAGGAATCTATTATTATATTAATAATACCAGGCCAATGTCAGCTCACTATGAATATCTTTGCCAAGAGAGGGTGTGTGTGTACATTATATGTGTGCTTGCGTGCGCGTGAGCGTGCGTTTGCATCTGTCATGTCTCATTCTCTGAGATGTCAGATAGCCAGAAAAAAAGCTCTGTCAACTCACTCTGCCCCTTTGCAACGCAGCACAGGATTAGTCATTATGCTGTTTTTATCACACACACACACGCACGCACACACACACACTGTCACATTAGAAACTGCATTTAGCCCACCTCTCCATTTCTGCTTCCAGCCGTCATATTAATGTAAAACATTTCTTTCTGAAGCACAGAGATTAGTACAGGCTACAGGCTGAAGATAACAAAGTAGCAGAGACTTTAGAACACACCACTCTAACTACCTGACATCCTGAACAGTAGATCTCTCCCACTGATTTACTCTGACATGTAGTACATGTTTGAGCATCCAGACCTCCTGGGTTGAACCAGAGGGAAAGCCTCATCCAGACCTCCTGGGTTGAACCAGAGGGAAAGCCTCATCCAGACCTCCTGGGTTGAACCAGAGGGAAAGCCTCATCCAGACCTCCTGGGTTGAACCAGAGGGAAAGCCTCATCCAGACCTCCTGGGTTGAACCAGAGGGAAAGCCTCATCCAGACCTCCTGGGTTGAACCAGAGGGAAAGCCTCGTTCTTTATGGTTCTATAGCATAATCCACTGCAGTTAGGGATGTGAGGGTTCATCTACTCCCTCTCTCTGTCACACTCAGTTCAGACTTGTTGACGTCACACCCTGACGGTGACGCTAGCGACATGTGACAGCCTTTGCCGAGAAGGAGGAGTTTGAAGGACAAACACACACACATACAAACAAACAGATTTACACACACACACACACACACACAGTTCTCTCTCTCTGCATATGCCATCTCCCTACAATCCCCTACAGTTTATAATTGTATTTAGCTTCATACAGATTGTGAAGATAATTATTTAGACAGGGTAATTGTCTCAGTGTATTTTAATTATGACAGAATGTTTGGTTGTTTTTGTTTCTCTAACATCTATTACACGGTTACCCTCCTAGGAATGGAAGCATCATAGGACCATTGTGTTGTTGTGCTCTTATGTTGAGGTTTAATCTAACTTCCTTCAGCAGACTAAATTGCCATTATGCAAATGTTATGTTTCGACTTTAGTGAAAGAGACCGTGGAACTGAACACTTGTGCCCTCAGGTGGAGAGAGAGAGAGAGAGAGAGAGAGAGAGAGAGAGAGAGAGAGAGAGAGTGAGAGAGAGAGAGAGAGAGAGAGAGAGAGAGAGAGAGAGACAGAGACAGAGAGAGAGAGACACAGAGAGAGAGAGAGAGAGACAGAGACAGAGACAGAGAGAGAGAGAGAGAGAGAGAGAGAGAGAGAGAGAGAGAGAGAGAGACAGAGAGAGAGAGAGAGAGAGAGAGAGAGACAGAGACAGAGAGAGAGAGAGAGAGAGAGAGAGAGAGAGAGAGAGAGAGAGAGAGAGAGAGAGAGAGAGAGAGAGAGAGAGAGCGAGAGAGAGAGAGATAGGTAGAGAAAAATAGGGAGAAGAGATGAGTGAGTGGGGAAATGGGAGAGGGAGAGCGGTAGCATATTCTAAATGTTTCTGTGGCCTTGACTCTCTAATCTACAGAGAATGAGAGATATATTAATTCCATCCTTTGTTGTCACAGCAGCTGGCGAGTTGCATCGTAAGCAAAAGTTTTATCTGAAGAAGAGGTTTCATTTGTGTAAGTGCAGCCACAGCGCCGAGGCTGCCATGGGTTTGAGTTTGCTGTGCACTTTCTCCCTCTCTATTTCTATCCTACCTTACTTTGCTTTCTCTGGCATGCTCTCTGAGCCTTGTCAGCTGTGTGAACCAGAACTTGAAACAAAGACACTCTAGTAATTAACAGGAAAGGCAGTGGTATATTTAGAAGAGTTAGAGCCTACCCTTGAGAATGAGTTAAGCTTGGTTAGGTTGTGTTGTGTTCTAAGATGCATTGAGAACCAGGGCCTAGATTCACAAAACACTTCTTAAGCAAAAATTTAAGACACTTCTGAAGAAAAAATAAATACATTCATAAGATAGTTCGTAAGTGCAATTCCTAAACAATATCTTGAGATTGAATGATTTTCTTACGAACTTCTCAAATATCTACTTACAAATCTTCTTAAAATGTGTTGCTAGGCAACCATTTTAGCTAGCTATATATCTAGCAACAGCAATAATGTTAGCATATTTCTTACTGAGATTACTGTTTAAAAAAAAATGTACTAGGCAAGTCAATTAAGAACTAATTCTTATTTACAATGACGGCCTAGGAACAGTGGGTTAACTGCCTTGTTCAGGGGCAGAACTTTCATATGAAGTTTGTGAGTGAATTAAACATGTTCAATTGCTTAAATGTGCTTTTTCTCTCACTGCCCTGAGTTTAAGACAATATTTTAGCTATTTTGGAATTAAGAACATTTCCAAGAACTTTATTTTCAAGAATCTAATTTCTTAACATTTATTTAAGGAGAAACATAAGGAATAGTGCAAGAACATTTCCAATAACCTTTTAGAGGAATAGCAACTTTGCTTAACTTTCTTCTTAAGTCTATAGTTAAGGAAAACATGGCAGTTAAGAATACATTTCTTCTCAAGAATGTTTTGTGAATCTAGGCCCAGGCCAGGTGTGCGTAGTCTGAACTGGTCTCATGCCCTGACTGCATTATCGAGAATTGATATCAACATTGTTTTTTTTTTTTCAAATTCTTTGTGGGTCTGTGTAATCTGAGGGAAATATGTGTGTCTAATATGGTCCCTCTCTAGGAATGCAGGTGTTGGAGTGGAACGGGGTTCCCCTGATGGGAAAGACCTACGAGGAGGTGCAGTGCATTATGGGTCAGCCATGTGCAGAGGCGGAGCTCTGTGTCAGACTGTGAGTTAAATAGTGTCCCCTCTCCTCTCATCAAATCTCTCTCATCCATCCCTCTCTCCTCTCACCCATCTAGGGTCATATATCTCTTATCTCTCTCCTCTCACCCATCTCCTCTCATATTTCTCATATCTCTCTCCTCTCATCCCCATTTAATTTAGATGAGAACTAAATTTTACCTTTGACCTTCCTGTCTCTCAGTGATCTGAACATGCTATCTGACCCTGAGCACCCCCAGGCCCTGGAGAACCAGGCCCAGCTGAAGGCTGGTACGTCACTCTAGTGTTAATTAAAAAATAAAAATAAATTATTTCACCTTTATTTAACCAGGTAGTGTGGGAGTGGGTATACTACATAGTAATCATGATCACTGAGTTGTAATGACACATGAATATGTGTGTGTGCAGGTGACAGGCAGCGTTCTCCAGGAGTGGACCCTAAGCAGCTGGCTGCAGAGCTGCAGAAGGTGTCCCAACAACAGGCCCCTGGGATCGGGCTGGGGGGGCCAGGAGGGGTAGGGGTCCTTTCTGCCCTGGACCGCTCAGCTCTGTTACACTCAAGCAATGCATCGGCCAGCTCTAGTGCCATCCCCAGCCCTGGCCAGCCTGCTTCCCCAGCAATCAACAAGAAACAGCGCCACAGCACCAAGGTACTGCCTCCACTTGTAGTACATTATGATATTAAGAGCCGATAGCTCTCTGTAGAGTGTGTTACTACAGCCATGTGGTTGGTGAGTTCATCATTAATAAGTAATAGACGTGTGTTTGTGTGTGGTGCTTGGTGCATGTGTGTGGGGAGGTCTAGATCCACTGATGTGTCTGCATTGTGGATTACAGAAATATGACAATAATTATATAGAAACATGCATGATGTGGAGAGAGAGAGAGAGAGAGAGAGAGAGAGAGAGAGAGAGAGAGGTTGTGTGTCTTTTTGTGTGTGTGCATGTGTTAATACACATTGTATTAGCTACTTTTTATGATGGGTAGATTATGTAATATACCGCATCTCACTAACTTAATTAACCTTTTCTGACTGTACACCATGATCTTTCCAGTCTGTTAAACCTCTCCTAGTGAGTTTCCTCCTGGGTCCTATAGAGTCCATTCAGAAAAGTCTACTCAGCATATTCAGGACAAGGACAGGTTCTGAATATGTTATCTGACCATAGCTATCCTACTCAGGGGCTCTGGCAAACCTACTGCTACTTAAAACCGTAGTATCATGGACATAGTAACTTAACTTTTCAGGCTGGCCAGAGGCCACACTACAGAGCAGGGAGTTGTGTGTTAATGTAAAGTCTGTGTACATGTATCAGTGAGACGGATATAGGTATAAACAGTGTATAATCAATACTTGTGTTTGTTTTTCAGTCAACAGCAGACGTGCAACTGCTGAAGCCTCAGCATCATCCTATAACAGGGGAAATACAGGTAGGTCTGCTGTCAGTCTCACACCTGCTTTAAGGTTTCCTACTTTCCACAGTCTGAAGTCTGTGAAGTGGAGTGTGACTTTAATTTCTCCTGAATCCCCTCACTTGATTGATCCACTTAAGTCAAAAGCTATATGATTAGTCAGCACATAGTGTTGAGGAACACTGATGTACAGACCTGTAGAACCTAGTTAAACATACTATATGTCTCTCTGTCCACTCTGCCTCCTCCAGCTCCAGATCCACTATGACAGGAACCTGGGGAACCTGATAGTGCATGTCCTCCAGGCCAGGAACCTTGCTCAGAGAGACCCCAAAGAATACTCTGACCCCTTTGTCAAGGTCTACCTCCTACCAGGGAGAGGGTAAGACACTGATTTCATCTGATCTGTCTGTCTGGATGCCATTCTCTCTTTTTCTCTCTCCTTTGATTTATCTCTCTTCTCCTCTCTCTCTCTCTCTCTCTCTCTCTCTCTCTCTCTGTTTGTACTCTAAGGAGTATTGGCCATTATATGATGGGCCTTTATTAAGATGTGTTAGACTTGCTGTGTGTTCTCTGTGAAAGACTGATTGTAAGTACAGTAGAAAGCTAAGAGCCTATAGAACTGACAAGATAGTGCCACATCCAACTGTGGGCTACTCTCATTTCTTATCTATATGACTTCTAACTGGCCTCAGTTGGCATATTGACAGATACTACAACTTCAAGCATTCTATGTTTACTCTAATATATTCTCTAGAGCACTGATATTGTGTGTGTGTGTGTGTGTGTGTGTGAGAGAGAGAGAGAGAGAGAGAGAGAGAGAGAGAGAGAGAGAGAGAGTATGTGTGTGTGTGTGTGTGGTTTCTATATTGGCTACAGTGCTATCTTCCTGATGGCTATGATGTGATTGTGTAGTAAGGTTCAGCCCTCCTAGGAGACAGCGATTATCAGTTTAGTAACATCTCTTCTTTCAGCCATTGTATCCCTCTCTCATTCCCTCCCTTCATCCTTGTCTCCATCCCTCTCTTCCTGAGAAAAGGCAGAGATCGATAGTCTTTATTTGACCTGTAACACTATCTGCCTTCTACTAATGGCCCTATCAGCCCTGTTCATGGGATTATATACAGTACAGGTCCTCCACCCACACACACACACACACACTCCTCTAGCTCAGTATAAATTGACTGTTTGATCTGTGTTTGAACAGTAGACAGCAGTAAATATACCGTCTTTATGTTTCAATGTTGTCTTTCTTTATTGCTTTATGTCTCTGTTTCTCTGTTGTCTCTACCCTCCTCTCCCTCCCCTGGACTCTCAGACAAGTCATGGTAGTCCAGAACGCAAGGTAGTGTAGTGCTTCTCCTCCTTCTCTGCTTCTCTGCTCCTCTTCTTCTCTCCTTCTCTGTTCCTCTCCTTCGCTCCTTCTCTCTTTCTCTGTTCCTCTCCTTCTCTCCTTCTCTGTTCCTCTCCTTCTCTCCTTCTCTGTTCCTCTCCTTCGCTCCTTCTCTCCTTCTCTGTTCCTCTCCTTCTCTCCTTCTCTCCTTCTCTGCTTCTCTGCTATCAGTCAGTGTTTTTCCCCACGTAAATTGCTTTTCCTTGTTGTCTCCCCCATCATTAATCATCATTATCAATTTTGCTTTGATACGTTGATAAAAACACTCTCGTGCTCTTCCTTCCTCTCTCTATCTAATCTTTCTACACTTAATTTCTCTCTCTTTTTCCTTCTCTTATTTGTCATCCTAAACAACTCATGATTGTCTGATGTGCAAATTCAGCAAAGAACATTGCTGGGTTGAAATCAAGGTTGAAATGTGAAATCATTTCATGAGTCAGTTGTTTTTCACCCTATGCTCATCCTCTCTGCTACAGGAGAGGAGCTGTGCCGTACAGTCACATATTGATTCAACCTTACAGACATCACTATTTCTTTGATTTTTCTTTGACTATTTCTGTGTTGTTGTGATCCCGTCTAGCTAGTGGGCCTATGCAATTTACTCTCATCCAACATTTGCAAGACATCATGATGATATAATTATATTGAATCAAATATTCAATTATTGACATCCTGCTATATCATCTCTATATCTATCATCAAATATAATTGGAGAATATCTACAATAATGTGGCCATATTTAACATACAAAGACCACGTCTGAGACTAAACATGTCCCTTGGTTATGACATCACAGTGCTGAGAACAAGAGGAGGACCAAGTACGTCCAGAGGAGTCTGAACCCAGAGTGGAACCAGACCGTCATCTACAAGAACATACACCTAGAACAGGTAGGAACACATGCATGCACACACACACACAAATTGAAAGTTCTTGAATTAATTGTATTGTTAATCTTATTTCCAGTTGGATTGGTAGTTCTGACTATACCTCTGCATGGATGTTGTACTTGGCATAACTTGTTAAAATGCATTTGTTAATTTAATCACTTTTCACTTCTTCTCTCCTTCTCTCTCTCGCTCTCTCTATCTCTCTCACACTCTCTCGCGCTCTCTCCTCTCTCGCGCTCTCGCGCTCTCTCTCTCTCTCTCGTGCTCTCTCTCTCTCTCTCTCTCTCTCTCCCTCTGTCTCTCCCTCTGTCTCTCAGCTAAAGAAAAAGACTCTGGAGGTGACAGTGTGGGATTATGACAGATCTTCCTCCAATGACTTCCTGGGAGAAGTGAGTGTTGCCAGAATCAGACACACTCTGGTTTAGACTCTGGTTTAGACATCACATACATTCACTTCAGTCATCCCTTCAGTCATCCCAGTCTCCTAATGCCATGTTTTTAAATGTTCTCTAGTCAAATGTCTCCTAATGCCATGTTTTTAAATGTTCTCTAGCATAATGTCTCCTAATTACATGTTTTTAAATGTTCTCTAGCCCTTATTGCTCCACTCTCAACAATACTTTATTCAAAGTTAGTTTCATTGTTTGTCAGTCTATAGAATGAATCCCACTGATCCTCTGCTAAATGGAGAAGGATCTTAATTCTTTATAATGTAGAATGGTGGTGTGCTCAACGCAAATCTCGAAATACACTGAGTATACCAAACATTAGGTACACCTTCCTAATATTGAGATTGGCCCATGTTGACTCCAATGCTTCTCACAGTTGTGTAAATTTGGCTGTATGTCCTTTGGTTTTTGATACACTCAGGAAACTGTTGAGCGTGAAAAACCCATCAGCGTTGCAGTTCTTGACACACTCAAACCGGTGCACCTGGCACCTACTATCATACCCCGTTCAAAGGCACTTCAATATTTTGTCTGGCCCATTCACCCTTTGAATGACACACATACACAATCCATGTCTCAATTGTCTCAAGGCTTAAATATCCTTCTGATTGAAGTAGATTTAACAAGTGACATCAATAAGGGAGCATAGCTTTCACCTGGATTTACCTGGTCAGTCTATATCAGGGAAAGATAGGTTTCTACAAGTATTTGTTTACATAAGCATACCTGTCCCTCCCCCTCTCTCTCTCCCCCTCCCCCTCCCCCTGTCTCTGTCTCTGTCTCTGTCTCTGTATCATATCTCTATCTGCCTGCCTGCCTGCCTGCCTGCCTGTCTCTCTCTCTCTCTCTCTCTCTCTCTCTCTCTCTCTCTCTCTCTCTCTCTCTCTGTATCATATCTCTATCTGTCTCTCTCTCTCCCTCTCTGTAACTCTCTCTGTCTTTCTCTCTCTCTCTCTCTCTCTCTCTCTCTCTCTCTCTCTCTCTCTCTCTCTCTCTCTCTCTCTCTCTCTCTCTCTCTCTCTCTCTCTCTCTCTCTCTCTCTCCAGGTGTTGATAGATCTGTCTATCACATCCCAGCTGGACAACACTCCTCGCTGGCTGCCTCTGAAGGAGCAGAGTGAGTGTATCGAGCACAGCAGAACCCACCACACCGCCCAGGGGCCTGGGGGGGCAGGAGCAGGGGCAGGGCCGGGACAGGGGCCCATAGCGGGGCAAGGACCAGGACAGGGCATGGGGCCAGGGATGGGCCAAGGACAGGGACAGGGGCAGGGACAGGGACAGGTACTGTATTCATTGTCTACTATCTATCCTTGCAATCATTGATTGTATATGTTCATATTAACTTAATGATGTAAGATGATATGTTATAAGGCATAAAGCACAATGCATTGAATCGTATTGACAGATGAGGGAGTGCCATGAGTCCCCCAAGAACTCTGTGATAAAGAGCAGGAGTCACGGGATCTTCCCTGACCCAACAAAAGGTATGAGCCTCTTTCAGCTGCCTTGTTGCTTTTAACTAACACTTGCCATTGTGTGGATTAGACATAGTGAGAGAACATGTAGTCATGGTGACAGTTTTGCTAATGGCTGTCATAATTATACTTTTAGTGCCAGTCACTTATCTGGCTCAGTGCCATTCATGTTGTGGTGACCTCACCTGACCCATAGATTATATTTGATGTATTCTTAGTTTTGTCATGTAGCAGATGCTCTTATCCAGAGCAACTTACAGTTGTCAGTGCTTATCAGCAAAGTCAGTGCTAGTAAGAAAAGACAAGTGCGGGGTGTTAGTTCAAGAAATTCAAGGTTATTATTATTATTATTATTATTTTTTGCTACAGAACAAATGTTCATGGGTCTTTTAGTGACTTTTACAGTACAGACACTTTAAAGACATTCCCTTTCTCTCCTCTCCCTACCTCTCCCCCTCTCTATCTCTACCTCCCCTCTTTCCTCCCTCCTCCTACCTCTCCCAGACATGCAGATGGTGACTCTAGAGAAGTCCCACAGTAGTCCAGGCAGCTCTAAGTCGTCTTCAGACGGCCAACTTCGTTCCCACGGTCCATCCCGCAGCCAGAGCAAGAGCAGTGTCACGCAAGCCCACCTGGAGGATGCTGGGATAGCTATAGCTGCCGCAGAGGCCGCCGTGCAACAGTCCCGCCTCCAACCAAGTAATCCCCGCCCCTTCCTGTGACACACTTCCTCTCTGCTCTGCCACGCATGCTAGCTCATCATCTCTCCTTTTATCTCTCCTCTTGTTCTATCACTCCTTCTTTTCTCTTCTTTTCCTCTCCCTTCTGTTCTGGCCTTCTGATTGGTTCTTCTAAGCAATTAGTTGGTTCCTCTGAGCAATCAGTTCTATTCTGTTGGGTTTTCTTGTTTGCTCTAGTGGTGCAACATCTATTGATCTAGTCAGAGTCCATCACTAAAACATTGCATGGCAGATCTTATAGTAGACCATGGCCTGTGGAGGAAACATCTCAATCTAAAACCTAGATTAAAAATTAATTTATAAACTGCTGTTCTCTCATTAAACACGCAAAATGTGTATGGTTCTCCGTTTCTCTGACGTTACTGTGAAGCCTGCAGGGTTGGTGAAAGTAGGGCACAGCACCGTTTGGGCTCAGAATCAGCAGATTTCCATCATACACACATCAGACACTCACAGTAGCCCAGAGTATGAACAGTAACACACAGGACAGAGATGGAACAGCCACAGTTCAGCAAAGCCTGTCTCTACTGTCTCTACTCCCCAGTCTCTAAATAGAGTGAGCATATATAATGTATGTCTATCTCCAATATGGTTTCTACTCTCTCCCAGTGTGGTCCCCTATCCGTCCCCCCCCCCCCCCCCCTTCCTGGTGTTGATTCGGGTGTCTGGACCACTCCCCTAACTGCCCTTCCAGATTGTAAAAGGTCAAGCCCCCATAGGTATGTGTGAGCAAGTGCGAGTGTGTGTGCAAGTGTGTCTGACCCCTGACCAATGATACACACATCCTGAGATGTATAGTCTACCAGTAGCCCTTCCCCACCCCCGACGTGATGAGGTTATAAACGCCACCTGGCACTGACCAGACACACCAGGAAGTACAAACACAGCAGCATGTGGGACAAAGGGAAACAGGAAACTGAGTCTACACTCACCGGCCAATGAGAGTACAGAAAGGAGTCTGACCTTCAGGGGAACAGCAGTGTCTGGGGAAGGTGAGACAACAGGATGGGAGTATAGACATTATAAACAAAAATTATATAATTTAAACTGACCAACCAAACTACAGGCCTTTCTCTCCTCTAGATAAGAAACATATAATACAACTTAATGATCATGTAAACCATTTAGAGTTTTGATAAATACGTGTAAATAGTAAAAAATGGCTCAGTAGTTGCTTTCGTATTTATTTCAATTCATAATAAGTGGTGCGTTCTAAAGCACAGCATCGCAGTGCTAAAGGCGTCACTACAGTCCCGGGTTCGACCGGGAGACCCATGAGACGGCACACAATTGGCCCAGCGTCGTCCGGGTTAGGGGAGGGTTTTGCCGGCCGGGAAGTTCTTGTCCCATGGTGCTCTAGCGACTCCTTGTGGCGGGCTGACTCTTGTCGCCAGTTGTACAGTGTTTCCTCCGACACATTGGTGGGGCTTGCTTCCGGGTTAAGCGAGCAGTGTGTCAAGAAACAGTGCGGCTTGGCGGGGTCGTGTTTCGACCTTCGCCTCTCCCGAGTCCGTACGGGAGTTGCAGCGACGGGAAAAGACTGTAACTACCAATTGGATATCACAAAAAGGGGTCAAAAATAAATGAAATCATAGTAAATATGCATACCATAACTATTATTTGAGCATGTTTCTGAATGATTATTATATTTCTGTTACCCGTGCCTACTTTGTTATTACATCATGTTTATTCCATGGTTTATATGTATCAGTAACACTTGTCTTATATCAGTAACACATACATGTCTTATAAGAAGGTTAACCATCTTTGAAACTTTGTTAACCTCAAACTGGCTGTTATTTAGTCAGGAACATTATAAGATGATTATAAGACATTATAAAGGGTCTTACAATGCATTATAGCTACATCATGATGGATTGTTATTTAAGTAAAGTGTCACCCATGTTTGTTTGAGTCTGTTTGTCAGTAAATGTATTATTATCTGTAAGCTTAAGCAGGTTATGTGGACACCAGGAGGAAAAGCTGTTAGTAACAGCTAATGGGGATCCAAATAATCAAATAAATAAATAAACACTGTGACCACAGATGTAGCTGCAACATCTATGACAATAGTAATAACAATTTTTATACTATAGTTTATGGAATATTATGGACACAGATTATCAAGGTAATGGATCTCGCTCTCTCTTCCTCCTACACTCACACACATGCAGTCATCCTCTGCCCCTCCTCTCTCTCCCTCTCTCTCTCTCTCTCTCTCTCTCTCTCTCTCTCTTTCTCTCTCTCTCTCTCTCTCTCTCCTCCAACCCTCTGTAGGACCAGGCCACAGGTTGGGGGATGTGTCGGGGCAGGTGGTGTCCTCAGCCCCCAGTCTGGTTGAGGGGTATGGGGGTCTGGATGGAGAAGAGGGGGCTGGCACAGGGGTGGACAGTGCCATCTTCCAAGTCCCACGCATGTGAGTAAAAAGCCTGTGTGTAGGGGGTGGGGTGCGAGCATGATGGGTGACCTTACCTGAGACCTGAAGACTTGCGTTACATCCCCAAGAAACATTCACAGGCTTGTGGTGGTGGATGATGTTTCACATACATGTTTTGTTTCTGTGGATCTGATGTGTGTTCATTTCCAACAGAGGGAAGATTATCCCCAACGGTCCTGACAAGTCTAGAGGACTGCCACTCTCGCTATCAGACAGCGAAGGTAAGACTGTGTGTGTGTGTGTGTGTGTGTGTGTGTGTGTGTGTGTGTGTGTGTGTGTGTGTGTGTGTGTGTGTGTGTGTGTGTGTGTGTGTGTGAGACAGTTCCTCCCTATAAACTTTGTCTTTACATGCCTGCCACCTGCTGGACAGAACAGGAAATAACACCAACAGGCTCATTAAGCCTACCTCTAAATGTCTGGTCCTGTGCATAGGAAGTAATTATCTCGCTCTCTGTGTAGTAACTATATCTAGGATTCAGATAGCTCAGGTGTCATGGTGGCTCCTCTCTTTCTCACAAATTCTCCAGTTTCACTCTATAACAATAGACTAGCGGCCAACTTAGTGCACAACTGGGCAGCAATTATGAATATTGGGTCGAAGGTTAATTATCATGACAACTGACCTCTCAAACCTTTACTGTAAATGAGCGCACGTTTCCCAAGCTGAACTCTAACCGAGTTACAGCCACAGTGACGTGGCGGAGAGTGGTTTTAGGTTCAAAACTGAGTTTAGTGAAAATGGAGAGAGGAGAGTCCACCCCTGGGTCCATTTTGGTGCAGGCAGTATGTCAATGATGTGTTGGTGTTGAATAATTTACATCTGCAGACAGGAAGGGTGTGTCTATCTCACTGTAACTTTCACTCTGTCGCTGTGTCTGTCTCTCTCTCACTCTGTCCCTCGCTACCACCCCCCCATTGTTCCCTCCTACCCCTTCTGTCCCTCCTCTGCCAGGGGGTGGGGGTAAGACCCAGGTGATGGGGGAAATCAAGGTGGCTCTGAAGAAGGAGGTGAAACAAGAGGGAGACCAGCTGATCCTGGAGGTCCTACAATGTAGAAACATCACTTACAAATTCAAGAGCCCAGACCACCTACCAGGTAACAGTGTGTGTGTCTGTGTGTGTGTATGTCTGTCTGTCTGCCTCACTGACTGTCTGACCGTCTAACTGTGTGACTGTCTGTAGATCTCTATGTGAAGCTGTACGTGGTGACTGTGTGTCTGTCTGTAGATCTCTATGTCAAGCTGTACGTGGTGACTGTGTGTCTGTCTGTAGATCTCTATGTCAAGCTGTACGTGGTGACTGTGTGTCTGTCTGTAGATCTCTATGTGAAGCTGTACGTGGTGACCGTGTGTCTGTCTGTAGATCTCTATGTCAAGCTGTACGTGGTGACTGTGTGTCTGTCTGTAGATCTCTATGTGAAGCTGTACGTGGTGACCGTGTGTCTGTCTGTATATCTCTATGTCAAGCTGTACGTGGTGACTGTGTGTCTGTCTGTAGATCTCTATGTGAAGCTGTACGTGGTGACCGCGTGTCTGTCTGTAGATCTCTATGTCAAGCTGTACGTGGTGACTGTGTGTCTGTCTGTAGATCTCTATGTGAAGCTGTACGTGGTGACTGTGTGTCTGTCTGTAGATCTCTATGTCAAGCTGTACGTGGTGACTGTGTGTCTGTCTGTAGATCTCTATGTGAAGCTGTACGTGGTGACCGTGTGTCTGTCTGTAGATCTCTATGTCAAGCTGTACGTGGTGACCGTGTGTCTGTCTGTAGATCTCTATGTCAAGCTGTACGTGGTGACTGTGTGTCTGTCTGTAGATCTCTATGTGAAGCTGTACGTGGTGACTGTGTGTCTGTCTGTAGATCTCTATGTGAAGCTGTACGTGGTGACCGTGTGTCTGTCTGTAGATCTCTATGTCAAGCTGTACGTGGTGACTGTGTGTCTGTCTGTAGATCTCTATGTCAAGCTGTACGTGGTGACCGTGTGTCTGTCTGTAGATCTCTATGTCAAGCTGTACGTGGTGACTGTGTGTCTGTCTGTAGATCTCTATGTGAAGCTGTACGTGGTGACCGTGTGTCTGTCTGTAGATCTCTATGTCAAGCTGTACATGGTGACTGTGTGTCTGTCTGTAGATCTCTATGTGAAGCTGTACGTGGTGACCGTGTGTCTGTCTGTAGATCTCTATGTCAAGCTGTACGTGGTGACTGTGTGTCTGTCTGTAGATCTCTATGTCAAGCTGTACGTGGTGACTGTGTGTCTGTCTGTAGATCTCTATGTGAAGCTGTACGTGGTGACTGTGTGTCTGTCTGTAGATCTCTATGTGAAGCTGTACGTGGTGACCGTGTGTCTGTCTGTAGATCTCTATGTCAAGCTGTACGTGGTGACTGTGTGTCTGTCTGTAGATCTCTATGTGAAGCTGTACGTGGTGACCGTGTGTCTGTCTGTAGATCTCTATGTCAAGCTGTACGTGGTGACTGTGTGTCTGTCTGTAGATCTCTATGTGAAGCTGTACGTGGTGACCGTGTGTCTGTCTGTAGATCTCTATGTCAAGCTGTACGTGGTGACTGTGTGTCTGTCTGTAGATCTCTATGTGAAGCTGTACGTGGTGACCGTGTGTCTGTCTGTAGATCTCTATGTCAAGCTGTACGTGGTGACTGTGTGTCTGTCTGTAGATCTCTATGTGAAGCTGTACGTGGTGACCGTGTGTCTGTCTGTAGATCTCTATGTGAAGCTGTACGTGGTGACTGTGTGTCTGTCTGTAGATCTCTATGTCAAGTTGTACGTGGTGACTGTGTGTCTGTCTGTAGATCTCTATGTGAAGCTGTACGTGGTGACTGTGTGTCTGTCTGTAGATCTCTATGTGAAGCTGTACGTGGTGACCGTGTGTCTGTCTGTAGATCTCTATGTCAAGCTGTACGTGGTGACTGTGTGTCTGTCTGTAGATCTCTATGTCAAGCTGTACGTGGTGACTGTGTGTCTGTCTGTAGATCTCTATGTGAAGCTGTACGTGGTGACCGTGTGTCTGTCTGTAGATCTCTATGTCAAGCTGTACGTGGTGACTGTGTGTCTGTCTGTAGATCTCTATGTGAAGCTGTACGTGGTGACCGTGTGTCTGTCTGTAGATCTCTATGTCAAGCTGTACGTGGTGACCGTGTGTCTGTCTGTAGATCTCTATGTCAAGCTGTACGTGGTGACTGTGTGTCTGTCTGTAGATCTCTATGTGAAGCTGTACGTGGTGACTGTGTGTCTGTCTGTAGATCTCTATGTGAAGCTGTACGTGGTGACCGTGTGTCTGTCTGTAAATCTCTATGTCAAGCTGTACGTGGTGACTGTGTGTCTGTCTGTAGATCTCTATGTGAAGCTGTACGTGGTGAATGTGTGTCTGTCTGTAGATCTCTATGTGAAGCTGTACGTGGTGACTGTGTGTCTGTCTGTAGATCTCTATGTGAAGCTGTACGTGGTGAATGTGGCGACTCAGAAGAGGATCATCAAGAAGAAGACCAGAGTTTGTCGTCACGACAGAGAACCCTCCTTCAACGAGACCTTTAGGTTCAGCCTCAACCCCACCGGACACTCCCTGCAGGTAACACACTCTAAATGGACACTCCCTGCAGGTAACACACTCTAAATGGACACTCCCCTAAATGGACACTCTAACACACTTTAATAGAGCCCCTATGACTGTCCTGTAATACTAGTACTTTTCTCACACACACACACACACACACACAGACACACACAGACACACACAGACACACACACACACACACACACACGCATGAACGCACACACACGCACACAAACACACACACTGGGCACTACAAGTATGTGTGTGTGTTCCCTTTGTCCTTAGTTGTTCCTGGTGTCTAACGGGGGTAAGTTTATGAAGAAGACCCTGATAGGAGAGGCTTACATCTGGCTGGACAAGGTGGACATGAGGAAGAGGGTGGTCAGCTGGCATAAACTGCTGGTCAGCTCCACACACAACCAGTCCTGAGAGGTCAACTTGAGAGGACACAGAGGGGTCAACCAGAGGTCAGTGAAGGTCAATGAATACTCTTGGTCAATGGCTGTTCTTTGTCAAGACGAGGAGGAGGAGTTGAGTTACACAGTGCCCATCATCTCCTTTGTGTTATTCTGTATGGAAAGAAGAGTGCGAGGGAGGAGAAGAAGAGAGCGGGGGAGGAGAAGAAGAGATGAGAGGGAAGGAAGAGGGGTTGCGGGTACGGACATGTGCAGAAAGAACTGATCTTCCTATTCCCACTGCCATACATGGACTGTACCCTGATTCTTAACTGGACCAAAGACTGTCAGAGACTGTACCCTGATTTGATAGACTGCCAGCACACACACACACACACACACGCACACACACCGAGAAATGAAGAAGTCCTCCGCACTCACCACCTCTCAGCTCTCTGCTCGACATCGGATGCAAAACCTGGCATCCATTAGGACTGGGCAGCAATATCACAGAGATTACCATGATGGAACTACTCCTTTCTTGTTCTGTCTGGATCTGATACTGTTGTTCATGGCTTATCAGATCATTATGATTATTGTGGTTGATCTGTGAATCTGTCAGTCAGTCAGTCAGTCAGTCTTCTGGCAGTCAGTCAGTGGGGTTCAAATTGATGTATTCGTTTGTGTGTTTTTGTCCTTGGCTGCTTGACAAAGTATGGAATGTTTGTTGTAAGATACTATTTATGTTGTGTACAAAAGGTACAGTGCAATTCTATGGTTGATATTGCAGTAACTAAAGCTGGCCATCCCTGAACTCTCTAGTCCAGTAGGTGGCAGTAATGCACCATTACAGTTTGTTGCCAACTGCCATAAAACTCCAACTAGACCTTACTTGGATAGATGGAAATGTACATTCAGATTTAGATAGATGTATGTCAGAATATGAATCATATCAGAGACACAGTGTACAGAGAAATGTTATTTATGACCATAGATACAGATATAACAGATGATATGAGGTGTCTCCACATGTACAGTTTATTCTAAAGACTGTGTGTATTCTGTACAGACAAAGCTATGGAAGGAGCACAGACAATCCGATCCCTTTAGCTCTGGTGTTATGCAGTTATACTGGGTGTTATGCAGTGGAAAAATAGGAAAATGCAGTTCAAATGGTGAATGTAGAACTTATAGCACAACTGAGACATTAGAGAGGAGAACTACTACATGGATATCCCTCCTCTTGCAGGTGGTGAGAAGAGAAGAGGATAGATAGAAAGAGGATGGTCCCTTCCCTTCAAACTCATGGCAGTCTGATATATTGTTTTGTGAGAGAGTTTGTGACCAACAGCCACCGTTGTATCGTACAGAGACTCAGGCAAAGACATTTCCTTAACAGTCTCCACCTTTTATTTTTCTTTGGTTGCAATTGTTATCAATAGCCAAATCAGATATAAAGTAACATTCAGTGGGTTGGTGTGGTCAGGAGGGTGGTGTGGTCAGGAGGGTGGTGTGGTCAGGAGGGTGGTTTGGTCAGGAGGGTGGTGTGGTCAGGAGGGTGGTGTGGTCAGGTGGGTGGTCTGGTCAGGAGGGTGGTGTGGTCAGGAGGGTGGTGTGGTCAGGAGGGTGGTGTGGTCAGGTGGGTAGTGTGGTCAGGAGGGTGGTGTGGTCAGGTGTCAATGCACTCGTTATTTGAAGGCCTGAAGGCCAGTGTCTGTGATGTCATCAGTATCTTGCTCTGGAAGGCTATATAAGGACAGCAGTGTTTAGGAAGCTTCTGTCTGCCCCTATTATGTCCTGAACGTTACTCACTGAGAAAGATCACATGATTTTTGTGATTACTTACACACACGTGACTGGAGGCTTAAACAATAGTTTTGGTTAAAGAGAGAAACCTGGATTTCTGGCCACGTTGTCCAACCTGCAAACGGACAGAGGGATGTGTAGCCTCTCTCTGGTGAGGTGCTCTGCTCCCCTGTTTGGGCTGCTGGGATGCTCACCTATTCTATGTTAGAGAAACAGGTAGAATCTATGTGTGTGTGACATCACAGTCTGGTTCTGTAAAAAAAAGATTAGCGTAAAAACACAAGTGTAAAATGTTATTTTGAAAAACAATGTTTAGAACACTCAATGACATGCTGTAAACAGTATACTGTAAATTGTACACTGTGCAGTCAGTGTCAGTGGATGTAATGCTACAACACAGTGAACCAGCCTGTGTCACTGCCTCTGATCAAAGCTCTAAGTCATTACCTATGGCCCAATCATAACATGGCCAGGACATACTGATACACACTTATATACAGTATAGGTCTATGGGCTCAGTACCATATGGAGCTACTGTTGTTAGTATATTGTTATTGTCAGTCATCTCTATAGTGGATCATAGTGAACAACATCATCAGGTGACCCTACAGAGCTAGTACCCTCAACCCTACTGTCAGTGTCTGAAGGCATATCACTGAGCAACTAGGGAGGACAGATGCAATTTCCTAATCAATAAAGTTCATATCAGATACTCAAAATACAGACACTGAGTCAAGATGTCACACATGTTCATAAGACAAAAAATATGATTTTAAAGAGGGTTAGTTTTACAGAAAATGATATTGTCGTGCCAACCTTGTTTTGTAAGCAAACCCATTGGTTGTGTTGAAGTAATTCTATGCAACATAGACCTTGTGTTTGAATGCATTTCCTTAACATGTAATATCAGTGAACATTGTGTCTGAAAATATTTATGTTATGAATAGAATTTTAATTTATTTTTAGTTTATATATTATTGAATAAAAATAAAATATATACATTTTTTACTACTTAACAGCTGTTATCATGTACATGACGCTTGTGCACTTTTGTATTACATTGTTGATTGATTTGTGTTGTCCTGTGTAACATGTCATGACATGCAAGTTGAAGTGTCTGTTCCAGTCAGTGTGTCTATGTTGAGATGATATTGACTCATGTTATCTGTGCTGTATGAAGAAGTTCACACACAACTCTTTTTGAATTCCATGGCAAAAGAAAAACTCAAAAAACAACATCTACGATCACAGACAATTTAAGGTACATATTGCTTCATAATGCACATATCTGAGGAGACATCAATCTGAATGTTTGATACAACCACCAACACATGTATGTATAAATCAATGATGAAGAGTCTGAGAAAAAATAATGAGAGGTTATTTTCAATGATCAACTCCAGGACTGTCCAACAACCCTTCATGGTCTCCTTAGATTTCCCTCAGCTAGATAGTTAATATCCATTGTTCCTCAGTCCGTTGCTAGTAACCGTGAAACCAATCAAAATGTGTAGCTGTGGGGTGTGAATGTGACATACTCATCTGGTCTGTGTAAATACAAAGTGTTTTTATTTTCTACAGAGATTAATTAATCATATTGTCTGAGGTTCGAGCATGTGTGTCAAAAAAATACAAAAAACTCAAACGTCTGTCTGTCTGTGTCTTTCTCTAGTGGTGTGTGTGAGGTACTTATGTGATCAGACTGTGTGTTGTCAACCCATGGGTGTCTGACTGTACAACCATGTCACAGATGTCACCGAGCCAACCTGGATGTTGCATGTTTTGTTGGTGGTCTGTCAATATTTTTGCTTTCAGATTATGTTTAAAAAGAGAGAGAATATGTATAGATTTATCGGAAATTGTATGCCGACTGTATAAAGATTATGCTTGTATAATTGTCTTGTTTTTCATTCAGTGTAAAAATGGAGAATCTAGCATTCTGGTTTTGTGGTTGTACACAGGATGTGTTGAGATATTATTATGCAAATTGTGCTGTAAAAACCGGCTGTTTACCTAAAGTCTAAAGAATAAATATAAAAAGAGATTTATTCCACAACCTGAAAGGAGTTTTGGTTTCATATTTGAGTGTGTTATGTAATCTGAAACTATTATTTGTCATTCTGCTCTCTTATGTATACATCAATCCCAGTCAATTCTTTTCAATCAGACTTGTTTCAGCACTACTATTAGTCCTGTATATTCGCTTCATGTCCAGCAGGGGGAAACATCATCTCATTAATGGCTCCTAATGGACTACAGTAGTGTTTCCCAATCCTGGTCCTTGAGTACCCCCAACCAGGGGAGCCTCCAGGGATTTTGGGCCCCATGAAAATATATAACATTGGGCTCCAAAATGTTTTTACCTAATGCTGGAATAATATTTTAGGGCCCCTGCCAGTCACAGGCCCTTAGAATCATCCTAACTTTCCCCCCCCATACGGCGCCCCTGCCCCCAACAGTACACAGTTTCATTGTAGCCCTTGACAAACACACCTCATTCAACTCACTGGGGGCTTGATGATTAGTTGACAAGTTGAATCAGGTGTGCTTGTCCAGGGTTACAATAAAAAGGTGTACTGTTGGTGGTACTTGAGGACCAGGATTGGGAAACACTGGACTATAGCACTGAACAGTACACGTTGTACATGAAGACGTGCATGGACACACACACGCGCACACAGCTTGCATGCCCGCACGCACACACACACACACACACACACACACACACACACACACACACACACACACACACAGAACAAATACCTCTGCTGAGGGAGTGTGTATAGCAGGCATTAGTCTAGCACCTCTACATCCCCCAGTCTAGAGACTGGCGGCTCCATCTCTGTCTATTGTCTGTCAAGGTCTCCAGCCTCCTGCCTTTCAGCACTATCATGTCCTTCATTTCTCTCTCTACTTCTTTCCTCTCTCTCCACTCTCTGTCTCTGTCTCTCTCTCTCTCTCTCTCTGTCTCTCCACTCTCTGTCTCTCTCTCTCTCTCTGTCTCTCCACTCTCTGTCTCTCCACCCTCTGTCTCTCCACTCTCTGTCTCTCCACTCTCTGCCTAGGCAGATCTCACTGTAGAATACATCTCCATGGTACATCTGCTCCTTTGCTTACACCTCTGTAGATAGATAGAGAGAGAGAGAGAGAGAGAGAGAGAGAGAGACAGTTTATGTATAAGAGAGAGTGTGTGTGTGTGTATGTGTATGAGGACGAGAGAGATGGTGTATGGTTGCTAAGCAACGATTGATAACCAAATCCCCAAGCATCCCAGATGTGTTGCCCTGCCCTGCCTCTGCGTCGGACTGTCGTACTGGCTCCTCTGTTGTCCAATCAAACATTGCCTCTGAGAGCCTAATCAGGGGAACTAGAACACATAACACAGTCTGGCTGTCCCCTGATACACTGTAAAATATATACATTAGATTGGTTACATTGTTTTTTTTTGGTGGTATATTTTTTTATTTTAAAATCTGCCACCAATATTTTAGACAACCAATAGGCAAAACATAAAGAGTAGGTGAATGTGTGATTGCATGTTTCTGTAACCTCTGTTGTACATAATTCTTGTCTAGTTGGCAAACGAACCAAAGGCTAATGTAGGCCTAGCTTTTGGCACAACATCCTTGGCCCGGTAGCCATTATGTCACTCATAGCACTTGTAAAGGTAGTGAATCTTGTAAAACTCTTTAAATGGATCACATTGTGAAGAATTTGATATTCTAAATCACTATGTCATAACAGTCTGTTTGATGGTGCGATCAATAAGCTATCAGTCACCGCTGTCTTCTGACAAGTCTGCTACCTGTCACTCACACTCTCTCTGTCTGTCTGGGGGATTGATGATGATTGGTAAAGACACTCAGAGAAATTATTTAACATCAAACTGATTGAAATATGGTGTATGTGTGTGTGTGTGTGTGTGTGTGTGTGTGTGTGTGTGTGTGTGTGTGTGTGTGTGTGTGTGTGTGTGTGTGTGTGCGTGCGTGCGTGCGTGTGTGTGTGTGTGCGCGCACGAGAGAAAGAGATGTCAACCCAATAGAACATGCCTGATAGGCTATGTATCTGTGACTACCATCACCTCAGAGAGAGAGAGAGAGAGAGAGAGAGAGAGATCCAATCCAGTACCTGTTAGAGCGTTGATGCAGGTTGATCAGATTATCGGTGGCGGGGCTGGGCTGGGTTATCTCCGAGTGTGTGACACTGCTGGCTTGGCGTGGCCCATACTACACACTCAAACACGCAGCTGGAGAGGGGCGTAGTGTATGAATGTGCGTGCGTGTGTTTGGACGGGCAATGGACACCTACAGACCACACGCTGTGTTGATTTTACTGTTGTTATCGTCGGATATGTGTCTGCCGTCGCAGTTTCCAACACAACTAATGTAAGTACTAATCTAATCCCCGCCTATAGCTTCTCAAATGCCACTGATTAATTATGTGTGTGTGTCTCTTTCCTATAATTGAACAACTAAAACAATGTTATCTAAGGAAATACTGTGATTACAAGCGGGTTAGACCAGTATTTAGGTTTAGCACCTTGCCATCTCCCCCGGTTTATTTGTTAACTTCTTGTTACATCGCTGCGCTATTATGTCTGGATTGTCTGGAGACGCAATAGAGGCGGTAGGATGGGCACCAGTCCCGTTTCTTTCTTTATTTTAACCGTCTGCTTTTCCTACACCTCGTCATGACACATCCAGTGTATTTATAGCCTGTGTGTATGCCAGTGCTATTGTTAATGAGAGATGTGTTACTTTCACTAGCAGATTCCTGTGTGCTGTTCGCCTTCGTTTGGTTACGTTATGTGATTAATGACAATAACGCGCGCGGTGGCGCGGGCAGATTGTGGCTGTTGCCTGGCCAAGGGATAATGTCCTGCCAACTTGTTGAAACAACCTGGACTCAGGGGTAGACTAACCTGTCTTCCGCCATTTAGTATGATATGTTACGTTTCCCATTGTATGTATAAAGGTTAAATTAAAAAATAATGATTATGGATGTCCATCATCCATTTAGTATGATATGTTAGGAATTACAATTCGTATGATATGTTAGGAATTACTATTTGTAAAATATGTTACACATTTGCAATAGTCCTATATATGTTACGAATTCCAATTTGTTGTGGCTAACGTTAGCTAGGCTAGGGGTTAGGTTAAAGGGTTAATGTTAGGGTTAGGGGAATGGTTAGCTAACATGCCAAGTAGTTGCAAATGAGCTAAAAGGTAGGTGGAAAGTTGCTCATGATGAGAATTGAACACGCAACATTTGGGTTGTTAGACGTTCACGTTATACACCTACCCATCTATCCTGACCAACTACGGTCCTGCCGTTGTTGGCATAACTAAACTTCTGTCCATACACTGTAACAGCCACGTCAGCCATGATACAAGTCAGTATTCATCGCCCATCCATGTCTGAGGATGTCGGGAGATGATGTGGCAACCAGTCACTAGGGGCAACAGTGAGCGCATTTGCCTCACTGATTTCAAAGGTTGCAAGTTCAGCCATAGAGATTTGTTTTTTATATTTGTGTTTTAAGCTTATACCAAACCTTAACTCTTACCTTAACCATTCAGGGTTAATGGCTAATCTTAAGAATTTGGAGTTAATGCCTGAATTGAAACCTAATCCATTCTGACAGACTGAGAGCTGATAGCACTGTAAACCCGATGGCATTTTTAAATAATATATTTTATTTGAACTCAAAGTCAATAAAAAGTAATTTTTACATTAAAAGTTTATGTGGTACTGACTCAAAACTAAATGAGGAGTCATTAGTACATTTCCCAGGTTTTCCAGAAATCCCAGTCTGAGAAGAACAACATTGGCAGGTCAATTCAAACGTAACCAATATGCTGTTATAATGTATTGGGCCTGTAGCCTACTGCATAAACCTCAGAAAAGGTTGGTTACCACTGCCCTGCAGGCACAGTGTCTATCAGTTGAGTAATGACTATAAAATCCCTTTAAGTAACTGTACTCAGCTATATTAAGTGCATGGGTTTCCTCAAATGTTTTGACTAATGACAGCACATTGGTGTTTACAGTGTACCAAATGTAACATATCATAGTCATTTGAATGTCCTGGATTTACATTTACAATGTTACGTCTAGTTTATGAGACCCGGCTGGTTAAAAAGAGGAGTTAGAGCTTAATTAAAGCTGCAATATGTAATTTTTTGGATGACCCGACCAAATTCACATAGAAATTTGACTTATGGATTTGTCATTCTCATTGAAAGCAAGTCTAAGAAGCAGTAGATCTGTTCTTTGTGCTCTATTTCTATGCTTCCCATTCTTAAGTTTAATTTTTGCGTCTTCTACTTTCGGTTTTGTAAACCAGCTTCAAACAGCTGAAAATACAATAATTTTGTTTATGAAAAATATATTTCACAGATGTTTAGATGGGACAATGATTATCTTCATTATACTTGCTTCTTTTGTCACAAACTGAAATTCGGCTAACTATTAGAATTTTAGCAACCAGGAAATGGCGGAGCGATTTCGTCATAGTGCACATCTTTATGAATTACTGTAGAATACATGAGATAATGATATCATACTTTTAGTTTATGCTATTCTGTGACTCCCAATCCTACTAGTTAAAACAGTGAAACACAGAATATGTATTTCCATGGGTTTATTAGAGAGATCATTCAGTATATGGTTTATTACTATGGAATACCAGATTATATCACCTGGTCTAACACAATAAATGTTGCTATGGGAAAATGGAAAGGAGAGATTAATGCTCTGTACCCTAATGATCTCCCAGTGTTAAAGAGCTGATCATTGAAGGTAACAGCAGACATTATGTGTGTGTAATCAGTTAGCTTCACTCCACCCAGCAATTACTCTGGGGATGTAGGATGCGACACAGGGAGAAGTATCTAGCGGTTACGGGCACATGTGTATATTACATACTTTTACATTGAGCTCCCAATTGGCGCAGTGGCCTAAGACACTGCATCTCAGTGCTAGAGGCGTCACACCAGACAACCTGGTTTTAATCCAGACTGTATCACAACCGGCCGTGATTGGGAGTCCCATAGGGTGGCGCACAATTGGCCCAGCGTCGTCTGAGTTTGGCCAGTGTAAGCCATCATTGTAAATAAGAATTTCTTCTTAACTGACTTGCCTAGTTAAATAAAGGTTAAAAAAAGTGTGAAATAGGACACATGTAAGCACCCACCTTATTACTATTATTATTATCTTTGGCAGGTTGGGTGAATGCCAGTCCCAAACATTAAACTGCAATCTTTTTTATCTTTGTCTTTGTGTGTGTGTGCGTGCGAGTTGATGCCTGTGTTGTCAGACTGTGTCTGTCTCTATAATGATGTGTAATTAGTCCATAGTTCAACACAGCATTCCGCTGAGACACTCATTACCCCACCCACTCCCCACCCCCACCCCCCATCCCCTCTCTCTTTCTCTGTGTGTGGAACAATTTAGGGCAGTATCTGACCCAGTTGCTTTGTGTGTGTATGGTTAATTATTCTGTACTGACTTTAGAAGTTACAGTAGTTATATCTCTATGACCAGAGCAGAGCATTCCTGCCAACTCAGACAAACTGCACTGTCTATACATGAATGGAGCAGAGCTGGGTCTGGATTAGTCAATTTGACAGATATGCACTTGTACATCTAGGGTTGATTTGTAGATGCATTGGAGATGATCAACAATAAAAATAAAACAAAATCATGCACAAAGAGCTTACAAAGTAGTACTTTTTTATGTTTATGTAAATGTTGAGGTTTTTGGCCACATGAAAGCTGAGAGGGAAAAACATTACCACAACTTACTACCTACTCTCGCTCTGTCTGTCTGTCTGTCTGTCTGTCTGTCTGTCTGTCTGTCTGTCTGTCTGTCTCTCCCTCTCTTTATCAAAATTTGATTTGTTTTTCAAATTCTTTGTGGGTTTGTGTAATCCGAGTGAATATATGTCTCTAATATGGTCATACATTTGTCAGGAGGTTAGGAAGTGCAGCTCAGTTTCCACCTCATTTTGTGGGCAGTGTGCACATAGCCTGTCTTCTCTTGAGAGCCAGGTCTGGCGGCCTCTCTCAATAGCAAGGCTATGCTCACTGAATCTATACATAGTCAAAGCTTTCCATAATTTTGGGTCAGTCAGAGTGGTCAGGTATTCTGTCACTGTCTACTCTCTGTTTAGGGCCAAATAGCATTCCAGTTTTATCTAGAGCAAAATCTAGAGTACAGGAAACACACTGGTACTGTAGGACTTGACGGGGCAAGATAAATTGGCAACAGACAAACAGAAAACGCAGGTATAGATACATAGAATGTAACGTCTCTTTTCTGGATTTTGATAATTAGCGGGTATCAGCCTAACTCGGCTCTGCATGCATTATTTGGTGTTTTACGTTGTACACTGAGGATGTTTTTGCAGAATTCTTCATGCAGAGTTTCAATTTGGTGTTTGTCCCATTTTGTGAATTCTTGGCTGGTGAGCAGACCCCAGACCTCACAACCATAAAGGGAAATTAGTTCTATAACTGATTCAAGTATTTTTAACCAGATACTAATTGGGATGTCAAATTTTATGTTCCTTTTGATGGAGTAGAAGTTCCTTCTTGCCTAATCTCTCAGGTCGTTCACAGCTTTGTGGAAGTTACCTGTGGTGCTGATGTTTAGGCCAAGGTATGTATCGTTTTTGTGTGCTTTAGGGCAATGGTGTCTAGATGGAATTTGTATTTGTGGTCCTGGCAACTAGACCTTTTTTGTAACACCATTGTTTTTGTCTTACTGAGATTTACTGTCAGGGCCCAGGTCTAACAGGATCTGTGCAGAAAATCTAGGTGCTGCTCTAGGCCCTCCTTGGCTGGTGACAGAAGCACCAGATCATCAGCAAACAGTAGACATTTGACTTCAGATTCTAGTAGGGTGAGACCGGGTGCTGCAGACTGTTCTAGTGCCCTCGCCAATTCGTTGATGTATATATTGAAGAGGTTGAGGCTCAAGCTGCATCCCTGTCTCACCACACGGCCCTGTGGATAGAAATGTGTGTGTTTTTGCCAATTTTAACAGCACACTGTTTGTGTACATTGATTTTATAATGTCATATGTTTTTCCCCCAACACTGCTTTCCATCAATTTGTATAGCAGACCCTTATACCAAATTGAGTCAAAAGCTTTTCTGAAATCAACAAAGCATGAGAAGACTTTGCCTTTGTTTTGGTTTGTTTGTTTGTCAATTAGGGTGTGCAGGGTGAATACGTGGTCTGCTGTACGGTAATTTGGTAAAAAGCCAATTTGACATTTGCTCAGTACATTGTTTTCACTGAGGAAATGTATGAGTCTGCTGTTAATGATAATGCAGAGGATTTTCCCAAGGTTGCTGTTGATGCATATCCCACAATAGTTATTGGGATCAAATGTGTCTCCACTTTTGTGGATTGGGATGATCAGTCCTTGGTCACAAATATTGGGGACATGCCAGAGCTGAGCATGATGTTAAAGAGTTTAAGTTTAGCCAATGGGAATTTGTGGTCTATTTTATCATTTCATTTAGGATACCATCATCACCACAGGTCTTTTTGGATGAGGGCGTGTACTCTAGTTAATTCAATGTAGTTGGAGAATCCAGTGGGTTCTGGTAGTCTTTAATAGCTGATTCTAAGATTTGTAGTTAATCATGTATATGTTTTTTGCTGTTGGTTCTTTGTTCTTCTTTGGAGAAGTTGTTTATCCATACATCTCTGTTTTGGATAGATAACTCTTTGTGTTGTTGTTTGTTTATTGTGTTCTATGGATTCTTCATTTACATTTAGCTGATTTCTGATGTGCTGTTCCTTCTTTTTCCGTATTGTATTTCTGTATTGTTTCTCAATTCCTTTATTATGTTTTTGCATTCTTCATCAAACCATTTGTAATTTTTGTACATTTTCTAAGGTTGTCTGCTTGAAATTGTTAGACTTGATAGGGAAGCTCTCTCTCACCCTCCTCTCTCTCTCCCTCCCTCCCACTCTTCTCTCGTTGTAATCCTGTGATGGCCTTTTAACAGGATTACAGCGCTGAGGTAACACACACATACAAACACACACACACATACTGGAGGAGTTTGAATGTGGTCTGAATGGAGATGTGTGCCAAACAGATAATATCATCAAATCATTCACAAATCTGCCATGCTATGGAGAGACTGTGATGGAAGGAGGCTGGCCACACTAGTATGGAGATTTACACACACATGCATGGATGCAGACACGCACACACACACACGGTCTGCTCAGAGCTCCAGGGCTTTAGGGCTTAGGCACTATAGAGAGGAGAAGAGAGGCAGATTAGGTGTCTGAAATTTGGTATCCTTGTGACTTGGCAATGAAAAACATTCAAGACGAGTACACTGAGACATTTAGGGACACGACTCTTCCTTATACCTCACCTCCTCTCACCCCATCCTCACCTCTGTCACTCCCCAACCCCCCTCTCTGTGTCTTCCCCTCTCCCTAGTCACAATCCTCTGGACACATTCAGGAAACCAGCTTTACACTCATTACTCTCAGGGCCTGTGTTAGGAACAAATGATGCAAATGACAAACAGATGTGTTTGTGGGTGTACGTGTGTGTGTGCATGCGTACGTTTCTCACTCTGTGTGTATGTGTTTGTTTGTGTGTATGTGTGCGTATTCGTGTGTGCGTATTTGTTTGTGTTTATGTGTGTGTCTCCCTTGGCCGTCAGGGAGGTTCATGGCAGGGTCTGTGAGTGACAATGAATGACAATTAGAGCGTCTGCATCCCACTCCAACCCACAGCCTTTTGCATGCAATATTAATGGTCCTGTTTCTCTCTCTCTCTCTCTCTCTCTCTCTCTCTCTCTCTCTCTCTCTCTCTCTCTCTCTCTCTCTCTCTCTCTCTCTCTCTCTCTCTCTCTCTCTCTCTCTCTCTCTCTCTCTCTCTCTCTCTCTCTCTCTCTCTCTCTCTCTCTCTCTCTATCTCTCTCTCTCTCTCTCTCTCACTGTGTATTTGTGTGTGGATGTGTGTGTGTGTGCGCATGCGTGTGTGTATTGCCCAGATCATCCCCTACTCATACAGAGGTTGTCTGAAAATAACCCCAACCAGGCGTATTGCAAGTGGTTTGGGAACTATCTGTCAGACAGGACACAATCTGTGCTTTCTGATGGTGGCAAGTAACCTCTGTATTAATAAAGGTGTCCGGCAGGGTTCGATTTTGGGATCTGTCCTCTTCACTATTTATATAAATAATATTGGTAACATTGGTCTATCAGAAAAGACCTGTAATAGTCATCTGTATGCAGATACTGTTGTGTATGCTATTGCCCATACGACTGACAAGGCTATGTTGGAGCTGCAATCTGATTTTGTTGCCTTGCACAATGTCCTTGTTGATTTAAAACAGGTACTTAATGCAGGAAAACTAAATGTATGCTGTTTTTGAATTCTCGTATAAATATTTCAGATGGCTTACACATTTATGCATTGGATGGTTCTTTCATCGAGCAGGTTCCCGACAATAAATATCTGGGCTTTTGGATTGACAATAATTTGTAGTTTAAAAAAACATACCAATGAGCTACTTAAAATTTAAAGTAGTTTTTTTTTCATAGAAATATATAATGCCTCTCCCTAAACAGCAGGAAGCAGATTGTACAGTCAACTTTCCACTACTCTAAAGCCTTTGGATACCGTCTACCATAGTGCCCTTCGCTTTATCGCAGGTGACAGTTATCACAGGTATCAAAAGTTTGTCTGGTCCTCATTAAAGTCCTATGGATCACTTCATTATTCCTTTTTGGTTTACAAAGCTCTACTACACAAATGTCCGACATACCTCACTTAAGATGTTTAAATATTAGACAGCAAACCCAGATGGTTAACTCTCAAGGTTCCACTAGTAATGGAGAGGAGCCATTTGGTCGTGGTTTGCTCTGACACTGTCAAGCACACTCACTCCGACACACACACACACACACGCACGCACGCACGCACGCACGCACGCACGCACGCACACACACACACACACACACACACACACACACACACACACACACACACACACACACACACACACACAGGTAGAGCTCTGTAGAGTGCCTGTCCACACACATCACTGTCTCTCACTGGTCTGACCCACCATGAGACAGCTACCTGATTGGATGACCTTGTTTCTGACCCCTGAGAAAGTAATCTTATTGGCTGACTTTGTGTTTGAACCCAGTGATACATATTTGATTGGTTGACATTGGGTGTGAACCTAGTAATAAGTATTTGATTGGTTGACTTTTTCTTTGACCCCTGAGAGAATGATCTGATTGGCTCTGGCAGTGTTGATGGCTTTGCCAGTGATCTTATCAAGTGACATTGTATTAGTGATTGTTGCGCATTTGATTGGACAGGTGATGCCATGTTCCATTCTTGTGAAAGCCGTTTGAAATGGTTATATTAGGTTCTGATTGGCACTGATGTTGGCCGATGATAGGCAGCTACGAGTAAAATAAACGGTGGCTAATTTAGGTGAAGAGGGAGTTATTTAATTGACCTACAGGTATTGGATGTTTAGTGTCTGTTTTTGAGATCCGATTGGTTGTTTGTGCTTCTCTCTTGTACTGTAGAATAAAGGAATGGGTGGATCAGATGCAGATAGAGCTGGTGAACCTGGCAGACATGGCCAGCGCCGGGAAGAGCCTCACACAGGTACAACACACACACATCCACACACACAGGTGACCTAACCTTTCATAACATATTACAATGCATAGTAATCACTACATACAGTGGGGAGAACAAGTATTTGATACACTGCCGATTTTGCAGGTTTTCCCACTTACAAAGCATGTAGAAGTCTGTAATTTTTATCATAGGTACTCTTCAACTGTGAGTGACAGAATCTAAAAAATCCAGAAAATCACATTGTATGATTTTTAAGTAATTCATTTGCATTTTATTGCATGACATAAGTATTTGATACATCAGAAAAGCAGAACTTAATATTTGGTACAGAAACCTTTGTTTGCAATTACAGAGATCATACGTTTCCTGTAGTTCTTAACCAGGTTTGCACACACTGCACCACTCCTCCATACAGACCTTCTCCAGATCCATCAGGTTTCTGGGCTGTCGCTGGGCAATACAGACTTTCAGCTCCCTCCAAAGATTTTCTATTGGGTTCATGTCTGGAGACTGGCTAGGCCACTCCAGGACCTTGAGATGCTTCTTACGGAGCCACTCCTTAGTTGCCCTGGCTGTGTGTTTCGGGTCGTTGTCATGCTGGAAGACCCAGCCACGACCCATCTTCAATGCTCTTACTGAGGGAAGGAGGTTGTTTGCCAAGATCTCGCGATACATGGCCCCATCCATCCTCCCCTCAATACGGTGCAGTCGTCCTGTCCCCTTTGCAGAAAAGCATCCCCAAAGAATGATGTTTCCACCTCCATGTTTCACGGTTGGGATGGTGTTCTTGGGGTTGTACTCATCCTTCTTCTTCCTCCAAACACGGCGAGTGGAGTTTAGACCAAAAAGCTCTATTTTTGTCTCATCAGACCACATGACCTTCTCCCATTCCTCCTCTGGATCATCCAGATGGTCATTGGCAAACTTCAGACAGGCCTGGACATGCGCTGGCTTGAGCAGGGGGACCTTGCGTGCGCTGCAGGATTTTAATCCATGACGGCGTAGTGTGTTACTAATGGTTTTCTTTGAGACTGTGGTCCCAGCTCTCTTCAGGTCATTGACCAGGTCCTGCCGTGTAGTTCTGGGCTGATCCCTCACCTTCCTCATGATCATTGATGCCCCACGAGGTGAGATCTTGCATGGTGCCCCAGACCGAGGGAGATTGACCGTCATCTTGAACTTCTTCCATTTTCTAATAATTGCGCCAACAGTTGTTGCCTTCTCACCAAGCTGCTTGTCTATTGTCCTGTAGCCCATCCCAGCCTTGTGCAGGTCTACAATTTTATCCCTGATGTCCTTACACAGCTCTCCGGTCTTGGCCATTGTGGAGAGGTTGGAGTCTGTTTGATCGAGTGTGTGGACAAGTGTCTTTTATACAGGTAACGAGTTCAAACAGGTGCAGTTAATACAGGTAATGAGTGGAGAACAGGAGGGCTTCTTAAAGAAAAACTAACAGGTCTGTGAGAGCCGGAATTCTTACTGGTTGGTAGGTGATCAAATACCTATGTCACGCAATAAAATGCAAATTAATTATTTTTCTGGATTTTTGTTTTAGATTCCGTCTCTCACAGTTGAAGTGTACCTATGATAAAAATTACAGACCTCTACATGCTTTGTAAGTAGGAAAACCTGCAAAATCGGCAGCGTATCAAATACTTGTTCTCCCCACTGTAACATCAAACATGGACCTCTACTATCAAGGGACTCATCTTTTTCAGACTACTACATACAGTATATTTAACCAGTTTTTCTCTGTCTGTCTGTCTGTCTGTCTGTCTGTCTGTCTGTCTGTCTGTCTGTCTGTCTGTAGATCTTCCTGGACAACCAGAACCTGTACACAGTAGAGTCTAATGATGCTGAGGAACTAGTCGCTAGGGCAGCCAGGAACATAGAACAGCTGCTACTGAAGAGGGCTGCAGCTCTGGAGGTAAGACACAGGGTTTCTATGCTCCTCAAGTACACCCAACATCAAGGGCTTTATCATTAGTTGAGCTGTTGAGTCAAGTGAGATTGAGCCTTGATGATGCCACTGCTACTGTATTGCACCACAATGGAGTGGTGAGGGATTTAAATGAATGACACATTGACCCAACAGGTAATCTATTTCAAGTCTTATGGGTATGTATGTATGTATGTATGTATGTCAGGTTCCAGTAGTAAAATGCTGAGGTGAGATATGACTATACAGGCCAGGACCAGGGGATGGTTAGAAGACCATGGCAGTGTGAGGGGCAGGTTCTCAACCGAGAGGAGTGATATTCTGTATGGCTGTATGGCCGTGCTAGTTTGAGGGGCTAAGTTGGGAAGTTAGAAAGTGGAAAATAATGCAGCTACTCAGATCTCTGCTCACCACAGTTCATTATAATGAGAGATTTGACCCTGGGGAGGTTATCTCTGTGGTGTGTGTGTGTGTCTTTGTGTGTGAGTGTGTTCCTTTGAACAGAAGTGGGTCAGAGACACATTTCTCTCATCTTCTGCTTGAGTATGGAGTATGCATATGTTTTCTATTCCAAAGCCATCTTATATGTCATAGATATATTGTACTGCTGTGCTAGCTGCAGTGTTTCTCAACCCCTGATCACTGGTCCAGCATTGGTCCCTGGGATGTTGCTGACCCGTCCCTTAGATGGCCAGCTCGCACATGTTTAGCCAGTTTTAATCTAAATGGTCCCTTAATAATGAAAACAGCCCCTAGCTTGCATCTCTCTGTGGTACATGAAGGATTTTACTTCCCTGGTAGTCAGAAACACTCTGCCACGTATAATATGGTATCCAGTAGTGCCTTTATAAGGCAAGTGGAGATGTCTTCACAAGGCTCTCAATGTTTTCCATGGAAGACGATGTTTACGGTTAATCATAAACACAGTTTACAATCTAGCATTTCGCGTTAAACAGTCTCTCTGCTCTGAATGGAAAATAAACAAGCTGGTCCAGTTCGTCTTATCACTGGTACTGCCAGCTAACATATGAACTCAACTGACCCTTGTACTAATGTTCATATCCAATCTCAAAAACTCTGCTGGTATGTATAATGTCACTGTATGAGATGATGACCACTAAGTGTCCTTTCCCTCTGTACTCTATACCTTCTATCACTCTACTTCCCATTTCCACATCGCTCTCTCTCTTTCTCTCTCTGTCTATTACTGTCTCTCTCCGCAGATAGCTTCAAGGCAGGGAGTTATTGCTTTTACCTGTTTTTAAGATGGATTACTGATGGATACATGGATTGAGTAAAGTAGGGGCGGATGTAGCTATGCTCAAAGATAGGAAATGACTCATTGGTTTATAGTCGGGTTTATGAACTCTGATAGATTCATACTTATATCTTTGAGTTTACTTAATGCCAGAGCAGTGTTTCATCTATTACATCAGTCATTGTCGTTCTCACAAAGAGTAAAGAGAGAATATTTTTTATTCTTTGTGATTCACTCCTTTTGATATCTTGGATAAAACAACGAGTGAGGCACACACACACACACACACACACACACACACACACACACAGACACACACACACACACACACACACACACACACGCGCGCGCACGTGCACGCAAGCAAGCATGCACACACACACTCCCTGTGCTTCAATGCTGGGCTAATATCATAGAACAAGGCAGCTTGATGTGATACAGTGATCATGGTGTGTCTTCCAGTGTGTTTCTGTGGAGTTTCCTCAAAGTGCTGGATGTGTCACCAGATGTGTGTGCTGGGCTCTCTCCACTTCTCTCTCTGTCTCATCCCTCTGTCTGTGTGTGTGTGTGTGTGTGTGTGTGTGTGTGTGTGTGTGTGTGTGTGTGTGTGTGTGTGTGTGTGTGTCTGTCTCATGTATTACAGATTAGCGCTCTCAGGCTGCTGGTGGGGGTCTCTGTAGCTGCTGAGCTTCTGTGAGGGTTAACCAGCCCTTGCTTTCTACATGAGTCACACACACACACACACACACACACACACACACACACACACACACACACACACACACACACACACACACACACACACACACACACACATTGCCCCAACAACCATCCTGGGGTTCAACATGTATCTGCAGTGGGGGGCAGTGTCAATGCTTGACTAGAATGGACTAATGGTTTCAGAACAGCAGTATAGTGCAGTGTGTGTGTGTATGCGGCCATGCATGTGTGTGTGTGTGGCTGAAATGGCAGACCTCACCTTTCTAACCCAGCTGTGTTCATTTCAGTATGCCTTATTGACTTAGCTGTCAATAATGGATGAATTGGCAGAGACACTACAATATCATTATTGTATCAAATCAAAGGGAAGAGGTATTCAAATGTGTCTGCATGCCTTGTTGTGAGGTTAATAGCTTGCCAGTGTGCGTGTGTGGCTGAGTGTGCTTGTGCATGTGTGTGTGTGTGTGTGTCAGACTTTGGGCTAGCTTTGTTTAGGGCTCTCAGAGTTTTATTGGGTAAAAATAGTGGTCCAGCAGCTCAGTGAGAGTGGATGAAATGCTCAAGGCCATATCCAATTCCACTGACGTATCTTTCTGTCACTCACTCTCCCGTTCTTCCATCCCTCTCTCACTAGTTTTCTCTCTTTGGTTGTGTGTCGTGTGTGTGTGTGTGTGTGTGTGTCGTGTGTGTGTGTGTGTCGTGTGTGTGTGTGTGTGTGTGTGTGTGTGTGTGTGTGTGTCTCGTGTGTGTGTGTGTGTGTGTGTGTGTGTGTGTGTGTGTCGTGTGTGTGTGTGTGTGTGTGTGTGTGTGTGTGTCGTGTGTGTGTGTGTGTGTGTGTATGTGTGTGTGTCTCGTGTGTGTGTGTGTGTGTGTGTGTGTCGTGTGTGTGTGTGTGTGTGTGTGTGTGTGTGTGTGTGTGTGTGTGTGTGTGTGTGTGTGTGTGTGTGTCTCGTGTGTGTGTGTGTGTGTGTGTGTGTGTGTGTGTGTGTGTGTGTGTGTGTGTGTGTGTGTGTGTGTGTGTGTGTGTGTGTGTGTCGTGTGTGTGTGTGTGTGTGTGTGTGTGTGTGTGTGTGTGTGTGTGTGTGTCGTGTGTGTGTGTGTGTGTATGTGTGTGTGTGTGTCGTGTGTGTGTGTGTGTGTGTGTGTGTGTGTGTGTGTGTGTGTGTGTGTGTGTGTGTGTCGTGTGTGTGTGTGTGTGTGTGTGTCGTGCGTGTGTGTGTGTATGTGTGTGTGTCGTGTGTATGTGTGTGTGTCGTGTGTGTGTGTGTGTGTGTGTGTGTGTGTGTGTGCTGTAATTAAAACCTTAATTATTGATGCAGAGCCGTTAACGCAAATAGCAGACAGATTATTCAGAGAAAGGAGGAGTTAGATTTACACACACACTCTGTCTGAAGCCTTCCCAGACTTCCCATTGGGTTTTTCTATACTGATCGCCTATACAGCTCCTATTGGAAACCATTTCAATTTTGTCCACAGCTCAGGGTGCAATATGTGTGTGTGTGATCTCAGTCCTAAAAGTAGGGTTAAGGGTTCTGTCCAGTTACTAATGGCCTAGTCCAAAACCTCATCCAAAGTAATACCTCATACACACAGAGACCGAAGACTGTGTGTGTGAATGTGTGTGTGTATGTGTGTGTGTGTGTGTGTGTGTGTGTGTGTGTGTGTGTGTGTGTGTGTGTGTGTGTGTGTGTGTGTGTGTGTGTGTGTGTGTGTGCTCTTATGTTCCTCTCTCTGTTGGTGTGAAGCTGGACCTCTCTGAGGTGTATAGTACATTGTGTACCTTGGTGGCCATATGTCTGTGTTATCTTTCTTGGTCTGTGCCTGTGTAACTGACCTGGGTGTGTCACAAGACTGTTGTCACAAGGGCCCTCACCTACTTGTAGGCTGTCTCATCATTGTTGGTAATCAGGTCTACTACTGTTGTCATCTGCAAACTTGATGATTAAGTCGGAGGCGTGGCCACGCAGTAATGGGTTAACTGGGAGTACAGGAAGGGGCTGAGCTCGCACCCTGTTTGGGCCCTGAAGACCTCTCTCTCTGCTCAGCACAACAATCAAGCAATCAAACATAAAGTGGGATCTTCTGGTTTCAGATACCACCCACAGCCATAAAGTGGGATCTTCTGGTTTCAGATACCACCCACAGCCATAAACTGGGATCTTCTGGTTTCAGATACCACCCACAGCCATAAACTGGGATCTTCTGGTTTCAGATACCACCCACAGCCATAAACTGGGATCTTCTGGTTTCAGATACCACCCACATCCATAAACTGTGATCTTCTGGTTTCAGATACCACCCACAGCCATAAACTGGGATCTTCTGGTTTCAGATACCACCCACAGCCATACACTGGGATCTTCTGGTTTCAGATACCACCCACAGCCATAAACTGGGATCTTCTGGTTTCAGATACCACCCACAGCCATACACTGGGATCTTCTGGTTTCAGATACCACCCACAGCCATACACTGGGATCTTCTGGTTTCAGATACCACCCACAGCCATAAACTGGGATCTTCTGGTTTCAGATACCACCCACAGCCATAAACTGGGATCTTCTGGTTTTAGATACCACCCACAGCCATTGGGCTCTTGAGCCTTGAGAAAGGTACAGTACCACTAATGTTTAATGGATCCACTAAAGCAGTTTGAGATAGGGCCATTACCTTATGGAATATGTAACTATTTAGAGTTGTTTGGGTGGTGATGAGAGAGGAAGTTTGAGAATAATTTATTTCAGATTATGGATAATGACAGTAATATAGTTTTCATGATCATACTCATAAAGATTAGCATATATCTGTAATTAATTAGTGTTCTTAAATGCTGGGCTGGGACTATGTGTGTGTGTGTAGCTGTAGGTTTACTGGTTTGGCCTTTGTGAAAGGCCATGTGAAATAGCACAGAAATCTCCAGAGCAATCTTAATGTTGTAAATCCCTCTTCCCACCTTGTGTGTGTGTGTGTGTGTGTGTGTGTGTGTGTGTGTGTGTGTGTCAGAGCTGAATTGGGTACTTTGCATTCTCTACCTGACCTACCTACCCTGCACAGCCAACAGAGACACCACTGGACATCTCTTTTACTCTCTCTCTCTCTCTCTCTCTCTCTCTCTCTCTCTACCTTTCTTAGTATCTTATTGTATATTTTCAATTTTTTGTGTCTCACTCGTCTTTGAAATAAATCCTCCCTCTCTCTCTATGTGATCTGATCGAAGCTGTTTGTTTGTCTTTAGTAATGTCAGTGTGGGTGGGTTGTTTAGTAATGTCAGTGTGGGTGGGTTGTTTAGTAATCTCAGTGTGGGTGGGTTGTTTAGTAATCTCAGTGTGGGTGGGTTGTTTAGTAATCTCAGTGTGGGTGGGTTGTTTAGTAATCTCAGTGTGGGTGGGTTGTTTAGTAATCTCAGTGTGGGTGGGTTGTTTAGTAATCTCAGTGTCGGTGGGTTGTTTAGTAATCTCAGTGCGGGTGGGTTTTTTAGTAATCTCAGTGTGGATGCTGGTAACTCTAATGAACTTATCCTCTGCAGCAGAGGTATTTCTAGGTCTTCCTGTGGCGGTCCTCATGAAGCTGGTTGAGAGAATGCCATGAGTGTGCAAAGCTGTCATCAAGGCAAAGGGTGGCTACTTTGAAGAATCTCACATATTAAATATAAAAACCGTTGAATGAGTAATATTCCAAACTTTTGGTCCCCAGTCATACATCAGTATTCACTGATATCTGTTTATGCATGGTAATCTCTGGGTTAGGATACTAGATGTGCAACCAAGTGGTTCTGCAAGATACTGTATAATGCTCATTAATTTTTTTTTAAAGAATTATGAAAATATTGTCGATGTTAATGCTCTTATTACCATTTTGATCCTGGTTGATGGGTATATCTGTCTAGTGGTTTGTCTATGTATGTGGTCAGGCAGTGTAACACAGCCCCACCCCCCTCACTTTATGTTCTTTGTGTCTTATTGCTCCTTTTTATGAGGGAAGGGAATAGCAGACCTTTGATGCTTATCAAACCAGCTCTCCTTTTCTTCTCTATATATCTTTCTCTTTTCTCTTTCTCTCTATATCGTATCATCTCTGCATTCTCTGTCTATAAATATCTGTCTTGGACCTGCAGAATGACAACTATGACTAGTAGACAGTGGAGAAATATCCCTGCGCTGTACTGTCAACAAGCTCTCACGTTATCAGTGCAGAATTAGACGTTCATCCACGATCTCCAAACGTCATATTTCAAAGTGTCTTTGTAGCTCCTGCTGCTCTATGTTGATCCATTTCTCCAAAACATCAAATTTAGAAGTTAAGGGTTAAGTTAAGGCACTCAGGCAAGGTTATTACGTGTGGTTCATTACAGATACTCCCACAGACACATTCACCTCTGCACTTCCGTACAACAACATTATGATCAAATCAACGTTTTACCTGTCGACACTGATGCTCCATATTGAGAGGTGGATATCCAGTGTTGTTATGGAGACGCAGACAGTAGTTAACTCAGTAATCTAATCAAAGTTCTGTAGCGTGATGTGTTGTATGTGACGTTTAGCGTGTTTAATCTATGTGTTGCTGTTCTCCTCTCAGGATGGGCTGATAACCCTCTGAGCTCCTGTCTGTTAGAGAGAGAGACAGATACAGACAGAGAGAGGCAGATACAGACAGAGAGAGACAGATACAGACAGAGAGAGACAGCTACAGACAGAGAGAGGCAGATACAGACAGAGAGACATATACAGACAGAGAGAGACAGATACAGACAGAGAGAGACAGATACAGATAGAGAGAGACAGATACAGACAGAGAGAGGCAGATACAGACAGAGAGAGACAGATACAGACAGAGAGAGACAGACACAGACAGAGAGAGACAGATACAGATGGAGAGAGACAGATACAGACAGAGAGAGACAGATACAGACAGAGAGAGACAGATACAGACAGAGAGAGACAGATACAGACAGAGAGAGACAGATACAGACAGAGCGAGACAGATACAGACAGAGCGAGACAGATACAGACAGAGAGAGACATATACAGACAGAGAGAGGCAGATACAGACAGAGAGAGACAGATACAGACAGAGAGAGACAGAGAGAGACAGATACAGACAGAGAGAGACAGATACAGACAGAGAGAGACAGATACAGACAGAGCGAGACAGATACAGACAGAGAGAGACAGATACAGACAGAGAGAGACAGATACAGACAGAGAGAGACAGATACAGACAGAGAGAGACAGATACAGACAGAGTGAGACAGATACAGACAGAGTGAGACAGATACAGACAGAGAGAGACAGATACAGACAGAGAGAGACAGATACAGACAGAGAGAGACAGATACAGACAGAGAGAGACAGATACAGACAGAGAGAGACAGATACAGACAGAGAGCGGGGGGGGGTGGACGGAGAGACACAGACAGAGGGAGAGAGAAAGAGGGGGACGGACAGAGAGACACAGACAGAGGGAGAGAGAGAGAGGCGGACGGACGGAGAGACACAGACAGAGGGAGAGAGGGACGGATAGAGAGACAGTGGGAGAGGGAGAGAGGGAAGGAGAGACACATACAGAGGGAGAGGGACGGAAAGGGAGACAGACAGACAGACAGACAGACAGACAGACAGACAGACAGACAGACAGACAGACAGACAGACAGACAGACAGACAGACAGACAGGCAGACAGACAGACAGACAGAGGGACGGAGAGGGAGACAGAGGGAGAGTGAGAGAGGGACGGAGAGACACAGATAGAGGGAGAGAGGGACGGAGAGAGAGACAGAGGGAGAGAGGGAGAGAGGGAGGGAGGGAGGGAGGGAGGGAGGGAGGGAGGGAGAGGGAGACAGATACAGACAGAGGGAGGGAGACAGACAGACAGAGGGAGAGCGAGAGGGAGAGGAAAATAAATAAAGAAAAATAAGTGTAATTAGATCTCCTGTCTCCCCCCTCCTCCCCTCTAGGGGAGAGGAGCCTCGTCAAAACCCTGTCATGAATTTTTAACGCTTCTGTCGATCAGCACTCTCAGGAGGTGTGTGTGTGTGTGTGCTGTGACTGTACTGTAGCTTTATTGTTGATCATATCTCATTCAGCCATGTTACTGGCTCTGTATTTCTCTGTATTTTGTATTACTTAAATCTCTTGTGATGAATAAAACATTATTATGACCTGGTATCATTGATCTTATCCTCACACAGCACATACACAGTACTGGTGATCTAGTATGAAGGGAGGAGATGGATGGGAGGTCTGAATGGAGGAAGACATATTTGTACAGTTTGTATTCATGCGTATGTGTGTGTATGTCAGTGTATGTACGCGTGTGTATATTTGCATGTGTATTTGTGCCGGTGTCAGGGGTTTTGTGTGTTTAAAGCACCTCACAGCTTGTATAGTTGAGATGGAAACGGAACCGTCTAGAACTCAGCCTAGGACTTCAGGAGAGCAGAGTGGGTTGGAAGGAGAGGGGGGTTGTTACAACTGCAACTAATTATTATAGTCTTACTTTCCTAATTAGGATGTGACAGTGTTTCCCTTTTCCTGGACAGACATAGGTACATTTTAATATTACACCTATGGCAGGGTTAACACACACACACAAGCAGACACACACACAAACACAACCCTAACACCATGTCATTCCACATACACCGTATCCATAGCAACTTACAGTTACACACGCACCTAGCAGTTGTGTCATTTGGCAGATGCTAACATACTGTATATATTATATACTAACTAGGGTGCTGGTCTTCCTGTTGATGACTTGGGGCTGACAGGAGATCTTATGCGTGGCAGGTGGGTGTATTTAAGGTCTGTAGTTAAGGCCCACAGACTGGAACACCACACCTCATACTGGGACACAACATCTCAGCAAGGATCACTTTACATACAGCGGGTGAAATAAGTATTGAACATGTCACCATTTTTCTCAGTAAATATATTTCCAATGGTGCTATTGACATGAAGGTTTCACCAGATGTTGGTAACAACCCAAGTAATCCATACATACAAAGAAACCAAAACAAATAAGTTCAGAAAATAAGTTATGTGTAATAATGTGAAATGACACAGGGAAAAAGTATTGAACTCATGAAGAAAGGGAGGTTCAAAAAGGCATGGAAAGCCAAGACAACAGCTGAAAACTATCAGTAATTAAAAAGCAATCCAGCCCCCTGTCAGTGCAAATTAATATCAGCTGGTTCAGTCCCAAATGATGGCCTACAAAAAGGTCTCATTGCCAAGGTGTCACACAAGACACATCTCATGATGGGTAAAAGCAAAGAGCTGTCTCAAGACATTCGCAACCTAATTGTTGCAAAACATAATGATGGCATTGGTTATAGGCGCATTTCTAAGCTTCTGAATGTTCCAGTGAGCACTGTTGGGGCCAGTGGAAAGACAATAATTTCACCATAAATTTGCCTCGACCAGGTGCTCCTCGCAAGATTTCTGACAGAGGAGTGAAAAGAATAATCAGAAGAGTTGTCCAAGAGCCAAGGACCACTTGTGGAGAGCTTCAGGTACTGTTGTCTCAAAGAAAACATTAAGTAATGCACTCCACCGCTATGGCCTGTATGCACGCTCACCACGCAAGACTCCATTGCTGAAAAAAAAGCATGTTGAAGCTCATTTAAAGTTTGCTGCACAACATTTGGAAAAGGCAGTGAAATACTGGGAGAATATAGTGTGGTCAGATGAGAGCAAAATTGAACTGTTTGGATGTCATAATACACACCATGTTTGGAGGAGAAATGGCACTGCACATCACCCTAAAAACTCCACACCAACAGTGAAGTTTGGAGGTGGGAACATCATGGTGTGGGGCTGCTTTTCAGCAAATGGTACTGGCAAATTTCACATAATTGAAGGAAGGATGAATGGGCATATTTACGAGGAGCACCTGGTCGAGGCAAATTTATGGTGAAATTATTGTCTTTCCACTTCCGTATTATGGCCCCAACAGTGCTCACTGGAACATTCAGAAGCTTAGAAATGCGCCTATAACCAATGCCATCATTATGTTTTGCAACAATTAGGTTGCGAATGTCTTGAGACAGCTCTTTGCTTTTACCCATCATGAGATGTGTCTTGTGTGACACCTTGGCAATGAGACCTTTTTGTAGGTCATCAGTTGGGACTGAAACAGCTGATATTAATTTGCACTGACAGGGGGCTGGATTGCTTTTTAATTACTGATAGTTTTCAGCTGTTGTCTTGGCTTTCCATGCCTTTTTGAACCTCCCTTTCTTCATGTGTTCAATGCTTTTTCCCTGTGTCATTTCACATTATTACACATAACTTATTTTCTGAACTTATTTGTTTTGGTTTCTTTGTATGTATGGATTACTTGGGTTGTTACCAACATCTGGTGAAAATTTAATGTCAATAGCATCTTTGGAAATATATTTACTGAGAAAAATGGTGACGTGTTCAATACTTATTTCACCCGCTGTATATGATAGAGTGCCTATAACTATAACTGTGTCAAAAACTCCTCACACAGCCGAGCACTGGGACAACATGTCACTTCAATCTTAAGCCCGTGATACACTGGCCCAAGATTTCTTTAGGCAGTATTTCCTAACCCCTAACACTGGAATGATCCAAAAGGTATTATAATTTCAATGGCCAATAATTAATAAATGTAAACATATCACAAAAATATTCAACAATAAAGATATTAGGAAAACACCCCTCAACAAATGCTAAAACATTAATTAGGTTGGATAGATTTGTATATGCATGTGACTGCGCGCACTCTCCCAATCTGTCCACAAACAAAATGCAGTGGTGAGTACAGGTCGCCGATACAATGTAACTTTAAACGCTAATAAACAATGTATTTCTATTCAATGTGACCTATTGTATAACAACTGTGGGTCATGTGATCTTTTGTATAACATTTGTGGGACATGTTTAGCGATAGGAATTAACTTGAAAACGTTACCAACATGAGCAAACATTTGCAAAGTGTATTTGGGGCCAAATGGGGGTATAGCAATGTAGAGGAAAGCTTTATCTCTCTCCCTCTCTCCCTCTCTCCCTCTCTCCCTCTTTCCCTCTCTCCCTCTCTCGCTCTCTCCCTCTCTCCCTCTCTCTGTGTATCATGTTGTGGAGTTTAAATAAAGGTGATGTGCGTGCGATGTGATCTGTGTCCTGGCATGGCCACCGTCATACAGGAGCTGCAGTAGCTGTAAACAGAATATACTGTATTACCCACTTGTGTATGTGTGTGTGTCAGAGCGAGTGAGACAGGAGTGTGTGGAGGTGACTGTCGTTTTATCCTCTCTGGTGTTTTACTTTGAGTGACAGCTCTTCAGATAGTAATCCCTCCCTCTTGACTTTCTACTATGAGCCGAGACACACACACACCCTCTTGACTTTCTGCAGAGTGCTGCAGCTCCTTCTCTCCCTGGTGAAGTGTGTGTGTCCTTTAAATCATGACCCTATGAGACTGTTACTCTTATTCCTCTATCTGATTCCATTTGGGGTGGCAGGTAGCTGAGTGGTTAGAGTGTTGGGCCCATAACCAAAAGGTTGCTGGATTGAATCCCTGAGCTTGCAAGGTAAAGAAATCTGTTGTTCTGCCTCTGAACAAGGCAGTTAACCCACTGTTCCTAGGCTGTCATTGTAAATAATAATATGTTCTTAACTGACTTGCCTAGTAAAATAAAGGTTATATAAAAATACTAAAGAACTAGGCTCTCTCTGATATGTGTCAATGTCCATATATCTGTATGAATGTCTCTTTAGAATACTCAAGAGTCAGGTTGAGGCCTGAGATGGCGGCGCCTAAAGAACTGAGCCATCATATAAGCCTAATGATGTGGTACAATAGGTTTTGTACATATACTGCATTTTACCATAGTAGCTATATGCAGTGCAAGCAATAGTTTCTTTAAAGACATGCTCCATGACTTTGGTGACTACTAAGTATATTTTAAACCTCCTGCTTCGGGCTGGATGTGTAGTTGATACATTCCATAATCTACGAGCAGAATTACTGTCTTGCCTCAATTAGCCACGAAATCCTTAGTTTGAAAAGGACTGTTTTTCTGGAAGCTGTACTGCGCCATATTCCCTCAGTTTCCCCCCACGTGGGCCAGCCCAATAGCAATTTGAGTTCTAGCCACTGAGCTTCAGCCACTTGCCATTGCAGTGACACCTAGCAAGATGTACACACAGCAGAACGAGAGAGAGATCAATGACATGGTGCACATATCTGCACATATATGACGTAGTACTTCATTTCCGGGTACCACTTTTGGCTCGTGAGCTCTACTTTCAGAACTACTGGCTAAAAAGTATACAAAAGTACCGGAGAATCTCTTAATTATGCTTCCATATTGAAATATGCCCCTTTTCATCTGAATGTGTCCAAAAATATGGGTAACACTGTATCTACAGGGGGACTCAAAATGAAGTGTTACCGAGATATTTAAAGTATACGTTTTTAAAAGTGTCATCTTTGTCCTTTCTAGACTCTGGCAACAGCAGCTGAGAACTTCCAGATGGAACACCAGTGGAAGGATGAGTATGCGGTAAAACTCTGATTCTACTTATAACCAACATTACATTTACATGATATACTATACGTGTAACTCGCCCCTGCCATCACCAATGTGTAGTAAGAATGTGGCCGATGTGTGTCAGCTGTTTAGTACTGGAACACTCACTACTCATTGGCTGAGAGACGGCAACCTCAGATGACCTTACTGTACATGGTGTTCTCTCACTGCTCTCTTTATGGGCTGGAGAGGAGGGAGGATAGGGTTTCAACACGCAAACCAGTGTTTCCCCTAGGATTTTTTTCAGCAGCGGTGGCAAGGGTAGCGGGGTTAGCTAAATGAATTGAATGTAATACTGCACACACACATACACACACACACACATAGAAAGACACACATACATGCACTCTCTCACACATACACACACTGGCACGCTTGAGTTAGTGGCCATGCATCCTGTTTTAATAGTTGAACAAGGCCAATATGGTTTATTGTTGTTGTTATAAAATGAACTGTTATTATTCATTCCATATTATGGCCCATTAAACCACATATGTCCACAGATGGCCTCTACCTAACAAGTACCTCTCTCTCTCTCTCTCTCTCTCTCTCTCTCTCTCTCTCTCTCGCTGTCCCACAAACACACTTGCACACATACACACACATACGCACACACACAAATGCTCACTAAGCGATTTGTATTATTTGTTTCAGGATGGTGACATTGTTTACTACAATGCAAAGGACAATGTGAGTATATTTCTTCCTTCTCTAACAAACACATGATTCTCACAGAGAGCTGAATCTATAATCAACCCACAATCTCACTCAGATACAGACTGGTGGTTTGGTCTAGGACAGCTCCCCCTCTCTTTCTCTCTCTTTCTCACTCACTCTTTTCCCGTCCCCGTAAACCCTCTTTGCTCTCCTTCTTTTCCCAACCTCCTCAATCCCTTTCTATCTTCGTCCCTCACACCTCCCTCCCTCCCTCCCTCCCTCCCTCCCTCCCTCTCTCCCTCCCTGTCTTAATATCCTCCTTTCTCTCAGGTGAAGAGGTCTCTGGTGTGCTTCTACTAATTGACAGCTGAGATGTATGAGCTGCTACTGTTGCTTTATTATGAGACTCTTCCTATTCCCCTTCCCCCATTCCCTCTTCTCTCTCTCTCTCTCTCTCTCTCTCTCTCTCTCTCTCTCTCTCTTTCTCTCTCGTTCTTCCTCATCTCTCTGTCCCTCTCCCTCTCTCCCATTGATGTGAATTGGTGAACGCACTATTGGAGATATCCATCAAGCTGTCTCCTCTCCTTTTAATAGTAGGCTGTATGTGGAAGAAATGTGTCATAGTAATCCACAGAGGTTGGTACAAGCAGTTTTAGCCTTGAAGCTGAGGCCGGTTTAACCCAGCTCCCTCCACACCATTCCTTCCTCTGAACCAGTGTAGTATAGAACCACTAGACAGGTATCTAATGATGGACAGCTGTTTAGAACAGTACCCTGATAGAAATGGACATGCACATCTAAACTATTAGGCTCTCTGTTACATACAGATCCAGACATTGGACATAGGTTGTACTCTGTTCTAAATCACTGTCTGACACTGTATAACCCGCTCTCTTTCTCCTCTCCTCTCCTCTCCTCTCCTCTCCTCTCCTCTCCTCTCCTCTCCTCTCCTCTCCTCTCCTCTCCTCTCCTCTCCTCTCCTCTCCTCTCCTCTCCTCTCCTCTCCTCTCCTCTCCTCTCCTCTCCTCTCCTCTCCTCTCCTCTCCTCTCTAGTTGGAGGTGAATGAGACAGAGGGTAGGAAGAACCGGATCAGGCCAGCCTTTAAGGAAGATATGTTGTTTAAACGCCTCACCTCTCACAACCACACTGCTGTACACATCCCTACTGACATCTACGATGGCTGTGAGTACACGTACACGTACACACACACACACACACACACACACACTTTGTAAACATGGATACGACACATACAAATCCCTAGAGAAATGGTACTGTACCTTTAGAGCAACATTATTATGTTTGTTCGTTATGTGTCTTAACCTGAAAAAGGACCTTGACATAATAATAACATATGCCATTTAGCTTTTATCCAAAGCAACTTACAGTCATGTGTGCATACATTTTTACATATGGGTGGCCCTGGAAATTGCACAATCCTGGCATTGGAAGCGCCATGCTCTACCAACTGAGCCATACAGGACCTTGGGGCTTTGGAAAGTGTTTTATTGATAATCTGTATTTTTCAGACACAACATTCTCCTTATGGAGACAGCATCCACACATGACAGCATGTCCTGTCCATGTTGTCTGCATAATATTTAAGGAACTTACGTATACGCTACACTAAATACTAAACTGGGTAGGGTACAGTATGTGGTACAGTTGGTTTGCTAGTTGGTTGCTGTGATAATACCCATAAAACCTCGCAGTCAAACAAGGAAATGGTTCCAATCTTTTTTCCACCATTCATTTTAGAAACACTAAAATATGGGCTGTGTTTCGTGTAGGTTTACCCTGGCGTGACGTTTTGATAACCATGTAAATCTCTTTAGGACAAAGTGGCTTTTCCCTGTTTGACCGCTAGGTTTTATGGGTATTATGATACCTCCACTGTGGGGCTCTTTTGGGTTGGTTGGTAGCATTGTGTTTTCACTGATATTTACCTGCTGTCTAAAAGCTGGGTCTCCTGAGTCCTTCTGACATTAGCTTTGTCTGCTTTGTCTAATATTGATGGGTGCTGCTACTGCTGATTTCTATGTGTGTGTTGATATGTGTGTGATTAAACTTGCGTGTGTGTGCGTGCGCTGGGTCATTAGCGTGTAGCGTGTTGCGTCAGCCCTCACACTGAGAGGCAGAAGGATGTAGTCACTCCTTCAGCATGCACCTCAGCCTGCTGGGATAGCATTTGGAACGAAGGTTACCCACTACTGACCTCACAGGGAAAGGGAAAGGGAAAGGGTGTATGTGAGTAATTAGTGTGTGTGTACAGGTGTCCGTGTGAGCTAGGGTTTTAGCATGTATGTGTATCTTGTCCTTTTCCAGACTCTTTGCTGGCTGGGGTCGGGGATTGTTGCCATGGTTCCTTCCGCTCTCTTTGGGGAAGGCTTGTGATTGGTGGACCGTAATGAGTCTGTGTCATTCCAGTGTGCTTCTGGGTAATAGTATGAGTTTGGGTCTCACCTAGAGAGGGAGAGAGGCAGAGAAAAATATGAGAGAGGAAGGGAGAGAGAGAACTTTGTTTAATGTCCTTGGAAGATGATTGGTTGTTTAGTAGGTGCACATAGCCGTCCTGACCAATATTGCTATTAAGAATCCCCGTAGAAATCAGAAAACGCAATAATCCATGACTTCTGTGAATGCTATAATGTCCAAAAGTTATGGTCAGAGTTAGAAAGTTGTCTGTCAGAAGTATTACAATGAAAATTAACTTTTAATCCATCTGTCTGCATATTTCAAGACATGGCATATGAGGGTGCAGTGAGATACCCGATGAGTCGGGTGATACTTTTCAATCATCTTAAAAAAACATATACTTAAAAGCTGGATTAATCCTCTGTTGTTAACACAAGGGAAAGGTCAAATGCTTTATTATCTAAGTGTTGAAACTACATGGGCGATGGAGAGAAACAAAATGATGCAGTTTGAGGCCATGTGGTGGAGAGTGATGCGGACAATGGAGATGTGCGTGTAACCGTGTGAGTCCATTAAATATTATGGATGAGTGCAGCAAATAGGTAGAGGACATGCTGTCATGTGTGGATGTTGTTTCCCATGTCGTTGATGTTTGTTTGCATCTGTATGCTTTCGTTTGTAGACATTGGAAAACCCAAGGTGTTCTCTTCTGTATAGTATTGTCACGACGTTGCTTGTTGGGGAGGTTTATGACCCCCCCCCCCCCCAATAAATTCCTTTCTCTCCCTCTCTCTCAAACCGTTCTACAGAATGGACTCTTGGAGAGAGTCTTTGTCACCACAGAGAGAGAGACTTGGCAATACATTAACATCAAAAAGTTGGGAATGGAACAATATTTCCATTTCTTTTCCAGTTGAAAGTGTCCATTGGTAATTAAAGAATATATACAAAACAAATAATAATAATAATAATAATAATAATAATAAAAATTAAAAATTTAAGAATATGATGCCAGACTAGTTGTTGTCTAGGACATTAAATCTGACCACAGGATGGTATAAACCATATCTTTGGAAGTCTACACATTCTGATAAACAATCAGATAAACATGTAATTTTTGTGCAATTTAGATGTTTGAATATGAAACTATTTGTGAAAAGATGAAATGTAATTTCTAACCTTTATGAATGAGAAAAGTGATTTCATAAGTAAACTCACATCAGTCAGTAGCCACACCCAGGTGAGCAGACATTGGTTGAGAGCTATGAAACACGCCCTTCTCTCCCTAGTATAAAGCCCGTTGCCGGAAGTAATACTCCACGTTCCAGAAATGCAAGGACTTTGTCCGAATGCATAGAAGGGCGACTTTTTTTTTTTTTCAATGTGGAGGTGACGACTGACACGTGGATTGGTGAAATTCGACGAAGACCAGCCAGAATACAGTATGAGCAGATTATGGCAACTTGGTATGAACTTTGAACCAAGTCTCACTAAAGTAGAAGTGATTAGATCTTAGTGGTCGCAGTTGTTAAGACGAACACAGACAATCTCTCTACAGACACTACAACTAGGAAGACTCTCCCAAGGACCAGAGTCTTCCGTCTCCAACCTATCTATCGAAGCCAAGCTCAAACCGTAAATATATAATTGCATTTCATTTATCCAAATGGGCGGTTATTAATGTGCATATGTGTTGATATTGATGTGAGCAGATATGAGCAGATCTCCCATAGAGACTATCATTCCTTTGTCCCAGAGCCTTTCGTTTCATCCAACCCCTCCCCTTCCTTTGTGTAACTAGCTGTCATATCGGAAAAGCCCACTAGGGTCCTTTCACTGCCTGATTGCTAACATGTATTATTTATCCTGTATGTATATATATATTTAATTCTGTGTGATTCTTTAGCTAGTAAATAAATCATTAAGACAATTTGTGGATGCTGATTTAAACATGGGAGCTAGGATTCGTGCAGATTTAGATCTTGGGGCGGCAGGTAGCCGAGTCATTAGAGCGTTGGGCCTGTAACCGTAAAGGTTGCTGTATCGAATCCCAGAGCTGACAAGGTAAAAATCTGTCGTTCTGCCCCTGAGCAAGGCAGTTAACCCACTGCTATTTACATTCATACTGTCTTTTTATTTGGAAGACAGTACTCTATAAACACACTTCCTTGGTGTCCCAGGTTATTAATGAGTTAATTGTTGCAGGATTTAATTCAATCACCTCATCAATTAAATGTTGAATAAACAATTTTATAAAATATCATGTCTCACATTTAATCAAAGCCAGAGACACGGCAGTATTGTTCTGCTGAGAGAGAGAGAGAGAGAGACAGACAGAGAGCGAACAAGAGAGCAAGAGAGAGAGAGGGAGAACCAGAGAGCAGATTCATACGTGAGTCAGGTTCCAACTGTTCAATTTGACCCAGAGTCCATAAAGGCTACAGGAATAGGCCAGGGCTGGCCACGCAATGGGGGGGAAATTAGATTTTCCAGTCGAGAGGGAGCAGCACATTTAGGAAATCATCCTTCCTGGTGGAAGCGATGAATGAACATGTGTGCGTATTCATCGTCCCTGATGGGAGACGTAGAAACAGAATGTTGGGAATATTATTATTATTTTTTATTTTTTATTTCACCTTTATTTAACCTGGTAGGTCAGTTGAGAACAAGTTCTCATTTGCAACTGCGACCTGGCCAAGACAAAGCAAAGCAGTGTGACAAAAACAACACAGAGTTACACAGTAAACAAACAATTAGAACAGACATGACTAACAGAGCTGGAAAACCACACCTCATCTACCTCACAAATGAGAGAGGGAGAGGGAAGGAGGGAGAGGGAAGGAGGGAGAGAGGGAGACGGCGCATAAAATGATCTATGAACTCACTAATGGTCAGGAGCCATAATCAGAGCTCCCATTGCTGCCTTAGAAAATGTTAAACAAGCAATCTAATACAGAAGCATCTTTAGGCTCACCCTCTTAATCATCTATTGTCACCTCTACACCGAACTTACAGAAACATGCTCCACAATTGGCAGTGTTTTCTTTTCCCAGTATGCTGCAGAAATATGTTGTAATACTTAAAATGAGCTTGTGGCTCTTGGCTTTGTTAGGCACAAACTGACCATTGGAATAGTCTGAGGTGTGGCTGAACTATGAACTAAAAGAGCCAAAGACTATGGTTGTATATCACACAGATCACATCCCCACAAGGCAAGATAATGTAATGTTTCTATAATGATTTCCCCTACACACACACACACGACTCTGGCAGCTCTAGCTTCATTATCTTTTTCCCTCTAGAGATAGCTACGTATATATTCAAATTAATTGTGTTTGCTTTACCCACAAATAAGGCACGTCACACCCAATACAGTATACATATTTATCTATTTATCACACACACACTCACACACAAACATCTGCATACACTCAGACTCAGAGAGTGTCAGAGAGATGGAGAGATGGATGGAGGAGTGTGTGTGTGTGGTTCATCCATCATAGTGCGTGTGATGTGACGGCGGTCTGGTCTCTCAGCTGTCTGTGTCTGTGTCATTACATTCATAATGCCTGTTTCCTCTCACAGCATCCATCACACACACACACACACACACACTCACACACACACACACACACACACATAGGAAAGGACATATCCATCACTCTTCTCTCTTCTCCACTCACCACCTGTGTCAGTCCACCTACCACTCATATCCTCCTCAATGTGGATCAGAACCTCAAACTGTGTTACACACACACACACACACACACACACACACAAACACAAGATAGAGAAGGCTATCCATCAAACAGGCTATAAGTGGACCCTCAGGCTACTGGAGAGGGAGGAAGGACCGAGAGAAAGAGGGAGAGAGAGATTAAGAGAAAGAAGGGAAGCAATTGGGGTGAAGTTAAGCAATCAGTTGCCTAGACTGTGAATGAGTTTTAGGGATGGACATTTGACATTTTCTGGCTGTTTCGAGTACTCTTATTATAATTTTTTACTCGAGTACCTGGATGAAAATGAAAATAGATTACAGATAACAAGTTCTAATTGCTAAATTGCCCCATATATATTCAGTCAATAAAAAACGAGACATTTGAGAATCATTAATTGAAACTATAATGAGCTGAGTTACCTACTCGGCTCTAGTGGCGTCACAGCTGCACTTTGCAGTGGCCAAAGATGTTATGTGAGATTGCTGCTGCTGCTTGTCCCACTCCGAGAATGTTTCTTTGTGTTTGATAAGCATATGATTTGTCATGGAGCTGGTTGTAATTTCTGCCCGGCATCAGACACATTTTGTGCTTCAGTTGCACTTCCCCACTTGGATGAGAATTCATAAACTATCAGCAGACAGCGCTCTGTTTGATGTGTAGCCTCCTTTTCTCTGGTACTTTTCTCAGTGTAGCCTCCTTTTCTCTGGTACTTTTCTCAGTGTAGCCTCCTTTTCTCTGGTACTTTTCTCAGTGCAGCCTCCTTTTCTCTGGTACTTTTCTCAGTGTAGCCTCCTTTTCTCTGTTACTTTTCTCAGTGTAGCCTCCTTTTCTCTGTTAAAGAATAACAAAACATTACATTAGGACATGTAGCTGGCTACATTCTTTCTATTATAAACATTAGAAATATGATGGCCATGCATTATTTTAGCAAAAAAATACTTTTTAATTGTAAGCCCATTTGCTTGTGTGGCTGCTAGCCAAATAGCGTTGCACTTCTGTTGTCATCTGATGAAAATGAAGCTTTTTCTGAATAATGTGTTGCACAAATGTATTTTCTGTAAAGGAAAACTATAGTTGCATGCCCCTGATCACTCTATTGAAGCAAAAAAACAACACTGATCATCTAATCAAAACGCAGCTTTTTGATATTCTGAGATTTGAAAATGCAGATTTCTGAACTCTAAAGGTGTCGGCATGCTTCAGTCGGCTAGCCGAACCGAACGATTGGTCGCATACTCCCTTAAAAGGCCTTCGCTTGAAAAACGTGAAAGAAAGCGGCAATAGTACTCTTTGTCAAGCTTGAGACGCTGTAGCTTCTTCAAAATAGTCAGAATTTTACATCAAACTAAGATGTTTGTTAAGTACGAGTCATCTCTAGTTGAATGACCGACGAAGGGGCGTAGACTTCGGCTCAGAATTTCGGCTTGCCTCCAGAAACATTTGGTGTACCCAAACAGCCGAACAAAAACGTCATAAAATGTTATATCATATGCACAAACTCAAAGCAGCTCGGTATCCGTGTCTAGTGCTTTGTCACCACAGAGTATTTGAAAAAATGTGGATCTCTGGTAAAGATTGATTTTTGACAATCATTAGAGTACTCAATTACTCATGCACTCCCCTAATGATTATAATGACATAGATTGTGAGTGATATGACTGATATGTTGTTCTTTTCATCTGGTTAGCCTCTTCCCTGGTGGTGTGGATGACTCAGCTCAGTCAGGGCTGGGATAACCTCTCTGTTAGCTCTATTTATACACACACACACAGTCTTGTATAACTAACCTTGTGGGGACACACATTTCAGTCCCATTCAAAATCCTATTTTGCATAGCCCTAAACCTTACCCTTACCCTTACCCTTACCCTAAACCTAACCTAACCCTTACACTAAACCTAAATCTAAACCTAAACCTAACCTAACCTTAACCCTAACCCTAAACCTAACCCTAACCCTAACTCCTAACCCTAAAACTAACCCTATCTCCTAACCCTAACCCTAAACCTAATTCTAACCCTAACACTCATTCTAACCTTAACCCTAAACCCCCTAGAAATAGCACATTACCTTGTTGGGAATAACAAAATGTCCCCACAAGTATAGTTAAACACATCCACGCTGGCGTTCCTTTGTGTCTCCTGGGGTAGAATGGAGAATGGTTGAATTAGTTATTCAGGTCTAAATGCTAGCCCTTTGACACAGTCAGTTATTGCTTTGGGGGGTGAGATGTAATATTTGCCCCTGTCTCCAGTTGGAGAGGGATGGAAGAGGGAGAGGGATGGAAGAGGGAGAGAGAGGGAGAGGGATGGAAGAGGGAGAGGGATGGAAGAGGGAGAGGGATGGAGAGGGAGAGGGATGGAGAGTGGGCGTGTGGCTGCATGTTAATGAATCTCCTGTCGGAGGAACCAGTCTGCAGCTTTATCTCTCTATGGAGGCATTCTCATCTGGAACTGTTTTGTCAAGTTCTGTTTTTGCGTTAGCCAACTCTGTTCGTTGTAATGCCAATGTCATGTTTGGCATGACAAGGAGTTGGCATTTGTGTGAAAGAAAGATGGATGGAGAAGAGAGAGATGTGTGTGGGTGAGTGTGTCTAATCCGTGTGTAAGAGTGTGTACATATTGGTGTATCTGGGAATCGTTGACACAGTTCAGTGCTCTGCTCAGCTTAGTTCTCTTACGCTGCAGCCCTCTGTCTCGCATGCTCATGCATATTAGACACACACACACACACACACACACACACACACACACACACACCCGTCCTGTTTTCAGATCTTTCATCTCTCCTCATGAATGTGGTTTGTTAAATATGACAGCTCAGACTGGTTTCAACTGTGTTCTGTCACCTCTGGTCTCTTGACCCTTACTATGACTGTGATATGGGGTTGTCCCACCTAGATAGTTTAAGATGAAGGCACTAACTGTAGTACGTCGCTATGGATAAAACAAAAACATTTAAATGTAAAAATGTTAAGTTTCTACATGACACTTTTCACAATATTAATCCGTCTGTTGGTGGCATTGTAAATTGTAATCTTAATTGAACATTAGCTGTTTTGTGTGTGTGTGTGTGTGTCTGTGTGTGTGTGTGTGTGTGTGTGTGTGTGTGTGTGTGTGTGTGTGTGTGTGTGTGTGTGTGTGTGTGTGTGTCTCTGTGTGTGTGTGTGTGTGTGTGTGTGTGTGTGTGTGTGTGTGTGTAGCCACCATCGTGCTGAATGAGTTGAACTGGACAGAGGCGCTGGAGGATGTGTTTAAGAAGAACAGAGAGGATGACCCTACTCTGCTCTGGCAGGTGTTTGGTAGTGCTACTGGACTGGCCCGATACTACCCAGGTAACACACACACACACACACACACACACACACACACACACACACACACACACACACACACACACACACACACACACACACACACACACACACACACACACACACATAGACACACACACACACACACACACAAAACAGCTAGATATTCAATTAAGATTACAATTTACAATGCCACCAATGCCATTATCATTGTTAAGTTACTGTGTCCTAGTTTCTATTAGTTTGTTTATATGCATATAAACAGAGTCACAATTCTTCCACGGTTTCTATATGTAATGTACATAAAGCATTAACCTAGATAGGAGCTAGACTGTATGCATTAAAGGTGAAGTCTGTGATAGTGGTTGTAGTCAACGCTACTTCATACTGTAGCAGGTGGGTGTATAGGAGCTATGAAACAGCAACCTTTGTTAGACTTAATCATCAAGTCACATTGTCACAAATGCATACATTTCATACTATTCTACTTAACTCCTATCAGAAGTAAAAACATACTGTAATGTTTTGATAGTAAACTGAAGATGAGGATAATATTCAGCAACTATTTGTTCCATGGTTTCAGTGTTAAATAGGGTATTTAAGGGTATATCAGTTTGGATAGTAAACTGTGTATTGTAGGGATTCTAACCCAGATCCACAGTACATTATGGTTGTTAACCCAGACTCTGTGTCCTCTCCAGCCTCTCCATGGATGGATGCTCGGAAGACCCCCAGTAAGATTGACCTGTACGACGTACGCAGGAGACCCTGGTGAGAAACCTCTCTCTCTCTCTCTCTCTCTCTCTCTCTCTCTCTCTCTCTCTCTCTCTCTCTCACTCACACACACACTCATTCATGCACACCATAAACCAGATTCTTTATGCACAATATATATGTTCATAACCATTGTATGCACTGTGTTTATAACCTTTGTGTGTGCTGTGAGTATGCTTATAACCTCTGTGTGTATGTGGTGTGTGAAGGTACATTCAGGGAGCTGCCTCACCCAAGGACATGCTGATCCTAGTGGACGCGTGAGTCACAACACACACTTCACTATTACACTGCCGCACAGTAACACTATACCGTACTATCTAAACATAGTACAGTATACCAGAGTACTGTACCTCCCTGTTGTCTGGTCTGACCATCATTTTCTTATTCTCTGGTTTGAATGTAACTATAGGAGTGGCAGTGTGTCTGGTCTGACTCTGAAGCTCATCAGGACCTCTGTCGGTGAGATGCTGGAGACTCTGTCTGACGATGACTATGTTAACGTGGTCTATGTAAGTATATATACATTAATTCATTCAGAGATAGAGAGAGAGAGAGAGAGAGAGAGAGAGAGAGAGAGAGACAGAGAGAGAGAGAGAGAGAGAGAGAGAGAGAGAGAGATGTTAATGCACCATGTTTAACAACACTAATGCACCATGTCTACAGTAAGGCATTCTACAGTTGTGTTTACATACACACTGAGAAACCAGTTTATTGGTTGATTTGGATCCCCATTAGCTTTTGCAGAAGCATCAGCTATTCCTCCTGGGGTTCACAAAAAGCACACAACATGACAAGTAACAAAGCACTGATACACTGATAGACAAGGACAGTCACACACATTTTTAATACAAAGATATACAAACTATACAACTAAAAAATAATATGTGTGTCCCCTCACAGTCCCTGCCGTTCAATGATATGTTTTCATTATCTGTTATTGGATTACCTTAAATCAACTGGTACAGATGATGTCCCTGTAGTACCATATCACGAGCTCTCGTGCACACACACACACACACACACACACACACACACACACACACACACACACACACACACACACACACACACACACACACCATCCTCCTGTCCTGTGGGTATTGTAACCTGACACTAATTAATTCATCTCTAATATTACCAATAAATCCTTGTTCATTAACAGCAGCCTGGGGACTAAACTGACATTTGGACACACACACATCGCTAACGTTATCGGGTTGTCAGACGAATACAGATATCTTTGTCTTAGTGTGTGTCCAGCTCTTTTCTCTTGCCAGTTCAGTGTTGTTAGCTAGCCAGTTGCAGCTAGGCGGTCATGTGGTCTAAGTGAACAGGGAGGCTGTATAGAGCCTGTACTGGGATTAGGGACTAGAGATTAGCTCTCTGCTCAGTGTCATCTGTAATCCAGCCCCAACCCATCTCTCTCTCTCTCTCTCTCTCTCTCTCTCTCTCTCTCTCTCTCTCACACACTGGGGCTCAGCTAATAAGATCACAGGAGACCAAGGGAATTACATACAAACACACCGAAACACATTCATAATGGACATACCATAATACACAGTGTGTGTGTATATATACAGCGGGTGAAATAAGTATTGAACACGTCACCATTTTTCTCAGTAAATATATTTCCAAAGGTGCTATTGACATGACATTTTCACCTGATGTTCGTAACAACCCAAGTAATCCATACATACAAAGAAACCAAAACAAATAAGTTCAGAAATTAAGTTATGTGTAATAATGTGAAATGACACAGGGAAAAAGTATTGAACACACTTACTGATATTTATTTAATACTTTGTACAAAAGCCTTTGTTGGTAATGACAGCTTCAAGACGCCTCCTGTATGGAGAAACTAGTCGCATGCATTGCTCTGGTGTGATTTTGGCCCATTCTTCCACACACACAGTCTTCAAATCTTGAAGGTTCCGCGGGCCTCTTCTTTGAATCTTGATCTTCAGATCTTGGGATTTAAGTCAGGTGATTGGCTGGGCCATTCTAGCAGCTTTATTGTCTTTCTTAGAAACCAATTGAGAGGTTCCTTGGCTGTGTGTTTGGGATCATTGTCTTGCTGAAATGTCCACCCTCGTTTCATCTTCATCATCCTGGTAGATGGCGGCAGTCAAGAATGTCTCTGTAAATTTGCCCATTCATCCTTCCTTCAATTATGTGAAGTTTGCCAATAACATTTGCTGAAAAGCAGCCCCACACCATGATGTTCCCACCTCCAAACTTCACTGTTGGTATGGTGTTTTTAGGGTGATGTGCAGTGCCATTTCTCCTCCAAACATGGTGTGTATTATGACATCCAAACAGTTCAATTTTGCTCTCATCTGACCACACTAAATTCTCCCAGTTTTTCACTGGCTTTTCCAAATGTTGTGCAGCAAACTTTAAACAAGCTTCAACATGCTTTTTTTTCAGCAATGGAGTCTTGCGTGGTGAGCGTTCATACAGGCCATGGCAGTGGAGTGCATTACTTACTGTTTTCTTTGAGACAACAGTGCCTGCTAATTGCAGGTCTTTTTGAAGCTCTCCACAAGTGGTCCTTGGCTCTTGGACAACTCTTCTGATTATTCTTTTCACTCCTCTGTCAGAAATCTTGCAAGAAGCACCTGGTCGAGGCAAATTTATGGTGAAATGATTGTCTTTCCACCTCCGTATTATGGCCCCAACAGTGCTCACTGGAACATTCAGAAGCTTAGAAATGCACCTATAACCAATGCCATCATTATGTTTTGCAACAATTAGGTTGCGAAGGTCTTGAGACAGCTCTTTGCTTTTACCCATCATGAGATGTGTCTTGTGTGACACCTTGGCAATGAGACCTTTTTGTAGGCCATCAGTTGGGACTGAACCAGCTGATATTAATTTGCACTGACAGGGGCTGGATTGCTTTTTAATTACTGATAGTTTTCAGCTGTTGTCTTGGCTTTCCATGCCTTTTTGCACCTCCCTTTCTTCATGTATTCAATACTTTTTCCCTGTGTCATTTCACATTATTACACATAACTTAATTTCTTAACTTATTTGTTTTGGTTTCTTTGTATGTATGGATTACTTGGGTTGTTACCAACATCTGGTGAAAATGTCAATAGCACCTTTGGAAATATATTTACTGAGAAAAATGGTGACGTATTCAATACTTATTTCACCCGCTGTATATATACACACACACACACACACACACACACACACACACACACACACACACACACACACACACACACACTGGGGGCCAAACGTTTGGAATATTACTCATTCAAGTGTTTTTCTTTATTTGCACAATTTCTTACATTGTAGAATAAAGTGAAGACATCAAACTATGACATAACACATATGGAATCATGTAGTAACACAATAAGTGTTAAACAAATCAAAATATATTTTATATTTGAGATTCTTCAAATAGCCACCTTTGCCTTGATGACAGATTTGCACACTCTTGGCCTTCTCTCAACCAGCTTCACCTGGAATGCTTTTCCATCAGTTCCAGGAGTTCCCACATATGCTGAGCACTTGTTGGCTGCTTTTCATTCACTGCGGTCTGACTTATCCCAAACCATCTACATATGGTTGAGGTTGGAACCAAAAATCTCAAATTTGGACTCCAGACCAAAGGACAAATTTCCACCGGTCTAATGTCCATTGCTCGTGTTTCTTGTCCCAAGCAAGTCTCTTCTTCTTATTGGTGTCCTTTAGTAGTGGTTTCTTTGCAGCATTTCAACCATGAAGGCCTGATTCACACAGTCTCTCCTCTGAACAGTTGATGTTGAGATGTGTATGTTACTTGAACTCTGTGAAGCATTTATTTGGGCTGCAATCTGAAGCTGGTAAATCTAATGAATTTATCCTCTGTAGCAGAGGTATTTCTGGGTCTTCCATTCCTGTGGCAGTTCTCATGAAGTGTGCAAAGCTGTGGTGGCTACTTTGAAGAATCTCAAATCGCAAATATATTTTGATTTGTTTAACACTTTTTTGTTTACTACATGATTCCATATGTGTTATGTCATAGTTTTGATGTCTTCACTTTTATTAAAAATATAAAAAATAGTGCAAATAAAGAAAAACTCTGGGTCAAAAGTTTCAGGTAGCCTTCTACAAGCTTCCCACAATAAGTTGGGTGAATGTTGGCCCATTCCTCCTGACAGAACTGGTGTAACTGAGTCAGGTTTGTAGGCCTCCTTGCTCACACACTTTTTCAGTTCTGCCCACAAAATGTTCTATAAGATTGAGGTCAGGGCTTTGTGATGGTCACTCCAATACCTTGACTCTGTTGTCCTTAAGCCATTTTGCCACAACTTTGGAAGTATGCTTGGGGTCATTGTCCATTTGGAAGACCCATTTGCGACCAAGCTTTAACTTCCTGACTGATGTCTTGAGATGTTGCTTCAACATATCCACATAATTTTCCTTCCTCATGATGCCATCTATTTTGTGAAGTGCACCAGTCCCTCCTGCAGCAAAGCACCCTCACAACATGATGCTGCCACCCCCGTGCTTCACGGTTGGGATGGTGTTCTTCGGCTTTCAAGCCTCCCCCTTTTCCCTCCAAACATAATGATGGTCATTATGGCCAAACAGTTCTATTTTTGTTTCCTCAGACCAGAGGACATTTCTCCAAAAAGTACAATCTTTGTCCCAATGTGCAGTTGCAAACCGTAGTCTGGCTTTTTTATGGCGGTTTTGGAGCAGTGGCTTCTTCCTTGCTGAGCGGCCTTTCAGGTTATGTCAATATAGGACTCATTTTTACTGTGGATATAGATACTTGTGTACCTGTTTCCTCCAGCATCTTCACAAGGTCCTTTGCTGTTGTTCTGGGATTTATTTGCACTTTTCGCACTAAAGTACGTTCATCATAACGCGTCTCCTTCCTGAGCGCTATGACGGCTGCGTGGTCCCATGGTGTTTATACTTGCGTACTATTGTTTGTACAGATGAACGTGGTACCTTCAGGCATTTGGACATTTCTCCCAAGGATGAACCAGAATTGTGGAGGTCTACACATTTTTTTCTGAGGTCTTGGCTGATTTCTTTTGATTTTCCCATGTCGAGCAAAGAGGCACTGAGTGTGAAGGTAGGCCTTGAAATACATCCACAGATACACCTCCAATTGACTCAAATTATGTCAATTAGCCTAAAAAACTGAGTTTAAATGTATTTGGCTAAGGTGTATGTAAACTTCCGACTTCAACTGTATATACTGAACAAAAATGTAAAGTGTTGGTCCCATGTTTCATGAGCTGAAATTAAAGATCCCATAAATGTTCCATATGCACAAAAACCTTATGTCTCTCAAATGTTTTGCACTCATTTGTTTACATCCCTGTTTCTCCTTTGCCAAGATAATCTATCCACCACTTTGAAATGTGCAGTTTTGTCACACAACACAATGCCACAATGGCATTGCTGAATGTCCACCAGTGCTGTTGCCAGAGGACTGAAGGTTAATTTCTCTACCATAAGTTGCCTCCAACGTTGTTTTAGAGATTTTGGCAGTACGTTCAACCGGCCTCACAACCTCAGACCACGTGTAACCACGCCAGCCCAGGACCACCATATCCGGCTTCTTTACCTGCGGGATTGTCTGAGACCAGCCACCCAGACAGCTGATGAAACCATGGGTTTGTACAACTAAAGAATTTCTGCACAAACTGTCAGAAAACATCTAAGGGAAGCTCATCTGCGTGCTCATCGTCCTAACCACTGTTTCAACTCTACCGTACAGATGGCAGTTCAAAAGTTTGGGGTCACATAGACATTTTTTGTCCATTAAAATAACATCAAATTGATCAGAAATACAGTGTAGACATTTTTTATGTTGTAAATGACTATTGTAGCTGGAAACGGCTGATTTTTAATGGAATATCTACATAGGCGTACAGAGGCCCATTATCAACAACCATCACTCCTGTGTTCCAATGCCACGTTGTGTTAGCTAATACAAGTCTATCATTTTAAAAGGCTAATTGATCATTAGAAAACCTTTTTGCAATTAATTATAGAACAGCTGAAAACTGTTGTACTGATTAAAGAAGCAATACAACTGGCCTCCTTTAGACTAGTTGAGTATCTGGATCATCACCATTTGTGGGTCCGATTACAAGCTCAAAATGGCCAGAAACAAATAACTTTCTTCTGAAACTCATCAGTCTATTCTTGTTCTGAGAAATGAAGGCTATTCCATGCGAGAAACTGCCAAGAAACTGAAGATCTCGTACAACGCTGTGTACTACTCCCTTCACAGAAATGCGCAAACTGGCTCTAACCAGATTAGAAAGAGGAGTGGGAGGCCACAGTGCACAATTGAGCAAGAGAACAAGTACATTAGTGTTCAGTTTGAGAAACAGACGCCTCACAAGTCCTCAATTGGCAGCTTCATTTAATAGTACCCGCAAAACACCAGTCTCAACGTCAACGGTGTAGAGGCGACTCCGGGATGCTAGCCTTCTAGGCAGAGTGTGCAAAGCTGTCATCAAGGCAAAGGGTGGCTATTTGAAGAATCTGAAATATATTTTGATTTGTTTTTACACCTTTTTGGTTACTACATGATTCCATTTGTGTTATGTCATAGTTCTGATGTCTTCACTTATATTCTACAATGTAAAAAATTGTGCAAATTAAGAAAAACCCTTACATTTTGACCGGTAGTGGATATATATATATATACATTTACATTTTTGTCATTTAGCAAAGGGTCTCTTGGATTGCCAGATGGGCGAGTTTGCACTTCTGGGACTATTCCATTGGTTCCATTCTGCCACGCAAACTCAATTAAGCGCAGCTAAAGTCTAGGATATACTGCCCATTGAAATATGAACATTTACATGAATACTCAGCATGCCCACTAAATTGAGACACTGGATAAGGCTATGCAGTATCTCGTAGCATGAATTAATTAGACCCATATGCAAGAGAAATACTGTCTCATTTACACACCTCCTCTCTCTCATCCTCTCCCTTTCTCCTTTCTTTCTCTTCCTACCATCCTTTTTCTCACCCTTCTCCTTTTAATAGATTAGGTGATAAAAGAGCACATTGTAGTTTGTGTGTGTGTTTGTGTATCCATGCTGTCTCTAAAGCTCAGTCTTCATGTCAGGCAAGCGACGCCTTGAAATTGCCTTCCAGTCTAAGTGGTGTCTCTGTTACTCAGTTAGAAACATTAAAGTTGTCACACGGATGCAGATAAACACACACACACAATCACACATGCACACACAAACACACACACACACATGCACGCACATACCCGGTCAGATTCTGCTAGTCTCCATGGATGCATATATCTGCTGTCCCCATTGGCTGATTAACAGAGGCACATTGATTGGTTCAGATCGATGAGTTGCAGCACTGTTTAGAAAGACAATACAGCCAGCAGTTGTACCATGGCTATTCTCTTTGCATCATATTATTACTATGATCAAAACAGTGATAGTGTTTTGGTGTGTGTCAGTAAGCCTGTCTAATATCTGTAGCCTCCCTCATTCTAACAGGTACAATACATCTGCTCAGGTCTCAGAGAGCTCAATTTAGAGCATCTGTTGACTTGGCTGCCAAGGCCTGTGTGTGTGTGTGTGTGTGTGTGTGTGTGCGCGCGTTTGGTATTTCCACTGCTAGTAGAGGGAGTCTTGTTTCCATGGTACCAGTTCATGAAGCTGAGAGGATGCAGAGTAATTCACAACACTTGATGGATGTGTCTGTTTACCACTGCATGATAGTAGTCATGGCCAGGTGTGTGTGTGTGCATGTGTGTGTGTGTGTGTGCTCCCGCGCTTGAATGTCTAACCTCTATATATCTCCCTCTACCAGTTCAACACCAGGGTGAATAACACAGCGTGTTTTGACCACCTGGTCCAGGCCAACGTGAGGAATAAGAAGATCCTGAAGGATGCTGTTCAGAACATCTCTGCTAAAGGCATCACCAATTACACCAAGGGATTTGAGTTTGCCTTCGAACAGCTCTATGCAGTAAGAACCCCTATGCTCTGTTTAGAAGTATAACATAATTGTTACAACATATGTATAATGACAACTCTTGCTCCAACGGATTTACGTTGAAGTTTCAGGAACATGCTTCATGTAAAATGTACAAACTGTCACCTGTGAGCGCTGCTCTTCCTCTAATGATAGATTATGATCAGACACTGGCCTCTGCTGGTTATAGTGGGTATCTCTACTTTCTAACCCGGTGACCAACAACCTCCTGGGTGTGTAGGATTTTATTCCAGTCTTGTACAAACCTGATTTTAGTCATCAGCTACCCAGTAGAACCTTCCTAAGCACAATCAGGTGTGTTAGGATTGGTAAACCATGTTCTCTATATGGTGTGATTTCTCTGTGCAGACTAACATCACTAGAGCCAACTGTAACAAGATTATCATGCTGTTCACTGATGGAGGAGAGGAGAGAGCGTCGGCCATACTGCAGAAATACAATGTGGACAAGAAGGTACAGTTGAACACACACTATAATGTATAATCCACCTAGTCAGTAGTAGTAAATATGAAAGCAGGTCTGAATGATGAAGGGAAACAGAGTGATGGGTTGGTTGGATATTGAGGAAGTATCCTGTGTGCTGATCCTATGGTTAATACAGGTGGGGGCCTTATGATCACTACTCTAACCACACACACACACACACACACACACACACACACACACACACACACACACACACACACACACACACAGATCCGTCTCAGTTACTGTCAGTCATCCTCTGTAGCAGATATGAACTGTGTGATGATAACTCTGCCGAAGCTAAAGCTGCTCTCTCTGCTCAGCACATGAAAGGAGACTGGGAGGATGGGGGGGGGGGGGGGTAACACCATCCTCAGCCCTTCACAAACCAACCTCTGTGTACACTGTAACAGATAATAACCTCTCAGACACAGTACCTAACTATAGTTGTTGCTTTCCATCACACACCTTAACAGTTCAATGTGGATGTGTCTTTAACCGATTCACATGGCTCTGTGTTCTAGGTGCGAATCTTCACCTTCTCAGTGGGTCAACACAACTATGATAAAGGTCCAGTCCAGTGGATGGCCTGCGCTAATAAAGGTAGGATACAATGTTGTTGTTGTTTGTTTGTACTAAATATTAAGCACGTTTAGTACTATGTATCATTTGAGTTTAAATGCTGGGTCTGCTTATGTAGATATCAAATGTCCTGATCTTAGTCCATTGTCTGTTTCTCTCAGGATACTTCTATGAGATTCCCTCTATTGGAGCCATACGCATCAACACTCAGGTGATAATAAGCATTCTGCATGAATGTGTGTTTGTGTGTTTCATTTATTCCCAGACGTGTATATGGTTGACTTTGTCTAAAAGGTGGGTGTAAATCTGTCGATGTGCCCTTGAGCAAGGCACTTAACCCTAATTGCTCCTGTAAGTCGCTCTGGATAAGAGCACGTGCTAAATGACAAAAATGTATTCAAAAGAGTATATGTGTGTGTTCTAGGAGTACCTGGATGTCCTGGGCAGACCCATGGTTCTAGCTGACCAGCTGGCCAAGCAGGTCCAGTGGACTAATGTCTACCTCGATGCTCTGGTATGACATCACTTCCTCCTATCCCACAATGCACCTCACCAAAATCTAACTCCACGCTGGAGATTTCTGAAACCCTATAGTGATGACTTTAATTTTGCTTCCTTTGTCTGTGTGTGTTAGGAGCTAGGTCTGGTCATCACAGGAACCCTACCTGTCTTCAACAAGACCAAGTATAAAGATGAATTGGGTGTAGAGGTAATCCACACACACAAGCAGGCACAAAAACACACCAGTTCTTTCTTCAAATAATTCCATCCCAGCGTTAGACACCAATAGCCTCTAAGTCAACACGACTAAATTTAATGTTGAACTCCCTGCATCTTTCCCTCTCTCTCAGATTCAGAACCAGTTGATCCTAGGGGTGATGGGGATTGACGTGTCACTAGATGACATCAAGAAGCTCACGCCACGCTTTACTGTGAGTGGCACACACACTAACACACCAGAACACTCCTTATTTTCCTACTTAAGTCTCAGTGTTAAGGCCCTTTCTCACCCCAATTCCGAAAAAATACAGATTTGGATTTTGCCACACTAAACCATTCACAACAAGTCCGATGCACTTTTCCCTCCAAACAGGCTCAGACTATTTTAGGAAAGTTTTTGAATGGACATAGAGAATTAGCGAACTCATACACGCACACCCACCCACTTAAAAGGACCCATCAATCAAAGCCGCTTGCAGCATATCTCACTCAGACACATAAGCAAATCACATTTCTTCTTTCCCAAAAATGTATTAAAAATCTTGCCTTTAAATCCTTTCTGTAGGATGTCAAAAACTAGCCTACATCATAGGATAATGCTAAATCAATGTTTTAAGGGGGAGATATAGACAGCTGTCATATTGGCTGTATGAAGATGAAATTGATCAATTTTTGTGAAGTAATGGGTGGTTATGTTGACACTGCATTTTAATTTGAGAGCTTTATCTAAATTTGTGCAACCACTTATTTAAAAGGCGGAGAGTTTTTGTTCTCTTCCTTTTAAGGTTGCCTATAGCACAGGTGGTCGCCTGGATTCACTTTAGCAGGCCTATTATATATAGCTATATTAACTTCTAACTTACACATCTCTCTGTTTATGTCACTTTTCCCTTCTTGAGCAATTCATACATCACTGCTGGCAACTCCACTGGCCTATCTCTTCCCCCTCATAGCTCTTAAACTAGCAGAAATATTGTTTTAAACTTATTTTGAGCGATTTTTTTAAACTAATAAGCGTAGGCCTATTAGAGGAGAGAAGCGTCGATCGATCCTCTTGCTTGCTGAATGGCTATAAAATAGGTTACATCAGCATTTCCCAAACTTGGGGTCTTGACCCTATGTGAGGTCACCGGATTTGAAAAAAGGGTCTAGAGAGAAACTCTCAAAATACAAATAATCATGCTTGGTTCATAGAACCGGGGTTACATCAGTAACCTCCGGTAGCCGCTTGGCTAGATGCAGTTGTAATAAACAGAATGGTTTCAGTTCTGGTTCTTCCTACAAATGTGGCTCTTTCTATTGAACCGTTTAAGCTTAAGCATTTCAGTCACTTTAAACCATACTTCCTTCAGATTGTAGTGTCAAAAGTATTGTCAGACTGTTTTGTAATAGACTGTAATAGCCTCAATTTAAAAAGTAAACATTGGCCGTTGATTATATCAGTTTTGGGGTTGCAAAAACATTTTCATACCAAAATGTGGCCGTGGGACAAAAAGGTTTTGGAACCCCTGGGATACATCATTAGCAATGGACCTGGTAAGTTTGTATGGCGAGAGCAACGTGTATAGTTCTGGTGTGAATGTAATCACATTGGCTAAATTAATACGGTGCTGCACTGATGCATTGCAAATGTAAAAATCAGGCAGGGAGAAATTAAGTAATTTATTAATTCACACTACGAACCCACAGACCTGTCAGTGGCAGTTTCCCAGATAACAATTTATATTGGTCTACAGCTTATTTTCACATTCGAAAAGACTGAAAAATGTAACCTGTTCCGAATAAATAATGAATGGATTGTGGCAATATTTGGCAATTGGTGTGAACGGGCGTCATAAACAAGACGTGCTAATATTACTTTTTTCTCGGACAGCCCTGCCCTCTATTATATGAACTCAATCATGTTTATGATCGATACTCTAATAACCTAGAACAGGGCAATGGCGACCCGCCATTCAGGGCAGGTGGGGCAGAGTCCACATAAAAACAAAAAAAACAAAAAAATCATTTTTAAAACACATATATATAAACACTTTTTTGGTTACTACATGATTCCATATGTGTTATGTCATAGTTTTGATGTCTTCACTTTTATTCAAAATATAAAAAATTGTGCAAATAAAGAAAAACCCTGGGTCAAAAGTTTCAGGTAGCCTTCTACAAGCTTCCCACAATAAGTTGGGTGAATTTTGGCCCAATCCTCCTGACAGAACTGGTGTACCTGAGTCAGGTTTGTAGGCCTCCTTGCAGTTCTGCCCACAAATTTTCTATAGGGTTGAGGTCAGGGCTTTGTGATGGCCACTCCAATACCTTGACTTTGTTTTCCTTAAGCCATTTTGCCACAACTTTGGAAGTATTCTTGGGGTCATTGTCCATTTGGAAGACCCATTTGCGACCAAGCTTTAACTTCCTGACTGATGTATTGAGATGTTGCTCCAATATATCCACATAATTTTACTTCCTCATGATGCCATCTATTTTGTGAAGTGCACCAGTCCCTCCTGCAGCCAAGCACCCCCACAACATGATGCTGCCACCCCCGTGCTTCACGGTTGGGATGGTGTTCTTCGGCTTGCAAGCCTCCCCCTTTTTCCTCCAAACATAACAATGGTCATTATGGCCAAACAGTTCTATTTTTGTTTCATCAGACCAGAGGACATTTCTCCAAAAAGTACAATCTTTGTCTCCATGTGCAGTTGCACATCTTTTGTATGGCGGTTTTGGAGCAGTGGATTCTTCCTTGCTGAGCGGCCTTTCAGGTTATGTCGATATAGGACTAGTTTTACTGTGGATATAGATACTTTTTTACCTGTTTCCTCCAGCATCTAGGTCCTTTGCTGTTGTTCTTGGATTGATTTGCATCGATATGCATGCTTTTTTAAACTTTTCGCACCACAGAATGCGTCTCCTTCCTGAGCGGTATGACGGCTGCGTGGTCTCATGGTGTTTATACTTGCGTACTATTGTTTGTACAGATGAACGTGGTACCTTCAGGCATTTGGAAATTGCTCCCAAGGATGAACCAGACTTGTTTCTGAGGTCTTGGCTGATTTCTTTTGATTTTCCCATGATGTTGAGCAAAGAGGCACTAAGTTTGAAGGTAGGCCTTGAAATACATCCACAGGTACACCTCCAATTGACTCAAATGATTTCAATTAGCCTATCAGAAGCTTCTAAAGCCATGACATACCATATCAGCTATGTTTTTTTAAAAGGCAGTAAATGAGGCTGAATGAACTGTTTCGCTGCCAGACAAGGCTCCGCTGATGTACAAAGGTGTAGCAGTGGTAAGGTGTTGGGACTGCTGTTGGGACTCTGCTGTTGGGACAGCTTTATGTAGTGCCAACAGTTTGTGGGCAACGTTTGTCACCGTTATAGTGCAATTAATGTGTTGTTTAGTGTTGTGTTGTGTAGTGGCTTTGCTGGCATGCATCTAAAACATTTTTTTTTGTTTGCCCCACCAAGATTGACATGCTAAAATCGCCACTGGAACAGGGATGTATTGAGTAGACATCCGTGTTCCCTGTAGTATATAAAATATGTTCAACTGTCTCCTCCAACCCTCTCTGTTCCTCCACTCCTCAGATCGGACCTAATGGATATTATTTTGCCATCGACCCCAATGGATATGTGCTGCTACACCCCAACCTCCAACCCAAGGTATGCACTATCCCTCCTGTTTTATTCTGTTACATGTCTTACAATCCCAACTCATACACAGTATGGTTTCTGTGGATCTTATTAATGTTCATATGAACCTACACATGATCATAGCAGTATGTCTAACCACAGGCCACCATAATGCTCCTGAGGCACCTTTAGAGAAACACAACCCACTGCTCCTGCCTACCTCTTCTCCTCTACTGACCTCCTCCTCCTCAACACCCGCTGGCCAGGTCTTGACAGGCTGCAGAGGGCCATGTGTTGCTCAGGCCCACAGGCTCTCTGTTGGGGCTTGTTGTGTTCAGAGGGGGGCCTCTCTGGATCTGAGGCCTGGGACACATGTTAACATCTCATCTCATCTCAATCTATAGATACACACACAGGCACTGGCATGTAACCCTAACCAACGCACAGCATACACAGGGAGTTCATGTGTGTGTGTGTAAAGGCGTGCAGCCTTTTTCAAAGGGAACCGTTTCAAAGTGACTGGAGGTCTTGTACAGTGTTGTATAGGTTTCCTAAAGAGGAACCATGTGTGTGAGTGTGTCAGTCAAACAGGCTTCACGTCCATTACAGAGAGGGGATCAGAGATTAATGACATCAGAAGGCCTTGTACTGACTAATGTGATTTTAACCATGCTGAAATATGCTACAGACGCAACCCTTTGTTGAAGGTTGCAACGGTCATGGTTTGAGTCCCCCACATGCTGTATCTGTTAACGTTTATTCTAGTGCCTGGCCAATGAATTCATATTATCAAATGGAGATGTTGTCTCCAAACTGAAATGCTCCCTGCATCTCTCTCATTATGTATCTGTTAGAAAAGGATCCGTAACCGCAAGACAAGACTCAATAAGCCATATGCCATCACGTTCCATGAGGTGAGAGAGTAGGATAGATAGATAATAGAAATACGATAGTAGGATAGATAGATAATAGAAATACGATAGTAGAACATTCTATAGATGTAGATTAGTAGCTCTTAGGGCTGGTCGGTAACTGTTCCATCATTGAGGCATGTAACACTACTGCATGTCCAGTAAAATCTACTAAAGGGACAAAACAATTACTCCCGGGATCAACCTAAGAAAATTACTTCAACTGGTTACAAGTAAGTTAGTTACGTTTTCTCAGTTGAAAAATACTACATTTGTTGAAAGCAAATAAATGATTCAATGCCAACTGTTTTATTTGATTATTACAAACCTACTCAACTTACTTTCCCCCTTTGGTTAAACCTAATAAATAACAAATACAAACTAATATTTAATGTAAATACAACCCATATTTTCATCTTGTTCCTAGTTCACGCCTCCAACTCTTCTGATAGGCTGCCACCGCTATTCAATGCGCATGTGCATGAGTTGAAAGCAATTTAGAAGCTTTCATTCAATTTAAAAAATCACATTGATCTGTCAAATGTGTTATTTGATTTCAGATAAATTGAATAGAATAGGTTGAACTAACCAAAGCGTAATCAGTGTTTAAGTTTTATGTACATTCTTTTTTTTTTTTTTTTTTTAAATGCATATTGTTATATCTGGCAACACATTTTTCTTTTCCTTGACTCCATCCCCATTCGATGCACTAAATGGATGTGGGTGCAGCAATGTCTACATAAAGGTGCAAATTACAAACACTAGATAACTCTTTTTAAATAGTGCCTTTTTAAAAAATGTTATCATTCCAATCATTAAAAGCACTTTAGATGAACAGCAGCGTGGTTAGTGTTTTCCTGCTGTAACCTTAGAGCAGCTATACCCAGGAGGAATAGATAATAATAGTAAATAGTTGTTATTAGTTAAGTTACTAGCCTCCAGTAGACGGACACGTAATTAGCTAAATGTTTCACGTTCTTTCCTCTAATCCATCTGTCATGTTGTCATTATGTTATGAGAGTGAGAGTGAGAGTGAGAGTGAGAGTGAGAGTGAGAGTGGGAGTGAGAGTGAGAGTGAGAGTGGAAGTGGGAGACTGTATGAAGAAAGTAATACTTAATTCATGAAACTGTATGAATCCATCTGTGCACTATTGTCATGAATTCCTATTTATATTCACATTATATATCATGTCCATAATCCCTCCGGTACAGTACTGTAAAGCATTCCAGTGAAAGGGCATGGTCAATCTTACTCTGTATGATCTGTGCGTGTGATCAGAGAAACAGAGGAGTGTGTTAATATGGAGGGTGACCTTGGACTCTTTGAACACATTCTCTCTTGTTCTTGTGTTTCTGTCTGTGTGTGATTGTGGTTGAATAGAAACCCCATTTCATATTCATCACACAAATCCCTTGTTGCATTTGGAGTTGTATTTTGATCTCTCTCCCCCACCCACTCACTATTCAACTCGCTTTCATGCTTTTTTTTATTGCTTATTCTATTTCTCTGTATATTATGGTTTCATCCTCTCTCCCTCATTTTAATGTTTATTTAATGTGCTTGTATTTTCTGTGTCATCTTATGGCCTCTAACTATTATTATTTTTATTTTTTTTCATGTTGAGATCCTCTTCATCTTCCTCCTCTTTGTCCATTGTTCCATCTTTATTTTCTCTCTTCATCCAATGTAAGGATAATTTAATCATCATTATCATCACCATCACCATCCTCACATTGTGTGTATGTAGCTTTTGTGGAAACCTTCTATAAAGTGTATACAGTCTAAAGGTAGAGCAGTGTTGCTAGGAGCCAGAGTATCAGGTTCCATTGTTTTACTGGCGCTTTAACAGAGTAGTTCTGGATTACTGCTGCTACTTTAGAACATTATAAAGTCACTGATACGCACGAAGGGTTTAACTACTGGCATTAACACAGTCTACAGTTAGTCTGTAACAAACACATGAATACACACACACACACAGACAGACTCAAACAGGCACCCACGCAACACACAGCCACAGACTCAACCATCACGCATGCACGCAACACACACACACTGTTCCAGTCAGTTGGTTCTCAGCTGTATAAACTAGGCTCTTTGTCTGAATGTACATTATGTACTGTAGAACACTATAGGGTAAGGAGCAGAATTTTACTCTATGGCCTGAAGCCATGCTAAAAACCCATGACTGAAAAATATACATTACACTGTCTACTGCAGGGTTTCCCAACTGGCGGCAGTGATTTTATTTTTTCTGAGAAACTTTCATTGTTGTAAAAGACTTTAAAAACACCAGGAAATGAGCCCCATTCCCACGCAAAATAGAGAGATGTGATCGTATACAAATGTAAGCAAGGTTTTACATTATTATGTTTTAGTCAAACAATATCTGTTTGGGCTTCTTGCGGTCAATTTGCAGTCTCCAAATTATTTGTAATGATGTTCCGGTCCCCCGTCCATCTACTCAAGAAAAAACGGCTTGCTACTGAATCTAGTCCCTGGTCTACTGCGTTTCATTACAACTCCCTGTAACAACTCAACATGCTTCAGGGGGACCGATATGAAACAAGGTCATGCTATTGAATGTGTGTGTGTGTGTGTGTGTGTGTGTGTGTGTGTGTGTGTATGTGTGTGTGTGTGTGTGTGTGTGTGTGTGTGTGTGTGTGTGTGTGTGTGTGTGTGTGTGTGTGTGTGTGTATCGTGGTAACTCATCCACCAGACTAAACACTCACCTCTCCACAGAACCCTAAATTCCAGGAGCCTGTCACTCTGGACTTCCTCGATGCTGAATTGGAGAACGACATCAAAGTCCAGGTAAACACACACACAGGTGTTAGTTGTGTCCTGTCTCCTACTAAAGCTCATTGATTGTGATTTATACAGTGACTGGCTATAAATGAGAGGACATGTTTACAGAAGCAGTGGATACCCCACCTCTGTCTGTCTCCCCTTCCTCCTGTTTCTTTCATATACATATACACTCCAAGAGGGAAGTTCAGCATATGTATGGGCTACCAATCTCCTTGTTGATATTCCTCTTTTTTGCTCTCGCTGGTGTACAGATGTGCACTGTGTTTTAGAGAGAGAACGATAGAGAGATCAGACACTGCAACCATTCACACATTTAACACGGTGTACAGTTGAAGGAGATATATTTTTATATTTATTTTGTTATCTCACCAACACAACCACACATGCAATCTCTCTTTCTCTCTCTCTCGCTCTCTCTTTCTCTCTCTCTCTCTCTCTCTCTCTCTCTCTCTCTCTCTCTCTCTCTAGATCAGGAGAATGATGATAGATGGGAACCCAGGTGAAGAGACCATAGAGACTCTAGTTAAAACTCAGGATGAGGTGAGATCAGCACAAATTAAAGATGCATTATGTTACTAATACTTACTTGCGCATCTCCTAGTGACTTCAGTGTATGATTAAGGAGGAAGTGAGTTATTTGTAGTTTACAATTTAGGATTATGATTGTTTCTGTGTGTGTGTGTGTGTGTGTGTGTGTGTGTGTGTGTGTGTGTGTGTGTGTGTGTGTGTGTGTGTGTGTGTGTGTGTGTGTGTGTGTGTGTGTGTGTGTGTGTGTGTGTGTGTGTGTGTGTGTGTGTGTGTGTGTGTGTGTTCTCTGACAGAGATACATTGACAGAGGAGTAAGGACGTACACCTGGGCTCAGGTCAATGGAACAGACTACAGGTGAGCAGGAGGACTGAGAGATGTTGACCCGGTCCAGAAACAACCTTTAACCCCTAGCCGTATACTCTAGAAATGTGTAGTGATCTGAAAGGATTAGATAGGTTGCTTTAACTTCACATTGGTCTCAGATATCTACTTCATGAATAATATCATTAAGGCCAGTAGGGGGCACTCTCTGTCCCTCTCCATCATAGTAAAACCCTTTTCTCAACCACTGAAATGTGTTTAAATGAAGATGATCAGTGTTCTGTCATCTTGTGGATGGAACATGTTTTTCCAAGCATTGCCATCAGTGTATCAACAGAGAAAGGACAGGGTCCTGTATAATGACTATACCTTTATTTCCCCAGCTTGGCCCTGGTCCTTCCTACCTACAGTGAACACTACATACAGGCGAAACTGGGAGACACCATCCGACAGGCCATGGGTGAGAACACACACACATACACTCACACAGAGGCACACGGCCAGAAAAGAAACACGCCACAACGACTCTGCTCTCTCAGATCAGTGAGTTTCGCCAATGTTTCCCCTTTATAGTGTGGCCCCATTGTCCAGTCGGCTGACGTCTCTCTCTCTCTCTCTCTCTCTCTCTCTCTCTCTCTCCCTACTCTCCCTCTCCATCACCCTCTCCCAGATCACATACTTGCTCTCTCTTCCTCCCTCCCTCCATCAGCTCGGATGCACCACACCCCCTCTCCTTTTTCCTTCTCTTCCTCTTTTCCCTCCTTTTTTCCATCTCTTCTTCCTCTGTTCCCTTTCTTTGAATCTGAGGGCAGAGGAGGCATGTTACCTTACACAGCCTGACTGTTCTCCGGGGCTTTCCTTTGGACTTAATCTGCCTGCACCTCTTTCTCTACCCAGACCTGGTTAATCACATAGTGGCTTTATCACATGGTTCCTGTATTGTACCTCTGATGTACAAGATAAATCCACCTCTACAAACTATCCAACTCTCTGTTGACTTTAATGTTCCCCTCATGTCCTCTCTCTATCTACCCCTTTATGGGATCCGTACAGCTCCATGGGGCAAGTACTCTATTTTCTGGTGTATAAATCAGTGTTCATTATCTGTCCTCCAATCTTGTGTTTGCATGATGAAGTATATTTATTCTACACAGTGACAGAGCGAAACAAAAGGAGGGATAATAAGATGGAGCGAAAGAAGGGAAAAGGAATGACATAATCTATAGTGATAGAGAGTAAAAGAGAGGACATAATCTATAGTGATAGAGAGTAAAAGAGAGGACATAATCTATAGTGATAGAGAGTAAAAGAGAGGACATAATCTATAGTGATAGAGAGTAAAAGAGAGGACAGCTGAGATCCGTGTGATTCCTACCCTGCCCAGTCCTTAGAGGAGATGTCCCACAATCTGCCTGTCATTTATATGATATTGAAGATTTGATTATGCACCAGATAGTCATGAACCTTTTGATACTGAACCATCAGTAAACGGTTTCACAGACTGCTGACACGACTATCAATTTAATGATAGACATCGTTTTTCTCATGATGTCTTCTTTTAAGAGATTGATTGATGGACATTGATGTCTTTATGAGTGTAGGAACTCTACTCGAAAGAACATAGGGAAATCCAAAGCCAAAGCCTGTCACATGGAATAATAGGAGAGACAGATACTGTGCTGGAGTAACTGTCAATGTCTCTGTGAACGTACTGTACTTTATTGCATGTCTCTGCATGGGAGCACCTCTCAGTTTGGATCGTGTGGTTGTTTTAGATCAGATTTCCTTCATTTTGAAGACTTTTTATATCGGTGTAATATGAATTTGATAAGACATCTGCAATCCCAATGGTCCTGTTTTCTCTCTACCCCCCTTTCTCACCCGCTCTCTCTCTCTCTCTCTGGGGTCACTATAGGGCAGAAGGGTAAGTATTCCTCTTCCCCTCGTCTGCTTGTTCCTTCACTTCAGTTTCACTCCACACCTTTCTACCTGTCTACCCTGCACCTAATATATGTGTGTGTATGTGTCTGTGTATGTGTCTGTGTGTGTGTCTGTGTGTGTGTGTGTGTGTGTGTATGTATGTGTGCGCATGCATGTGTGTGTGTGACACACATTGACCTGTCACCACTCTGGCCAGTCTGTGGTTGAGAATAACCAGGCCTCTGTCAGTGAGTTAAAGGATAGCCCTGTTCTAGATAAGGCCTGACAGTGACAGTCAGCAGAGTGCACTGGCCTAACAGCCATGAAAAATGACAGACTAGTTGCAATACCAAGCTTAAAAGATGGATAGGAGTATGTTTCCATATGCACTCTCTCTTTCTGTCATGTCTTGTTTCACTTATTCATCTTTCAGCTCTTTATTTCCAAAATGATCAGTCTGATGTGCTGTATAGGCCATGAATCCTGCTTCACAGAGTGTGTTGAGATTCTAAGGTTCCACAGTGTGTGTAAGGTTCTAAAGATATCTCTCTATTCTCTTCAGCCATGGACACTCTGCAGGTGGAGATGTTTGATGAGTTGGGCTACACCTTCATCGCTCCTAGGTGAGTGGCTACAGCAGCACATCTGAATCTCCTCCACCCTCTTCCATTTAGAACCATTGTTACTCCTGAAGTGTACTTACAGCTAGGAGTAGCTGGTTATTCCACAGCTTGTGCCGTCATTGAGGAGCGCGGAGTAGCGTTAGGGAGAAGTTATAAAAGGAGTATGATGTTGAATTTGTGATGGGATGTATCTAATATACAGTGTCTGCTATTTCTGTAGGGAGTACTGCAAAGGACTGAAGGACAACAACAACAACACCCAGTTCCTCCTGGACTTCAACCAGTTCATAGACAGGAACACACTGGAAGAGCCATGTAAGTTACCATGCTTGTTTAACACATGCAGGCACGCATACAACCCCCGCCCCCCCAGTACCAGGTCAGATAGAGGCATTAGACATCAACCTCATCAAATGCGGTAGGCACTCGAGTAGTGTAGTCTGGCCAGGGGGTGATATCATCCTGATCGTCATGCTACTGTGTGACTCAGAACCTCTATGGTGGTCATCATCTAATGGGTATCAGCTACTGGAGATCATATCAACTTCCTCAGCGTCAGCTAATGGATCGCAACGTCCTCTGTGTTGTTTAAACAAGCTCAAGCCATCTTAACTCCTATGTGTCATTCTTGCAGTTTGCTAAGGGGTTTACTGTGGAAGATACTTCAGTAACAATGTCTTCCTCTCTAGGTAATGTGACTCTGGTCAGTAGGCTGCTGTTGGACGCTGGGTTGACCGCTGATCTGGTCAAACTGTGGAAGGAGCAGACATTGTGAGTTCCATACACACACACACTGCCCCCATCTACATGTACACATTGAGAGTCAGTTACATGAGTCATATAGACAGTCTATTCCCCATCTTGTTGATGTATTATTGGAGAAACACCAGGCAGCTAGTACTGCTATAGGCTAATGTCTAGGTCTGTTGCTGTGAGAGTCTTGGCTGTGTTTTACCAATAAAATATGGTCAAAGAAAGACACAGGACCAGCCATGCCAAGCTATGCCAAGACTTAGTGTGTTCTGAAGACACCACATTAATTAAATCAACATGCTTTACACGCCATACACACACAATTTACTGAACAAAGAACTCTGTTCAGAATTAGAACATAAAGAGAAGCGACTGTCAGGGAATACAACAATTTGTTTTCAAAGGTTCTGGACACAGTGATCTGTAGGCCTCTCCAAGACACACACTGTTCAGATGTACTAGTGATTTCTCCTGGGACAGAGAGATGGGCTTCAAAGACAATGGAATATTTAGCTCATGCCTCTCTCTGATTGGTCTAGATGGTCCCTGAGCCTCTGTTATAGATGCAATAAATGGTTCAATGGCGTCAATGGTTCCATTGACCAGATTGGCACACATTCAACAAATCTGATCTAACTAAGTGGATATTTGTCAAATCCATCATGATTTACAATATGTATTGTAACAAACCCACAATGTGGTTACTTAAGTCTTATTTGGATATTTGGTTGTTTTCGCTGCATAACATTTAGAAGTTGTCCCTTTTCAGGTTTAAAAGAAGTGACTGCTAAATTCTAACTCCCATTCATATAAGCTGGTTAGCATAGTTAGCATACAGAAATCGTTGGTGGTATTCAGTCCACTTTTACTGTAGTGTAGTTGATTGGTTAAGATGACATGAACGTGTTGGGGTTGACATCCATACAAGCATTATTGTAATTTTACCTCAACATAGTGTGAAATATACATATATACAATAGCCTAAATGTAGGCTAATTTTGCTGGAGGGCAATGAGGAGATTCGGGATCTTTCCTCCACGCATTTCCATGGCAATTCCATTGTTTTGGTCGAGTTCGATTTACCTCTTTACCGTATCTATTGAACTGTGATTGGTTCCTGTGTGTTCTTTCTGTTCCCAGGGGTGGGATTCTGGCCAGGTTTGTAGCCACTGATGGAGGGATCACCAGAGTATATCCCAGAAGGTATGCTAAGATTGCTACATCCCAGTTAGTTAGATTAGCCTGTTCCCACACTGTAGGTGCTGTGGCCAACTCCTATTCTAAGAAGCAATGACAACAGACTAATACAGGTAGGAGTTGGCTAATGCACAAAGCTATTTTAAAGTGTATAATGGTTTGGCTTGGATATGATGCTGTTTTACTTCCTAAACTGCTCTGCTGATTCATTTCACATTTCATAGAGAGTTGGTTCTCCCAAATCACCTACAGCCCATTAGCCCAGCCTAGAACATGGTTCACATATACTGGAGATGTGCTCAGTACAGATGGACTCTCTCTGTCTCTCTCTGTCTCTCTCTCTGTCTCTCTCTCTGTCTCTCTCTCTGTTTCTCTCTCTGTCTCGCTTCGCTCTCTCTGTTTCTCTCTCTGTCTCTCTCTCTGTTTCTCTCTCTGTCTCTCTCTCTATGTCTCTCTCTATGTCTCTCTCTATGTCTCTCTCTGTTTCTCTCTCTGTTTCTCTCTGTTTCTCTCTCTGTCTCTCTTTCTTTGTCTCTCTCTCTCTCCTCTCTGTCTGAAGATCTTTATCATTAGAGTGTACATTATATAATCTAGCTGTCAAATGGGACCAGAGTTCCTTACAAATCAGTCTTGTTGATTGTAAGAGTTTAGCCGTTTGTACTAGGTTTGTAGATACAATTTGAGTTTTTCTTCAGCGTCTTTCTGTGATTATTTTACAAAGGAAATGTTGAACATTGGTTGAGAATGATTTAGGCGGGTGATCTTAGGAAAAAGGTTTATCTTATATTTATATATCTAACATGCAATTTAACTTGCTCATCACCAGTTAGAAAACAACTTTGCATAGAGCTTTTTATGACTGTCTTGGATGGAGTTATTATTGCATGTGAAGAAAATATGTGAAAATACGTTCATAAAAAACAGGCATATTTTTTCTTTATCTCTGGGCCAATTCCATGTCATTTTTCCAGTGCATTGGGTGTGACTGTTATTTTGATCAAAGTGTAGCCTTACATTTGAGCAAAATCTTTTAGACATCTGTGTCTTAAAAATGTGCGTGCGTGTATGCGTGTGCATGTGCATGTGCATGTGTTTCAGTGCTGGGGAGGAGTGGACAGAGAATGCTGAGACCTATGACTCAAGTTTCTACAAGAGGACTCTGGATAACAACATCTATATTTTCACTGCTCCATACTTCAACAGTAGGTTAACACACACACACACCAAACACACACAAACACACAGGGATCCAACGGTGTCCTCTCCTCAATGTGGTCTGCCAGCAAACCTCTCTCTGGGGACAATGGCTTGCTCTACTGGCTGAGATCAGAGATGAGAGGTCCTCCAGTCCCCCCCTCTCTGCTCCCTCTCATCTGTCTATCCATCCCCCTGCTCTATCCATCTCCTTTCTCTTCCCTCTCTCCCCCTCTCCCTCCTCACAATTTTTGATGTACTTCTTTCTTTAACTCTCTCTCTGCTACTTTCCACTCCCGCTCTATGTATGTCCCCATAGTATTACAGTACTCTATAGATCAGATCTAAAGTTAATGAAGCCAAGTCTCCCCTCAGTATAAAATATTGTTTTTCACTCATACTATACTGCAGTATGTACTCATACTGCAAAGCCACACATACTTTATGACCATTCATCCAGTTACATCAGACCAAACAAACAAAGATTATATTCATCAATCGTGATTCTGGTCCCACAATTGACCAAGCCTTACACAATTACTGTCATTGTCAAACAAGTGTCACTGTGTGTGAATGTGTTGACAATCTTTCCTCTGCTCTCTCTCCCTCTTCCTCCTCTCTCTGCTGCAGAGAGCAGGGAGTCAGGTTATGAGTCAGGTATTCTGGTGAGCAAGGCTGTAGACCTCAACATAGACAGAGTCAACCTCAAACCAGCTGGTGAGTGGACAATACTGTCCCCATCCCCTTAGCTGGGTGCTTAGTTGTTACAGTTGATATTTCTGAAGTAAAACTGATAGCTTGGAGAATAGGATGAAATATCCACAGATCATTCTCTAAAGGGATATTTAATAAAAAAGTGTTTCTGAATATGTGTTTGTGTTGTTTTAATGTCTTGTAGTGGTGGGAGTGAAACTGAACGTCTCTGCCTGGATGAACAGCTTCATGAACGCCACCATCAAAGTCAATGTAAGGGAAACACTTTTCCCCATAGTTAAGAAACGATCACTTATATTGTGTTTGCTCAACAAGTGACATACATGATGGCGTGTGTTCTGATGTGTTTGCAGTGCAAGGATGAAATCTGTGGCTGTCTGAAGAATGACAAGGTACTGTGGCCTGTCTTACTTACTAAAAATATTTTGAAATGTGGATAATGTTCTATACTGACTGAAGTTCTCTCTCTCTGCAGCACGTTGACTGTGTCATCCTGGATGATGGCGGCTTCCTGCTGATGTCCAATCAGGATGAGTATATCACTCAGGTGAATCTCCATCAGCCAATCAGCTGTTCTGAACCAGAACAAGGTCAACCTTCTGTCTATCTGTCTGTCTATAGGATGGTTTCCCAGACCTAGATTAAGCCTTGTCCTGGACTAGAAACATGCTCAAGGGAGATAATTAGCCTTAATCTGTCTCCAGAAAACTGGCCCTTATAGAATCTGTTGAACTCATCTGGATGTGCTTTTAGCCTTCTGACTAACATGATAAGATAAGATTTTCTTGTGTTGTCTTCTGCGTCTCTAACACGCATTAATACCAATGCCATATCATATTTGGCATGACAACAAAAACGTCTCTAAAGAACAGATCTAAGAGAAAATGGCTCCATGGCATCTACAGTATCCTGAAGTTAGTAGAGCATACATCCCATAGTCTTAAAGCCAAGCCAAGCCAAGCCAAGCCAAGCCAAGCCAAGCCACTCCTGTTGGAATGAGTACTAAAAGGTTTTCATTGGTTTGGCTGGCCACCAGATCTCTTCTCCTGCTCCTCTCTCCATCCCTGTTTCATCTGACCTGGTTGACTCCAATCCATCACTCACTCACATAGGTCATATATATACGCCATATGACATGATTATGACATGGGTATGGCATTGTTCTGAGCCCCTTGTGTCCTGTTAGAGTGTGTTTGACAGCTCCTGTAGGACAGAAGTATGCTTCTCCAGCAGAGTAAAGGGTTAGTCTCTGGAACAGTATCAGAGAGAGAGAGAAAGGGAGCGGTTCCCACTCTGTTATGCTAACCCCAATTAAAGAGAGAGTTCACCCTTGTATCAAAGTTGGACATATGTTTTCATACATTTCATGTGGTCTAAAGTCATGCTGAATCTGCTTTGTATATCCTACTTTACTTCTTAGGAGAATCCTGCAGGCCTCAATCCAAATTAATTAGATAGATTGGATTAGGTAGTGCCAATCCTCCCCATTCATTTTGGATCAAGGTCTTCTAATGCATAGGCATCCATTTTGTGTCTTTGGTTGTTGAATGCTTCTCTAGTTCTCTGTGGGGTGTGTTGAGTACAACATTGTCCCCTGTGTGTATAGATAGGTCAGTTCCATGAATTGAATAAATGTGTAGATGTGGTAGTTGAATGCAGCTCTCTCTGTTCCCTGTATACAGATTGGTCAGTTCTTTGGAGAGGTGGACCCAGTCGTGATGATCAGTCTGGTCAACACGTCTCTGTACTCCTTCAACAAGACTTACGACTACCAGTCAGTCTGCGACCCTGAGAGAGATAGCAAGGCTGCTGCAGGGCCACGATCTGTCTATGTGGTGAGACACACACACACACACACACACACATACATACATTAATTAATAAATGCATTATCTTGCTTTGGTTACCTCTTATGTTACATATACAGTGCATTCAGAAAGTATTCAGACCCCTTGACTTTTTCCACATTTTATGTTACAGCCTTATTCAAAAAATTATTAAATGCTTTCCCCCCTCATCAATCTACACACAATACCCCATAATTACAAAGCAAAACCAGGATTTTAGATTTTTTTATAAATAAAAAATGGAAATATCACATTCACATAAGTATTCACACCCTTTAATCAGTACTTTGTTGAAACACCTTTGACAGCAATTAGAGCCTTGACTCTTTTTATTTATTTATTTATTTATTTAACCATTATTTAACTAGGCAAGTCAGTTAAGAAAAAAATCTTATTTACAATGACGTCCTACCAAAAGGCAAAAGGCCTCCTGCGGTGACGGGGGCTGGGATTTTGAGAAATATATTTTTTAAATAAAAAATATAGGACAAAACACACATCGAGAAGAGAGACAACACTACATAAATAGAGACCTAAGACAACAACATACCATGGCAGCAACACATGACAACACAGCATGGTAGCAACACAACATGACAACAACATGGTTGGCACACCTGTATTTGGGGAGTTTCTCCAATTATCCTCTGTAAATCCTCTCAAGCTCTGACAGGCTTGAGAGGATCTGCAGGTCGGGTTCAAGTCCGAGCTCTGGCAGGGCCACTCAAGGACATTCAGAGACTTATTCAGAGACTTGTCCCGAAGCCATTCCTGCGTTGTCTTGGCTGTGTGCTTAGGGTCGTTGTCATGTTGGAAGGTGCCCCAGTCTGAGGGCCTGAGCACTCTGGAGCAGGTTTTCATCAAGGATCTCTCTGTACTTGGCTCCATTGATCTTTCCCTCGATCCTGACTAGTCTCCCAGTCCCTGCCACTGATAAAAATTTCCCACATCATGATGCTGCCACCACCATGCTTCACCGTAGGGATGGTGCCAGGATTCCTCCAGACGTGACACTTGGCATTCAGGCCAAAGAGTTCAATCTTGGTTTCATCAGACCAGAGAACCTTGTTTCTCATGGTCTGAGAGTCTTTAGGTGCCTTTTGGCAAACTCCATGCAGGCTGTCGTGTGCCTTTTACTAAGGAATGGCTTCCGTCTGGCCACCCTATCATAAAGGCCTGATTGGTGGAGTGCTGTAGATATGGTTGTCCTTCTGGAAGGTTCTCCCATCTCCACAGAGGAACTCTGGAGCTCTGTAAGAATGACCATCAGGTTTTTGGTCACCTCCCTGACCAAGGCCCTTCTCCCCCGATTGCTCAGTTTGGCAGGGCAGCCAGCTCTAGGAACAGTCTTGGTGGGTCCATTTAAGAATGATGGAGGCCACTGTGTTCTTGTGGACCTTCAATGCTGCTGAAATGTTTTGGTACCCTTCCACAGATCTGTGGCTCGACACAATACTGTTTCGGAGCTCTACGGACAATTCCTTCAACCTCATGGCTTGGTTTTTGCTCTGACATACACAGTCAATTGTGGGACCTTATATAGACAGGTGTGTGCCATTCCAAATCATGTCCAATAAATAGTATTTACCACAGCTGGATTCCAATCAAGTTGTATTGGATGACCAATGACCAATGGAAACAGGATGCACCTGAGCTCAATTTCGAGTGCCATTGCGAAATGGTCTGAATACTTATGTAAATATATTTCTGTTTTCTATTTTTAATAAATTAAACATTTCTAAAAAGCAATTTTTGCTTTTGTCACTATGAGGTATTGTGTGTAGAATGATGAGGAATTGTTTTTATTCAATCAATTTTAGAATAAGGCTGTAACATAACAAAATGTGGAAAAAGTCAAGGGGTCTGAATACTTTCCAAAGGCACTGTATGCGTATATTTTGTCGATATGTTGTGAATTGTGCACTCAGTCCTCCTCTCCTCTCCACTCTCCAGCCCACTATTGCAGACATGCTGAGTATAGGCTGGTGGGCCTCCACTGCTGCCTGGTGAGTTAATGGGCTGGTTACTGTAACTACTGTTTAGGCCTGCTGTTTAGATCAACAGTAATGTGTTTGTTTGTCTCTGTAGGTCAATAATACAGCAGCTCTTCTACGGTCTCATATTCCCCAGCTTACTAGAGGCAGGTGAGTGTTAGGGTACAGTATATTGGTTGTAATTATGTGATTCCACAACAGTGAATTTATAGTTATGAAGGTACAATATGTTTGTTGTCGCAAAAATGGCTGTTAATATAGAGTAAATGTCCTTGGGCTTTGGAGGAGTTATTTGGAGGAGTTATTTGGAGGAGTTATTTGGAGGCGTTATTTGGAGGAGTTATTTGGAGGAGTTGTTTGGAGGAGTTGTTTGGAGGAGTTGTTTGGAGGAGTTGTTTGGAGGAGTCGTTTGGAGGAGTTATTTGGAGTTGTAAGCACATATGTGTTTTGTTTGCTTGTTTGTTGATTTGTGTTTTTGGTTGTGTATGGTGACAGTAGTGGATTCTCTCCCTCTTTCTCTCTCTCTTTTTCTTTTCTCTCGCTCTCTCGCTCCCTCTCTCGCTCTCTCTCTCTCTCTCTCTCTCTCTCTCTCTCTCTCTCTCTCTCTCTCTCTCTCTAGCGGACTCAGATGATGACATGTCAGCTAACATGTTTAAGGAGAGTTGTATCACAGAGCAGACTCAGTACTTCTTCGACAACGAAGAGAGATCCTACTCGGGAGTCCTTGACTGTGGAAACTGCTCCAGGTGTGTGTGTGTGTGTGTGTGTGTGTGTGTGTGTGTGTGTGTGTGTGTGTGTGTGTGTGTGTGTGTGTGTGTGTGTGTGTGTGTGTGTGTGTGTGTGTGATATATACAGGAGATTCCCATTAATGTCTCCTTCCTAGATAGTTGTAGATCCAGAATAGGGTCAGTTTCCTGCCCTCCTCTGTGTTTTCCAGCTCTTTCCAGGCAGCTGCTGTCGGCTGGGCTCTGATCAGACATACATTACATTGATCTGTCAGAAGCTCGACACACAGAGGGAAACAATGTTTACTGAGAGCCCTCTCCCAAACTTTTACCCTGTTTATGTGCTGCAACTCACACGTGGTGTGGGCGCTGAATGTGGGTAGAAATGCAGTGGATATATGAGCCCCATACGGCTGACATTTTTCTCCTCAATATTAATGACTAAAGACATGTAAACTTTATGAGCATCTTAAAGAAAGAGCTGTTGCACAGACAAGAGGAGAGGGTTGCTCTACTACCCTTTAGTATGTGTGTGATTTAGTATTGGCTGTTTGTTCGTCTGAACCATATATACACTATATGATCATAAGTATGTGGACACCTGCTCGTCGAACATCTCATTATAAAAATCATAGGCATTATTATGGAGTTGGTCCCCCCTTTGCTGCTATAACAGCCTTCACTCTTCTGGGAAGACTTTCCACTAGATATTGGAACATCGCTGCGGGGATTTGGGCGATTAGGCCTGGCTCGCAGTCTGTGTTGTAATTCATCCCAAAGTTGTTCGATGGGGTTGAGGTCAGGGCTCTGTGCAGGCCAGTCAAGTTCTTTCACACCTATCTCTACAAACCATTTCTGTATGGACCTAGCTTTGTGCATAGTCATGCTGAAACAGGAAAGGGCCGTCCCCAAACTGCTGCCACAAAGGGGCTCTGTGCAGGTCTGCAACCCACTTTGGGTCGCTACCCTTACTTTAAGAAAGGCTGGCCTAGAAGGTAATTGTATGCTGTAGCGTTAAGACTTCACTTCACTGGAACTAAGGGGCCTTGCCCAAACCATGAAAAACATCCCCAGACCATTATTCCTCCTCCACCAAGCTTTACAGTTGGCATTATGCATTCAGCAGGTAGCGTTATCCTGGCATCCGCCAAACCCAGATTCGTCCATCGGACTGCCAGATGGTGAAGCTTGATTCATCACTCCAATAATCACGTTTCTACTTCTCCAGAGTCCAATAGCGGCAAGCTTTTCACCACTCCAGCCGACACTTGGCATTGCACATGGTGATCTTAGGCTTGTGTGCAGCTCCTCGGCCATGGAAACCCATTTCATGAAGCTCCCGACGAACAGTTCTTGTGCTGACGTTGCTTCCAGAGGCAGTTAGGAACTCAGTAGTGAGTGTTGCATCCGAGAACAGACGATTTTTACGCGCTACACTCCTCAGCACTTTGCGGTCCCGTTCTGTGAGCTTGTGTGGCCTACCACTTCGCGGCTGAGCCGTTGTTGCTCCGAGACATTTCCCCTTCACAATAACAGCACTTATAGTTGACCGGGGCAGCTCTAGCAGGGCATACATTTTACGAACTGACTTGTTGGAAAGGTGCCACGTTAAAAGTCACTGAGTTCTTCAGTAAGGCCATTCTACTGCCAATGTTTGTCTATGGAGATTGAATGGCTGTGAGCTCGATTTTATACACCTGTCAGCAGCGGGTGTGGCTAAATAGCCAAATCCACTAATTTGATGCGGTGTCCACATACCTTTGTATATATAGTGTATATCACCACGGTAGTCCATATGTGTGATGTCGCGGGCGGCAGGAACGAGCAGCGTTTATGGTTTACTCTCATCTGAGGCAGAGAGCATGTTGTGTGAAAGCTTTGTTAGTCTGTTGGCATGTGTTTGAATCTGGTGGAGCCTCTTCCCTCTCTCTTGGAATAATAGTGAATTCCATTGAAATAATAATATGACATTCCAATGGAAGGGAAGTGTTCTCTCATTTGTGAAGTGTTTACATGATTAGCATTCCCCTCCCCTCCTCCTCTCTTCTCCCCTCCTCTCCTCTCCTCCTTTCATGATGTATAATGCTTACTAAAACCTTGTATGTGTGTGTTTCAGGATGTATCGAGCTGAGAAGCTGCCCAACACCAACCTGGTGTTTCTGATTACTGATGCCAAGGCCACATGTCTGTCTTGTGACCCCAGACCACTGCGACAGGCTGAGCAACCATGTATCCTTCGACACATACAGACACACACACCACATACAAACCTCTACATTAGACAAAGCATAACACAAGCTTAGCAGCGCTGTATCTCTCTAATACCAAGCCTGTGTATTGAAACCACATGGTTATAGATAAGTAGTAACCTCATATACAGTGGGGAGAACAAGTATTTGATACACTGCCGATTTTACAGGTTTTCCCACTTACAAAGCATGTAGAAGTCTGTAATTTGTATCATAGGTACTCTTCAACTGTGAGTGACGGAATCTAAAACAAAAATCCATCAAATCACATTGTATGATTTTTAAGTAATTAATTTGCATTTTCTTGCATGACATAAGTATTTGATACATCAGAAAAGCAGAACTTAATATTTGGGACAGAAACCTTGTTTGCAATTACAGAGATCATACGTTTCCTGTAGTTCTTGACCAGGTTTGCACACACTGCAGCAGGGATTTTGGCCCACTCCTCCATACAGACCTTCTCCAGATCCTTCAGGTTTCGGGGCTGTTGCTGGGCAATACGGACTTTCAGCTCCCTCCAAAGATTTTCTAATGGGTTCAGGTCTGGAGACTGGCTAGGCCACTCCAGGACCTTCAGATGTTTCTTACGGAGCCACTCCTTAGTTGCCCTGGCTGTGTGTTTTGGGTCGTTGTCATGCTGGAAGACCCAGCCACGACCCATCTTCAATGCTCTTACTGAGGGAAGGAGGTTGTTGGCCAAGATCTCGCGATACATGGCCCCATCCATCCTCCCCTCAATATGGTGCAGTCGTCCTGTCCCCTTTGCAGAAAAGCATCCCCAAAGAATGATGTTTCCACCTCCATGCTTCACGGTTGGGATGGTGTTCTTGGGGTTGTACTCATCCTTCTTCTTCCTCCAAACACGGCGAGTGGAGTTTAGACCAAAAAGCTCTATTTTTGTCTCATCAGACCACATGACCTTCTCCCATTCCTCCTCTGGATCATCCAGATGGTCATTGGCAAACTTCAGACGGGCCTGGACATGCGCTGGCTTGAGCAGGGGGACCTTGCGTGCGCTGCAGGATTTTAATCCATGACGGCGTAGTGTGTTACTAATGGTTTTCTTTGAGACTGTGGTCACAGCTCTCTTCAGGTCATTGACCAGGTCCTGCCGTGTAGTTCTGGGCTGATCCCTCACCTTCCTCATGATCATTGATGCCCCACGAGGTGAGATCTTGCATGGTGCCCCAGACCGAGGGAGATTGACCGTCATCTTGAACTTCTTCCATTTTCTAATAATTGCGCCAACAGTTGTTGCCTTCTCACCAAGCTGCTTGCCTATTGTCCTGTAGCCCATCCCAGCCTTGTGCAGGTCTACAATTTTATCCCTGATGTCCTTACACAGCTCTCTAGTCTTGGCCATTGTGGAGAGGTTGGAGTCTGTTTGATTGAGTGTGTGGACAGGTGTCTTTTATACAGGTAACAAGTTCAAACAGGTGCAGTTAATACAGGTAATGAGTGGAGAACAGGAGGGCTTCTTAAAGAAAAACTAACAGGTCTGTGAGAGCCGGAATTCTTACTGGTTGGTAGGTGATCAAATACTTATGTCATGCAATAAAATGCTAATTAATTATTTAAAAATCATACAATGTGATTTTCTGGATTTTTGTTTTAGATTCCGTCTCTCACAGTTGAAGTGTACCTATGATAAAAATTACAGACCTCTACATGCTTTGTAAGTAGGAAAACCTGCAAAATCGGCAGTGTATCAAATACTTGTTCTCCCCACTGTATAACTACATCATCCATCTGCAGGGCACATGGAAGTCCTATTGTATTAATTTAGTCAGTATTACTGTTTAGTCAAATCTATGTGTATTTGAATGGAACATCTGTAGCCCATGTTGGGATCACTTTGAATCACTGTAAAGTGTGTGTGTGTGTGTGTGTGTGTGTGTGTTTGTGTATACGAGACATATGTGTCTGGGGATTTAGCTTCCTGCTGGTGTAACAGTAAAAGTGTCATCGTCAGAGGTCAGAGAGGGTTCAAACCAGAGGCCTGTTGTTTATTACCGCTCAATATGCTGATAATGAGGACTAAACACACACACACACTCTCACACACACTCTCACACACACTCTCACACACACACACACACACACACACAGCGAGAGAAGCTATAAAATGTACACACTCCCGCTATTGCACACCATTTATCAGAAAGAGAGTCTGTCCAATCACAGTGTCATGTTCAATCATGGTGATGATACAGTATGTCTTATGGAGTTGTTAAAGGTTAATACTCTGCCACAGACAGGGCGATATGTCTGAGTTTGTAAGGGACAGTGTTAAATGTGTGAGATGTTAGAGATCGACAGTATGTTTGACCAAGATGTGTCAGTATTTAAGATCAGAGTGTGTGTGTTGTACATATAGGAGGTGTGACTGTGTTAGTATTTCCTTAGTGTGTGTGTGCAGCCCAAGGTCCAGACCCCTGTGAGCTGGCTCAGAACCCCAGATACAGGAAAGGACCTGATGTGTGTTTTGACAACAACATAGACGTAAGTCACACATACTTTATTTTCTCTATCTCTCCATATCAGTCTCTCTATCTCTATATCTGTCTCTTTATCTCTCCATATCTGTCTCTCTATCTCTCCATATCTGTCTCTCTGTCTCTATATCTCTCCATATCTGTTTCTCTATCTCTCCATATCTGTCTCTATATCTGTCTCTATCTCTCCATATCTGTCTCACTATCTCTCCATATCTGTCTCACTATCTCTCCATATCTGTCTCTCTATCTCTCCATATCTGTCTCTCTATCTCTCCATATCTGTCTCTCTGTCTCTCCATATCTGTCTCTCTGTCCCTATATCTGTCTCTCTATCTCTCCATATCTGTCTCTCTAGCTCTCCATATCTGTCTCTCTGTCTCTATCTGTCTCTCTATCTCTCTATATCTGTCTCTCTATCTCTCCATATCTGTGTCTATCTCTCCATATCTGTCTCTATATCTGTCTCTCTATATCTATCTCTCTACATCTATCTCTCTATATCTATCTCTCTAAATCAATCTCTCTACATCAATCTCTCTATCTCTATTTCTCTATTTCTATCTCACTATATCTATCTCAATATCTATATCTCTATATCTGTCTCTCTATATCTATCTCTCTATATCTATCTCTCTATATCTATCTCTCTACATCTATCTCTCTACATCTATCTCTCTATATTTATCTCTCTATCTCTATCTCTCTATATATATATCTCTCTACATCTATCTCTATTTCTCTACATCTATCTCTCAATATCTATCTCTCTATATCTGTCTCTCTATCTCTATCTCTCTATCTATCTCTCTATATCTGTCTCTCTATCTCTCTACATCTATCTCTCTATCTCTATCTCTCTTTATCTCTCTACATCTATCTCTCTATCTCTATCTCTCTACATCTATCTCTCTATCTCTATCTCTCTATATCTATATCTATCCGTCTCTCTATCTCTCTTTATCCGTCTCTCTATCTCTTGTTTCTTAATTGCCTGATTGCATGAATTTGTTTGTATCTATTTTACATTTATATGTTGCTCTTAGGTATCTTTTTTTGTGCAAACAAATGTACTGGTTGCTTGCATGACCGTTCTTCTCATGTTCATTCTCTCATCTTTCTGAATTATTTCATTAAGTTATACTGTATTATCCTGCATTTTTGCACCCTTTATACTGACTTACATTAACTGGCACTAACTGTCATTTCCTATTTTAGCATGAAATCCTCATTCTCATTTTTTATATTTTTTCTTTCTCCTTGTCTCTTCTTCTATTTCCAATTTCCATCCTTCATTTTGCATCTCCTTTGACTGCTGCTCATGGCTGTCATGGTAGGACGAGCCCCTGTGTGCAATCAGCGGTGTCTCTGGTCTGAGTCCCGTCCCCCTCCTCCTGTTGCTGCAGGTGTTGATGCTGGGCCCAGGGTCAGTGTCCTTCAATAAAAACTGAACTGAGGCCTGTGTCGCTCCACCACTGTTGATAGTCAGCCTTACACACATCAATTACTAACTGACTTCAAACCTGCTATTAATCAGACCTTACACAGCTATGTGGTATCAATGACTACCTGGCTTCTAGTACTTCCATCAAATACATAAACATACTTTGATAATCCCAGAGCAAAAGAATGGCATCTACCACTTGATTATATAATTCTACACCAGGTAAAAAGTGTACTGTTGAGTAAAGTGGATGTGAATGGAATATGATTGATGATGAGAAGGCTGTTAATGTGACTGTGACATCATCTCCTACTCTGAAAAATACTGGCACCACTCAGGGAAATATTTAACATACCCCACAGTATTTCCCTTGCCTATTGTGACACAGTCTTGGTACTGCCTGTAATAGACCTGTCACACACACACAGGCCGGTAGTGATGTTTAAGGTGGCCTGGGAATGGAAGGTACAGGTATTGTACAGCGGATGTAGATACTCTTTGGAGAGTGAAAGCAGGACAAAGCTCTCTCCCCCAGCTGAACTATGGAAGATCCTCTGCAGTCTATATTCCCTCTAGAGTAAATAGAGGAATCAACAGATGGGTTTCCTGCCTTTGACGAAGTGCTGTACTGTACGACACACACACCAAGGCCAAGGGCATGCACGGATATCCTGAACACTGGCATCAAACAGGAGGAGGACACACACACCAACATTTCTATAATGTTGCACTCTCCTGAACGCAGCCTTGTGATATGTGTTTAATCTGTTATTTGCCACATAATCTGGTTTGAATTATCTGATTGGCTGCTTGTCTGATTAACGTTTGTTGTGTCCAACAGGAGGATGATTCTGACTGTGGGGGAGGGACCTCTCTAAGCCCCTCCCTCTGGCCCATGTTTGGGCTCCAACTACTGCTGCTGTGGCTCCTCACTGGCCCTCGACACTCATGACCCCTACACAAACACACAAATACACACACACACACACACACATACATACATACACACACACACCTCACTCTGACAGTGTTTTACATTGGACTGTTTTCCATTCTCTGAACGTAATCGCTGATGTGTTAGCTCACTGCCAGTATGGAAGAGGAGTCACTCTCCTGTTCTCCAATCGTTCTCCAATACCAAAGGGTGCTCTCTCATCGCTCACTTCTCCTCTCCACCATGTTTCAATTGCCTGAGATAATCTATTCTAATCTATTCTATTCTATTCTATTCTATGGTGCAACAGTAAGAGCTAACCAAACCCTTTAATTCTGTATTATCTATGTATTGGTTTGTGTCTGAGGGAGGTTCAGTGGCTGTCCTTTCATGCCAACATGATTAATTTTTCACTGACAGCAAATGATTTGTGTAAGCCTAGTTGTTTGCATTTTTGTTGCTTATGTTATTTATTATATTTAGAAAAAGATCATTATAAAGACAACGAATGCTTTAACTGAAATTCTCAATAATCCAACTGTTCCAGGTCAACCAGCAGTGAGTGAATAGACGCAGTAGACTAGAGTAGGGTTCACTCAATAGAGAGCTGAAGAACACTAACTATGACACCAAATAAAGCTCCTCAGAGTAATGGGGATAGTTGACCCATGAAAGATACTCTGATAACATGCAGGGTCAAATCATACTTTAATATTGTTATGGCCATGTTACCAATCGTGGGGTACCAATCTATGACCTAGATACTTTTGGTGTGCTTCATTTAGCTTAACTTACAGGGTGGGCATGGTTGTACTTTTGGGACTATTCCATTTGTTCCATTGCACCGGGAAAGTGAAATGTAGTGCAACTCAAGTGTTTGAAAATACACTATACGTTTGACCCAGGTCTTTATAGATACATATACAGTATAGCTTCATTTGATGCATCAGATTCTTAGTGCCTATGTAGCGTCAACATCCCATTCATATATCCAGAGTTAATCTTTTGATGGGGAGTCATTGGAATGATGTCCCAATGTGTCCCAGTTGCACGCCGTACAATATGCCATGTGTTGTAGTAGAGCAGGAGCAGTAGCTCAGAGATATGTTCCTTATGTTACGTAACTAGCTGGTATCTATCTAGCCTGGGTGTCAGTCTCATTCACCTTCAGACTGCCAGACAGACTTGAACCCACCTCTGTAGAACAATGTGCTCCTGAAGTTAGTTTCCTCTGGATCCCCAGACTCAGGATTTCAGCAAAGTGAAAGACAGAAAAGCTTTCCAAAAGACTACAGTAGTTAGTTGTATCACATGCCCTGGTGAGAAGACAACTGGAGAATGATATCAGCATATATAAAGACTGTTTCTTCTTCTTCTTCTTCTTCTTCTTCTTTTTCTTCTTCTTCTTCTTCTTATTCTGCTTGTTTCTTCTTTGTGTTGCTCTCGAAGTGCTGTCAACGAGACGCTGAAAGCTCGGTGTCCAAACGCTGCAATGTGACGGAATGAGTCTGTTCGATGTTGGACGCTCCTCAAACCATGGATGAGTCACTGTTTGGCCATGATGGGGAGGACCAAGGTACAGGCACTGTCACCACAGACCTGAACCACAGATAGTTCCAACAGTCTTACCCCATTCTTATCCTAACCTTACCAAAAGTTAAGTTCACTGTAAGATACACATTACAAAAAACAGCACTGTAATCCTAACCCAAAATGAGGATCAAACAGCTCATGTTATGTCGTTTTTTCATCAGGGCCTATCGTTGCTAGTGTTGTCCTTTCTGCCATGGCCATCTTGTGACTAGCTGGTTTGGCGTTCAGGATCATGTGTGTTTATCGGAGTCGCGTGTTGACGTGTGTATAATGCCAAGGGCCTGATGTAGCCCTGGTAACCCTGGGGTCTCTGATTGTGCTTTAATACATTACTTACTCTTTTGTGGAACTTGACTAGCCTGATTCAATTTTGTATACATTTGTACAATAATGATATTTACTGTAAAAAAAAAAAAGAAACAGAAAATAGAAGAAATAATGTTTATAACATGGTGTGGATTCTTGTGCAAATATGATATATTCACAATAAACGTATAGTATTGTTATGGTCTGTTGATTAGCTGTTCGTTCAACAGGAGAGTATTTTATGGACATCCAACTTGGCAGCTGGACATAAAATAAACACTTGGTTCCCTGTTCCCACAAGTAATACTTCAATAATGATTTGATACAAAATATATGATTTGATCTCTCATGCTGGAGAGATCAAACAGCGGGTCACAGATCAGGACAGACATGGTATTATCTTTCATCTGCTCAGAGAAATGTCAGGATACTGCTACAGATGAGGTGAGGGGAGAGGACAACTCTTCCTATCGCTCTGAGAGAACGACAGAGAGAGTAGCTCACATCCATTCCACTGTGTTATGAGCCTTAGTACAGAGTCAACTGTACTGTCGCTGACAGGTTAGTAAATGACTCTAATCATGCAGTTACATGTATGTACTGTACAGTACTGGCATGTAATGTCTGCTTAATGATGAATGTCACTGTATGCAATTATAATTAATTATCTCTGGCATCTAGCTGTGTTTGGCTTAATATCATAAGGTACTGACAGACATGCACCATGGCTGTCTAATAGACATACAAAAATAAATAAGTAACAGTCAGTATCTGGTGTGGCCACCAGCTGCATTAAGTACTGCAGTGCATCTCCTCCTCATGGACTGCACCAGATTTGCCAGTTATTGCTGTGAGCACTGATGGAGGGATTGTGCGTTCCTGGTGTAACTCAGGCAGTTGTTGTTGCCATCCTGTACCTGTCCCGCAGGTGTGATGTTCGGATGTACCGATCCTGTGCAGGTGTTGTTACACGTGGTCTGCCACTGCGAGGACGTTCAGCTGTCAGTCCTGTCTTCCTGTAGCGCTGTCTTAGGCGTCTCACAGTACGGAGATTGCAATTTATTGCCCTGGCCACATCTGCAGTCCTCATGCCTCCTTGCAGCATGCCTAAGGCATGTTCACGCAGATGAGCAGGGACCCTGGGCATCTTTCTTTTTGTGTTTTTCAGAGTCAGTAGGAAGGCGTCTTTAGTGTCCTAAGTTTTCATAACTGTGACCTTAATTGCCTACCGTCTGTAAGCTGTTAGTGTCTTAATGACCGTTCCAGATGTGCATGTTCATTAATTGTTTATGGTTCATTGAACAAGCATGGGAAACAGTGTTTAACCCCTTTACAATGAAGATCTGTGATCAGTACATTTTTTGATTTTTACGAATTAAAAAGTTTGGAATATTACTTATTTTTTACATTGTAGAATAAAAGTGAAGACATCAAAACTATGACATACAAGTTCCTGGGAGTCCATATGGACAACAGGCTGGAATGGGCTGGTAACACCGGGGCCCTGTACAAAAAGGGCCAGAGCTGACTCTTTCTGAGGAGGCTCAGGTCCTTCAACGTGTGCAGTAAACTACTGCATACCTTCTACCAGTCTTCTACCATCTTTTTTTCAGTGCTGTGCTGGGGAGCCAACATAAAAGCCTGTGATGCTTCTCGGGTAAATAAGCTGATCAGGAAGGCTAGCTCTGTCCTGGGGATGAGCCTTGACACTCTAGAGGAGGTGGCGGAGAGACGGATCCTGGCCAAACTGCTGGCCATCATGGACAACGTCACCCACCCTCTGCATGCCATGGTTATGACGCAGAGGAGCACCTTCAGTCACAGACTGATCCCACCACGGTGTGCCAAAGAGCACACCGGCTATTAGACTATTTAATGCCTCACCGGGGTGCCGTGAAGTCGGCAACACAGACCTGGAACTGTTGGGGTGTTAGGACCTAGCTTAACAATTGTGCATCCATCCGTGAGTAACTCTGGTCCGTAATCACTCATTCACTCAGGACTTATTTATTCATTCAGGTCTGTATATACTTACTCATGTACAGTTGTTATATCATATCACGTGCAATATTGCAAGTACTTCTTGGACTTAACTTACGTAGTCATTCACTCAGGAATGCATTTTAGTATCCTGTCAGTTATATCTTTTTTTTCTCCATTGCTTTAAGTATATCGAATGTGCAATACGTGCAGTTATCTGTAATTAAACCCTGCGCACTAAGGACTGTATTTTAAGGTAATTACTATTATTACCCCAAATTATATCATACACACAGCTATTTAAGTATCTATTCCTGTCATTTACCTATACAGTTAATGTAACCATGCAAATATTCACTTACCTGTACATTTAACTGTATATTTACCTGTACAGTTAATTTAACCATGCTAAATTTTCACTTAACTGTTAATTTAACCAGTATGTCTATTAAGTAAACTATTATTACCCTCACTCATTTCATACGCATCTATCTATCTATCTATCTATCTATCTATCTATCTATCTATCTATCTATCTATCTATCTATCTATCTATCTATCTATCTATCTATCTATCTATCTATCTATCTATCTATCTATCTATCTATCTATCTATCTATCTATCTATCATGTAGTAACAAAAAAAGTCTTAAACAAATCAAAATATATTTTATATTTGACATTCTTCAAAGTAGCCACCCTTTGCCTTGATGACAGCTTTGCACACTCATGGCATTCTCTCAACCAGCTTCATGAGGACCACCACAGGAATGGAAGACCCAGAAATACCTCTGCTGCAGAGGATAAGTTAATTAGAGTAACCAGCCTCAGATTGCAGACCAAATAAATGCTTCACAGAGACATCTCAACATCTGTTCAGAGGAGACTGTGTGAATCAGGCCTTCATGGTCGAATTGCTGCAAAGAAACCACTACTAAAGGACACCAATAAGAAGAAGAGACTTGCTTGGGTCAAGAAACACGTGCAATGGACATTAGACTTGTAGATATTTGTCCTTTGGTCTGGAGTCCAAATGTCATACTTTTTGGTTACTACATGATTCCATATGTGTTATGTCATAGTTTTGATGTCTTTACTGTTATTCTACAATGTAAAAAATAGCGCAAATAAAGAAAAACCCTTGAATGAGTAATATTCCAAACGTTTGACCCCCGGTGTATATCTTTTTTTAACCAGGCAAGTCAGCTAAGAACAAATTCTTATTTACAATGATGTCCTACCTACAGGGTCAGCCACTGGAGCAAATTAAGGTTAGGTGCCTTGCTCAAGGACACTTGGCATGTTTTTCACCTTGTCGGCGTGGGTATTTGAACCAGTGACTCTTCAGTTACTGGCCCAACGCTCTAACCGCTAGGCTACCTTCCGCCCCAACAATATGTTTGTGTACTCTCTAGCACACTGATAACAATACGTTTTTCAAAATGCAATAATGCTCCTTACATTGCTCAGATTCTCTGATAGAGTAATAGGTTATTATGCAACTATGACCAACCATTAGTTACAGTGAGTCTGCCTATGGCAGAGATTGTCAGTGTTGTTCTTCAAGGCTTGGGATTCATTATGCCAACTTTAATTTCTGTTTATTTTCTCGTAATGATAATGTGAATATCACTACTGGACTCCCTAACTGGTGATACATCATGGTAAAGTCATAGTACAGGGGTTCTCACTGAGAATGGCCTAATACCAATGGGACATTCTTCAACCACAGAGTGAAGCCACACTGTAAAGGCCTGCAAACTCTGTACTGTGATATTTCTGGACGCAAATGTTGGATCTAAGGTGTTTTTGGAGAAATATAGTGTATATGCCACCTTCTTTCTGTAAGCAGAATTTTTTTTCTAATACCTCAGTATAATATGATTCCAGTGCAGCTTTCTATGCCCCATAAACACACACATACACACAGCATTACCAAGGACAGGTGTCCGTGCAGATGAAAGACAGAGAAATGTGTAGTGACATAGCATGTCCCTTGTACCAGACTATCCCTGGAAGGACCCACAAGCCCCCTCTCTCTCTGTGATGTCTTGACAGGGGGATTCACAGAGACCGACTTCGCCTATCTTCTGCTCTGGTCATTCTTATAAACCAGATGTAAGCATCACGGCTCTGACAGGTCAGAGTGTCTTTAGGTTTATGTTGTTTATCCAATGTTATTTTTGGATGAATGCAACTACTGTTCATTTTTTTTTAGCTTTGTGTTTGTTATACTGGGAAACAAAACCTCAAAAGGATCCTGTTGGGCTGAACTGACGGGTCTTGGTGTGTATGAAGGGATGGTTAGCCTGGGTGTGAATCCTTGTCGGTAGTCATAGCCTTTAACAGGGGAGTGGGGGGGTGAAGGAATTACCTCATCAACTTCAGAAATGGTCACAGGAAAAAAATATGTATTAGGTACTGAAATAAAAAGTTTACACGAAGAGTCAGCACACTGATATGTGTTTCTGAGTTGTGCTATATTGAATGTGGGAACTATGATGTTCAGCTGAGAAAAAGACAAGCGCTGTCTCTGATCAGAGCATTGAGCATTGATATAGTAATTTGACCCTCATTAGTAAACTGGCCACAACCACCCTAAGGCCATAAGAAATAGCATGAACCTAACCGTAACCACACGGCCATTAGACATAGCCTGAATAAACATCTCTAATCAAGTGGCCCTAATTTAGTTGACCTCTGACCTTCATTTTAATTGGTTGAAGATTAGTCGTTCCAGCCAGAGCAGAGGGGAGGGTTTGTTCCCGTAAGCAGGGCCACCATGACCTGCTCCAGACCAGAAACAAATGTAATAGAATGGAACACCAGTTATTGAACACTGTTAAAAGGTAAGGGTATTTCGACCTCTACTTTAGTCAGTGTGCCCCTCCACATTGCTAAGTGTGTGGTGAGAATATTGGACACCACATATGAGCTGTCGCTATGTATTATCCCTCAAACAGAGCTTAAGGAATTTATGGTTCACGTTAGGCCTCTGCAGACTTTTTCGGGGGCCACAGGCTTTGCCAAAACCTTAAACATGAAAACAAAATCACCTGCTCTTGCTCTCTCCCTCCCTCCCTTCTTTATTCTCCCCCTCCTCCCTCTCCTACACTTAAATAAAGGGTTCTTCAGCTGTCCCCACAGCTCACAGCAAAAACCTCACCTTTTTCAAGAGCAATGTTCTTGTTGTCTGTTTGTTTTAGTCAATTACAAAACTACATTTAAGTAAATCATGTCTAAACATTACTTTTCAATGTTTAGTGTGTTGCTCCTGAGTGTTCTTACTTACTTAGAAAACGTAATATTGCAGGGCTTCCTTAATGCCCCTTTTCATGACGGCACTAGCAGCCACATGAGTGAGTGCTAGCTAACTACCGACCGGAACATTAAGCTAGCCAAGACCAACAACACAAACAAACGAACCCTCTGTGGAAAGTGTTCTACATGGAACTCAAAAGGGTTCTTTCTACCTGGAACCAAAAAGGGTTCCTCAAACGGTTCTCCTATGGGGACAGCCGCATAACCCTTTTAGGTTCTAGATAGTGTAACCCAGCATTTTTCCATATCCTGGATGTTAATTTGGAATCAGTCAACAATAAATCCCAACATTCCCCAGTATTCCTCCTGTGGGTGCTGGAATTAGTCAACATTCCCAACCTGACTTAGATAGATAGATAGGTACTTTATTGATCCCCCGGGGGGGAAATTTCATAACTTGCGGGATACGGGGACTAGAAGTCATCACAAGGATTGTAAAACAAGGAAAATTCTGACAAGTTGGGACATTTCGCCTGTCCCCAAAAGGAAAAATTATATTTTAGGCTTAGTGGTTACGTTTACAATTACAGTTAGGGAAAATGGGATTTTGAATAAGAATCAATTGCTTGGTCCCCACACGGATTTTACAACAAATGTGCGTGTGTGTATGTGTGGTGGATTCAAATAAAGTATTTAATATGTGTGTGTGCGTGTGTTTCTGTTGTCAGTGGAAAAACAGAACTCTCTCCAGGTGAGTATTCTCAGTGGAACTTGTTCCATTTAGACACTGTAATGAGTAATCTGTTGGTGGTTTAAAGTACATGGCAGTCATCAGAATGTAGTGCTCTGCCTCTGGCTACCACCCTGTAAAGTCCCCATAGACGCCTACCCCGATTCATTTTGTAGAGGGGGGGTGCCAGCATGTGTAGTAGATCATTCCCAGCTGCTGGGTCCCCACTTCATCAGAGGGTCATTATTCTCTCACACTCACACACACAGGGGCATGGCAGAGGGGTGCACAGCCAAAAGCAGGTGTATGTGCGTGACCCCACCTGAACCCTGTTTGGCATAGCGTGCTAATTACAAATCTGACTTCTGACACAAACACACACACACATGTGGTAAAAAACTAAACTGCTTGCCCACAAAAAGTTCTCTCCACCCTATCCACAGGGTGAATTAACAGTGTCCACCACAACACAAGTTGGTTGTCCCAGATGTATGGCTGGTGATGGTACACACTCGTTACAATAGGCCATGGTGAAATGAAAGTGAGGCGGTGTAATAGTGATACTATTAGTCATCCCAGTCCTTAGTCAACAAAGTCCCATTTTGAAGAAACTGCAGGTATAACACCTTTATCAGCTGCCACGACAATAGTGGAACAACTCTATTTATTTCCTCTTAACGTGGAATGGTCTTGTGTCTTGTATGTAAAACATGGTCTATTCTCTCTGTGTGTGACATACAGTGTGTATTGAATGGTAAGGGATGTTTGTGTTAAAAACGTATGGTTAGTGTGATATCCAAAAGGACAGGGTATTCTACTCAGGGATTGTTTCACATCAACACCCATATACACTGGCAACAAAGGACAAACACTGGAGTCTGAAAGACAGATAGGTGTGTCATTGGGTCTGTGCGTGTGTGTGTGTGTGTGTGTGTGTGTGTGTGTGTGTGTGTGTGTGTGTGTGTGTGTGTGTGTGTGTGTGTGTGTGTGTGTGTGTGTGTGTGTGTGTGTGTGTGCAGATGTGTCATGCCCCCTCAGATTTGTCCTGTTTTTACATTTTTCAGATGTTAAATTAACTACTAAACTTAATTTTTAAGCCTAGGTTTAATCATAATTATTTATAAAAAAAGATCTGTCAGCTGTATTTTGCAGAAGGGGCACACTGACTGGATCAGGCAAAGAGTACATCCCACTATTCTCCCTAGTAAGTGGTTCCTTCCAAGGTGCACCATGGGATATGCTAGGCAGGACACTAGATACTCTAGTGCATGCAGACAGTATTGTCAGTGGAGGAGAAGGGTGAGTATAGAGTGACACACAGTGTTGATTTGATTTTAGCTGCAGATGAAGGGCAGGACATGAAGTAGGTATGTTTGTAAATGAATTTGATCAAGTTATGTAGCCTATTGATTCCTTCTTAATGAATAAATACCACAAAAAGTTGTGTTTCTCTATAATACTACCTACCTAACAATGTTATGACGTTGGCCTGCTAGATAGATACCCAATCTCCCAACCTCATAACTAGCTACCAAGCCATTTCAGTCAAGTTAGAGTGGCTTGTCTAACTATCTTAGCTGGCATGCCTAGACTTTAGAAAAGCAAGCAATTACTAAACGTAGGGCTACTGAATAAGACTCACATTCCTTTTCAATCCTTTACCCAGATTTTAGCAGCGATACATATTTAGTTTCTTTAAAAAAAATAACCCAACAGTCAGGAGGATACGGACTGCTCAAGGGGTATGCTTAGGTATGCAGAAAAATATTTGCTTTAAATGTAATCTGAATCCTTATGATAATATCATAATATTTGTGTATTAATTATGATGCCATGATATGTGCCTGTATTGATGATGTGTGTTATGATCCCATGTCCTGTGTTGTAATTTGGATGACACATCCTAGGCATGTTAGTGCAGTAAATTCAGTCAGAATGACATCCTCATTAAAATTACTATTGAACAGGTAAAGAGGTTTGCTTAGATAACCTACGCAAGGGGGTTCCCAAACTTTTTCTGCGAAACCCCAAATTTACACTACAATATGCATTGAATCCCACTTGGAAAAAAGTATATTCCCTAGTTAAGAGTGTGTTCATGTTCTCTCAGTTTTAGGTCTCGCAGGCTGTCCCAACACATAATAATGATACAAAAACGCATTCTAATACTGTAAAATGCCCTTAATTGAAACTTAAATGTTGTATTTTATACCCATTTGAAGAGAAACAAGTTCTTACTTTGTATGATAAGATTAGTTTTTCTCAGATGACCCCATTTCAATTTCAAGACCTTTGCAGAAAAATATATATGTTTTTGACAGAATTTGTCCTAATGATAAAGCTGTTCCATCCTCAACTAATTCGTGCTTGAGATGCTGTATATCATTAGGTAGTGTGTGTATCTGGCAACAGTTAAAAGTTTAAGTGCCTTAGTTTACAGACTGGAAGGAGGTTTGACAATGTATATAATGATTGCAACATCAACATGTAGTAGTTTAGTTTATAGTTAGTTACAGAACAACACAACATATTTGTGTAGAAAAAGAGTGTGTGTGTGTGTGTGTATGTGTGTGTGTGGACTGTGCCTGTCAGCACGTTTTAATTAGCAGTGGTGGTCTGACAACAGGATGTGTGTGTTTGTTTAGAGTAGGATCATCTGACACTGTGTCTGTGTTTACGCTCTCCACACACAAACACACACAGACACACACACACACACACACACACAGCAGGACACAGGCATATGTTTGTAAAAGGATGTTTTTATTTCCTTTACCCCCAATTAGAGGCACATAACTGAGACCCCTCTCCCTAAACCCCTCATCCTCCAGAATCACCCAGTCTAGGCTAATGGCATGGCCTCTACATTTCTTTAGATTTCTTTTCTTTCACATCTCTAATGCGTCCTATTTATGAAATTTTTTGCTGCAAAAGAGGTTAAATTTATAGATATTGTGACGCATCCCTAAACCAGCGGTTCCCAAACTAGGGGTGACGACCCCATGTTGGGTTGGCTGATATTAAAATGGGGTCACGGGAAACACTGACTGAACGACTCAGCTTATACTCTCCAAATGGACGTTAACTGTGAAGGCAGAGATGCCCATGCATTGACTTAATGTATATTCGCTATACACGTCGAGGGGTGCTATTCACGAGGACATATTGTTCTGTCTCACAATTCCCAAGCATGAAACGGCATATGGGATGTTCAGTGTGCTGCGTGGCTATATTGACGAAAAACAGATTCCATATGGGATCGAATGGTGGGCTTTTGTACAGATGGGGCTCCATATATCACGGGACGGCGGGCAGGTCAAAGGGACTCAAAGGAAATACCCTGCTGTCTCCCTCTGAGAATTAATGCTGCTCTCAAAACAACTGGGGACTCGGGAATCTCTGACTTCCAACTCCATTGCGTTCAAGACAACTGGGAACTCATAAAGAAACAAGCTCCGACTGGGATTGTTTTTTTGAACCGTCTTCCAACTCGGAATTCCAACTCAGGAACTCTGGCCTCTTTCTAGAGCTCTGACTTTCCGACCTGAAGGTCACTGACGTCATAATTTGACCTTGTATTTTTACAAGTTCCCAGTTGTCTTGAAATCATCATAAAATTCATGGTAGGCTACCCTTGACCAGGTCATATCTGTGTGAAGCTGGATTCAGTGCTCTCGTCTGCATTAAAACCAAACATCAATCCATGTTGGATGTGACAGCAGCGACATTTAAAAGGCTTTCATAAGGCTCTTGGTATAAATAGGACTATGAGTGTGTATGAAAAGCTGAAGCCAACTAGCTTTTCAATGTGTGTTCATGCTTTTCACAACACAAGCACATACCCACTGGGCACAGACGTCAGTTCAACGTCTAGTTTTGATTTACATTTGGTTGAGTTGTCAAATAACGTGAATTCAACGTGAAATCAACAACAACAAAAAAATGTAGTTTAAAAGTTGGGTGAAAAATAGGGCTTCCAGAGAGTGCTAGAGGTGTCACTACAGACCCTGGTTCAATTCCAGGCTGTGTTGCAGCTGGCCACGACCGGAAGACATATGAGGCGGCGCACAATTGGCACAGCATCGTCCACGTTAGGGGAGGGCTTGGCCGGCCAGGATGTCCTTGTCCCATAGCTCAGTTGTACAGTGTTTCCTCAGACACATTGGTGCGGCTTGCTTCCGGGGTAAGCGTGCAGCTTGGCAGGGCCATGTTTTGGAGGACGCATGGCTCTCGACCTTCATCTCTCAGAGTCCATACAGGAGTTGCAGCGATGAGACAGGACTGCAACTACCAATTGTGGAGAAAAAGGGATTCAAAAAAGAAATTGGGTGAAAAAAAAGAAATGCAAATCAATTTAGTTTTCCACATTGATTCAACGTCTTTTTTGGGTTGAAATTACGTGGAAACAACGTTGATTCAACCAGTTTTTGCTCAGTGGGTAGTAGCATAACCAAGTTACAGGAAAGCAACATGCAATACAACCAGTGGCGATTTACACATGTCAATCTTGGTGGGTCAAACAAAAATAAATGTGGGAAGCATGCCAGCAAAGCCACTACACAACACAACAAAAAACAATACATTAATTGCACTATAACAGTGACAAACGGTGCCCACAAACTGATAGGGCCTACATAAAGCTGTCCCAACAGCAGAGTCCCAACAGCAGTCCCAATGTCTTACCACTGCTACACCTGGCTATCAGCCTTGTCTGGCAGCAAAACAGTTCATTCAGCCTCATTTACTGACTTTTAAAAAAACATAGCTGATATGGCTGACTTGCTTAAACAAATGTGGTTTCTAATGACAATTGAGATGTACAAACTTTGGCATAAGGGGACGACAAGCGGATAAAAGGCAATCCGTAATTCCGATTAAGACATTAATGAGCGAGCTAGAATGGATGTAGTCAATATAACTATTTGTTCAGCACTTTTAAAATGTACAGCGACAGAAATCAGAACATGGGCCATTCTTACAATGTTCTCCCTGTACACCAAGTCAGAACCGTAGGATAAATAAAGGGGGGCATATAAGCAGACAATGAAAGCTCTTACAATATTCAATATTACATATCTCTAAAACAGGTTATAGGCTACATGTACGCCACCAAGTCAGAACAGTAAGCGAAATTAAGAGGTGAAAATAGACCAAATTATTAGGGTGATGCACATGGGCTACTAACAGCTTACTACACAACATACATGTAGTATTACTTTCTTAGCTCCGAGTTGGATGACCATTCAAACCAAATATATCCAGCCGGAGCTAGTTTTTTCAAAAGTTTCCGAGTTAAGTTGTTTTGAGCGAGGCACAAATCATGCTTCATTGAAAGCGTGGCCAATGTTGAATGTTTATCATTTTAAACTTGTAAAATAGATTTGGGACCACACAGCCACTCCACTGAATAGCAGGCTAGTAATTGCTTTGCAATGCTTACAGTTAGCCGCTGATTGTCACTGGTGTAGAGAGGGGTAGGCAGCAGACAATCGCAGGTTTAGAACTACTGAATTTATTTAAGCACCATAGATCAAATCGGGACAAAACCCAAACACTGTTGTGCTCAAAATACTGTATATGTAAAATATAAAGTAGTCAGGAAATAGTAGGAGAGATTCCTCTCAGGAAAACAAGTAACATTTACAATGACCAACAAAGACAAATGGCAGAGGAAGTATATATACAGTGATAGAGTGGGGATTGGAACCAGTAGACTTGGTGGCGACGTATTGTCCCCATGAGTGACAGAACACTGAGCCAATCACAGCGCAACTAGTGGACATTACCAACCCCTACCGCCACAGAAAGCACTGAGCTAGGCTGAAACACCTGCATTCTGGAGCTGCCTATGCGGCTTTATGAACTGAATTATTATTATTATTTTTAACATTGTTTGAAAACTGATATGTGACACGTATTAATGCCAAAATAACATGCAAAACAGGCAAGGCCAAAAAAATTATATATATATTTATTTATTTTTTTGCTAAAAATGTGGGGCTCAAGACAGACCCTGAATGACGGATCGCCACTGTCAGACACTCTAGCAGCTCTAACATTTCCCCTCTTATCCCCAATGGTTGATTCAAGGTCTTTGAAGTGACTAGGACATGAGTGTGTCCTAACAGGGTGAGGAGACAAAGTAGTCAGTAGTGGTTGTAGTTCTGGGACTTCACCAGGTTAACTGGTCATTCTGGGCAAGCTGTAGCAACAAGGGCAGTTTCCAATTCAGGCACTAGAGACTCATTGACTAACTGGAATGTTATCCCAGCCTAAATGATGCTGGGGATAATCCAGTAGTGGAATGGTTGGTTGTCTGGTAGTGAAGGAGAGTCTGTGAAAAGGCTGTCACAAACAGACCTGTCGTTAGATATTTCCAACACCTAATTGACCAGTGTGTTTTTATGTTGAATGTGGCAAAAAGTCCTGCAATCCTACATATTAACATTCTCCCTCCCTCCCTCCTCAGGCCTGTTTGGTCACTCTAGGTCTGACGAGAGAGAATCGAAAATATGAAGTGAAGAAGAGAGAAAGAAGAGAGAGTGAGAGAAGGAGAGAGGGAGGAGAGCGGGAGGAGGGGTTAAGGTCAGCTTGATGTATTCCCCAGGTCATTGCAGTAAATGAGAATGTGTTCTCAGTCAACTTATCTGGTAAAATAAAGGTAAAATAAATAAATAAAAAGGTCCAGACAATTTGTAGCAAATGAAACATGACCTCTGCGTGCGCACAAACATATACACACACACACACACACACACATCCCTGGTGCATGGCAAATCTGAAGGAAATTGGCCCATCTATCCTAGCACCCCCACCCAGTTCCAAGCCAACCTTGTAAGAATGTGCCTGCACCCTTATTAACTCGTACATGTGGCAGGTTGAATTTGATGGTTACAAAGTGGTGGTTGAGGAGCTATGTACTGTATATTATTAAGTTTTTCACAGTTCTCCTAATTTTATTTGGACCCTTGGTTTGAACAACTAATGCCTTCACTCAGTCTTAAATGGTTCCATTGGTATGTAACAGTGAGCTAACTACTAGAACTCTAATCTTAGTCTAATGTCAAAACACAAACACTTCTACATCAGATCATTATTGGATTAATGGAGATTTACTCAACCCGTAGAATCTGAAGGATCCCAACACATCTGCTGCTAGTTACGAGTGTGTGTGTTTGTGTTTGTGTGGTTATAAGAGTGATATACCCTGATTCATTGGTATGGATGGTTTATTATAAAGGTGGTGTATAATAATAATACAAAATCTCCTATTAGTCATCTACAGAGAGAGAGAGAGAGAGAGAGAGAGAGAGAGAGAGAGAGAGAGAGAGAGAGAGAGAGAGAGAGAGAGAGAGAGAGAGAGATAATAGAGAGAGAGAGATAATAGAGAGAGATAATAGAGAGAGAGAGAGATAATATAGAGAGAGATAATCGAGAGAGAGATAATAGAGAGAGAGAGAGAGATAATAGAGAGAGAGATAATAGAGAGAGAGAGAGAGAGAGAGAGAGAGAGAGAGAGAGAGAGAGAGAGAGATAATAGAGAGAGAGATAGTGATAATAGAGAGAGAGATAATAGAGAGAGAGATAATAGAGAGAGAGAGAGAGAGAGATAATAGAGAGAGAGATAATAGAGAGAGAGAGAGAGAGAGAGAGATAATAGAGAAAGAGAGATAATAGAGAGAGAGAGAGAGAGAGATAATAGAGAGAGAGATAATAGAGAGAGAGATAATAGAGAGAGAGAGAGATAATAGAGAGAGAGAGAGAGAGATAATAGAGAGAGAGGGATAATAGAGAGAGAGAGAGATAATAGAGAGAGAGAGATAATAGAGAGAGAGAGATAATAGAGAGGGAGAGAGAGAGATAGAGAGAGAGAAGGATAATAGAGAGAGAGAGAGATAATAGAGAGAGAGAGATAATAGAGAGGGAGAGAGAGAGATAGAGAGAGAAGGATAATAGAGAGAGAGAGAGATAATAGAGAGAGATAGAGAGAGAGAGATAATAGAATCTGAAGGATCCCAACACATCTGCTGCTAGTTACGAGTGTGTGTGTTTGTGTGGTTATAAGAGTGAAATACCCTGATTCATTGGTATGGATGGTTTATTATAAAGGCGGTGTATAATAATAATAATACAAAATCTCCTATTAGTCATCTACAGAGAGAGAGAGAGAGAGAGAGAGAGAGAGAGAGAGAGAGAGAGAGAGAGAGAGAGAGAGAGATAATAGAGAGAGAGAGATAATAGAGAGAGATAATAGAGAGAGAGAGAGATAATATAGAGAGAGATAATAGAGAGAGAGATAATAGAGAGAGAGAGAGAGAGAGAGAGATAATAGAGAGAGAGATAATAGAGAGAGAGAGAGAGAGAGAGAGAGAGAGAGATAATAGAGAGAGAGATAGAGATAATAGAGAGAGAGATAATAGAGAGAGAGAGATAATAGAGAGAGAGAGAGAGAGATAATAGAGAGAGAGATAATAGAGAGAGAGAGATAATAGAGAGAGAGAGATAATAGAGAGAGAGAGAGAGAGAGAGAGAGAGAGAGATAATAGAGAGAGAGAGATAATAGAGAGAGAGATAATAGAGAGAGAGATAATAGAGAGAGAGATAATAGAGAGAGAGAGAGAGAGATAATAGAGAGAGAGGGATAATAGAGAGAGAGAGAGATAATATAGAGAGAGAGATAATAGAGAGAGAGAGATAATAGAGAGGGAGAGAGAGAGATAGAGAGAGAAGGATAATAGAGAGAGAGAGAGATAATAGAGAGAGAGAGATAATAGAGAGGGAGAGAGAGAGATAGAGAGAGAAGGATAATGGAGAGAGAGAGAGATAATAGAGAGAGATAGAGAGAGAGAGATAATAGAGAGAGAGAGAGATAATAGAGAGAGAGATAATAGAGAGAGAGAGAGAGAGATAATAGAGAGAGAGATAATAGAGAGAGAGAGAGATAATAGAGAGAGATAATAGAGAGAGAGAGAGATAATAGAGAGAGAGAGAGAGCGAGAGAGAGAGATAATAGATCATAGATCATATTTACACCCTACACACCCTAATAGATAAACACGTCCGCATTCAGGACTGTTCTACAAAGTCATTGAAAGTGGTGTAGGGGGTAAAACATATGACATTATAAAATCAATGTATACAGGCAACATGTGTAGCATAAAAATTGGCAAGAAACAAACTGAATCGTTTAACCAGGGGCGGGGCCTCCGCCAGGGTTGCAATTTCAGCCCTGTGCTATTTAACATTTACATCAATGAATTGGCCAATATTCTAGAAAAGTCCTCAGCCCCTGGTGTTAGTCTCCACAATTCGGAAGTTAGATGCCTGCTCTTTGCAGATGACCTGTGCCTGCTTTCACCCACAGCACATGGTCTACAGCAGAGCTTGGACCTGCTAGAGCAGTACTGTCAGACCTGGGCCCTGACAGTAAACCCCAAAAAGACCAAAATAATGATTTTCCAGATAAATTCCAGATCCCAGGGAATAAAACCAAAGTTCTCAATTGGTGCAAAACATATAGAGTATTGCACACAATACAACTATTTAGGTTTAAAAATAAGTTTGACTGGACATCTAAATAATGCAGTGAATGAACTGAGAGACAAAGCACGCAGGGCATTCTACGCCATTAAAAAACAAATCCAAATTGAAATACCTATTACAATTTGGCAAAAACTAATTAAATGTGTGATTGAACCGATCGCACTCTATGGCAGCGAGGTGTGGGGTCCACTTACAAAACAAGATTTTACCAACTGGGACAAACATCCCATTGAGACCTTGCACGCGGAACTTTGTAAGATTCTCCTACATGTCCAGAGGAAAACTACAAACAAATGCATGCAGGGCAGAATTAGGCCGATATCCACTAATATTAAAAACTCAAAAAAGAGCAATTAAGTTTTGGGAAGACCTAAAACACAGTGACCCCCTCTCATATCATTACCAAACCCTGCAATACCAAGAGTTGAGCAAAGATAAGAGTCCCTTTGTAACAGCGTTCGGCGTCTCCCTCCTATTAACTAGTGTTGGGGGAATGGAGGGTGCTAGATCCCAGGAGGAGCTGAACTACGCAGCTACGCACCTGTTTATTATTTGGGAATTTAGGGGGGTATTTAGGGAGTAGGCAGGCTACTGTGTGATGTCGGTGATTAACCCTTGTTACGGTCAGACTTTTCAGTCTGCTCCGGAAATCTTGTATTCTACCTGCGTGTTGTGGAATATTTGTTTTGGTAGGGTAGTATTTTGTTCGGCCCAGTGCTGTTCCTTTTTTCCCTGTTGGGACCGTTTTGTATTTTGGAGTTTCTTATTAAATCAACTATCCTTGGAGGCCGTGCGATTGCTTCCACCCACCATCACCATTACAGAATCACTGACCTTCTTCATGGAAGCAGCAGGACCCACCGAACCTTCCCCGACGAACGAGGGGACAGACCAGGCTCTCGTGAGGCACGAGCAACAACTCTCCCAGTTAGCGGAGGCTATGAACACGGTCCTGACGACATTGAACCGGCTGGATCAGGAAAGGGGATCGGAGAGCGGAACAGGTCTAAGAATCCCAGCGCCGGAGCGTTATGCAGGCAACGCCGCGACCTGTAAGAGCTTCCTTCTCCAGTGTGAATTACATTTTTCTTCCCAACAAGGCCTTCCCCCCACAGACGCACAGAAGGTGGGCTTCGTCATATCTTGTCTCACTGGAAGTGCGGCGGAGTGGGCTACCGCGCTCTGGGATCGAGGTCATCAGGCGCTTCAACGCTATGATGAGTTTAAGACACTCTTTAGGGCTGTTTTTGATCATCCAGTGGAGGGTAAAGAAGCGAGTGAACGTTTGATACAGTTGAAACAGGGGACTCGGTCCGCTGCAGATTACGCGCTCCAGTTTCGTACGGTGGCGGCAGGAAGCAGATGGAACGAAGCAGCGCTCATAGCGCATTTTAGGCAAGGTCTGAATCCAGACATCCAAAACGAACTAGCCTGCCGTGACGAGGATATGGGATTAGATCAGCTCGTGCGTGTCGCTATTCGTTTGGACAATCTCATCCGGGGACGCCGGAGGGGCCGGAGACCCCCGATCATGACCACCCTTCCTATGGAGCAGAGAGATGAATCTATGAAAGTGGACTCCACACATCTGTGGGAGATTCCATTGAGGCCCTTAGCTAAGCCCCTAGCAGTGGAAGGTTTAGATGGCAAACCGTTAGGGAGCGGAACGGTTACGCAAGAGACTGTCCCTTTACAGGTACGAATTGGCAAGCACCAGGAAAACCTGTCATTTAAGGTATTACACACTCCCCGCCATGCAGTCGTGTTAGGAATGCCCTGGTTACAATTACACGATCCGATTATTTCTTGGACACAAGGAGCCGTATCCGTAAATACCAATACCATGGAGAGTCCAGGCAACGCGTCTACCCCTCGGTTACCAGATCCATATCGGGACTTATCTGAGGCTTTTTCTGAAGTTAAGGCCACGCAATTACCCCCACGTCGAAGTGGAGACTGTGCTATACAGCTTCTGGAAGGGGCGCCTCTACCCAGGGGTCATGTGTACCCGCTGTCGTATGCAGAAACGCAAGCCATGGAGGTGTACCTCCAGGAATATCTTCAGCAGGGGTTTATGAGGCATTCAGTTTCGCCGGCTTCATCCAGCTTCTTTTATATTAAGAAGAAAGACGGAGGACTGAGACCATGTATAGACTATCGCGGTTTGAACAACATCACTGTCAAATACAAGTATCCTCTGCCGCTTATCACTGCAAGCATCGAACAGTTGCATGGCGCCCGTATCTTCACAAAATTGGATTTGCGCAGCGCCTACAACTTGATTCGGATAAAGGAAGGAGATGAATGGAAAACCGCCTTCTGCACTCCTACGGGCCATTATGAGTATCTGGTCATGCCCTTTGGATTATCTAACGCTCCTTCTGTATTTCAGGCCTTTGTGAATAATGTGTTCAGAGATCTGATTGGTCGCTACGTCATCGTGGGGCGGCAGGTAGCCCAGTGGTTAGAGCGTTGGGCCCATAACCGAAAGGTTGCTGGATCAAATCCCCGAGCTGACAAGGTAAATAATCTGTCGTTCTGCCCCTGAACAAGGCAGTTAACCCACTGTTCCTAGGCCGTCATTGAAAATAAGAATATGTTCTTAACTGACTTGCCTAGTAAAATAAAGGTAAAATAAAAAAAATAAAAAAATTGTGTACATCGATGATATCTTGATTTACTCCCCATCCTATGAAGCACACGTGAACGACGTCCGGACCGTCCTGCAGCGCCTCATAGACAATCACCTGTATGCCAAGGCGGAAAAGTGCGTTTTCCATCAAAAGGAAATCTCGTTTTTGGGGTATGATATTAACCCGGCAGGGGTCACCATGAATCAGGACAAAATCCAAGTGGTAAGGGAGTGGCCTGTTCCCCACAATGTCAAGGCTTTGCAAAGATTCTTGGGGTTTTCCAACTACTACCGGCGTTTTATACGCAATTTCAGTAGTATTGCAGCCCCCCTGACCTCACTTCTCAGGGGAGGAACAGGGAAAGTACGCTGGACTCCGGAGGCAGAGCAGAGTTTTCATTGCTTAAAGGAACAGTTCACGTCCGCCCCGCTCCTGAAACATCCTGACGCAAATCTGCCTTTTGAGGTTGAAGTGGACGCATCGGAGGTAGGAATCGGAGCCGTGCTATCCCAGAGACAAGGTAACCCTAACCCCAAATTGTATCCATGTGCCTTCTTCTCCTATAAACTCAACCCTGCAGAACGCACGTTGGAGACCGGGAGCTGTTGGCGGTGAAGAAGGCGTTGGAGCAATGGAGGCAGTGGCTGGAGGGGGCCAAACACCCATTCCTCGTCCTTACCGATCACAAAAACCTTGAATACATCAGAACTGCCAAACGACTCAATTCTCGTCAAGCCAGGTGGGCTCTCTTCTTTTCAAGGTTTGAATTTACCTTGTCTTACAGGCCAGGGTCCAAGAACACTAAAGCGGATGCCTTGTCCCGCATCTATGAAGGTGAAGGGAGAGTGTCAGATGACGCGCCCATTCTCCCCTCATCTTGCATTGTGGCACCAGTACTTTGGGGAGTGGACGAGGATATCAGACGAGCCCTGGCCAATCAACCACCACCCGCCTTGTGTCCTCCGGACCGCACGTATGTCCCCCCTGAGATCCGGGACCGGCTCATTGCATGGGCTCACACGTCACCCGCTACTGGACATCCAGGTATGGCACGCACCATAGACACGTTATCCCGGAAATATTGGTGGCCACATCTCAGTCGAGAGGTTCGGGAATATGTACAGTCATGCGCCATATGTGCTCAAAGCAAATCTTCCCGTCATTTACCATACGGAAAGCTACATCCGCTGCCCATTCCCCAGAGACCATGGTCTCATATATCCATTGACTTTGTTACTGACCTCCCTCCTTCCAGGGGATGCATCACTATCCTGGTCATCGTGGACAGGTTTTCTAAAGCCTGCAGGTTCCTCCCCTTGCCCGGTATTCCTACAGCGCTCCAAACAGCGGAATCATTGTTTCAGCATGTTTTAGGCACTATGGAATACCTGAGGACATCGTTTCCGATCGCGGACCCCAGTTTACCTCGCGGGTGTGGAGAGCCTTCATGGAACGACTGGGGGTCACGGTTTGTGGGACCATTCAAGGTGGTCCGCCAGGTCAATGACGTGACCTACACGCTGCGTTGCCTCCGGGCTATAGAATTGCTAACTCCATTCATGTGTCACTCCTTAGGCCGGTGGTGGCGGGGCCCCTCGCAGTCACCCACGACGCCCCACCCCCTCCACTGGACATTGAGGGAGAGGTGGCATATACAGTCCGCTCGTTGTTGGACTCCCAGCGTCGTAGAGGAAGGCTCCAATATCTGGTGGACTGGGAAGGGTGCGGCCCCGAGGAACGATCGTGGGAGGCGTCCGGCGACATACTGGACACATCGCTAGTGGAGGACTTCCACCGGCGCCACCCTCAGGGCCATCCCTGTGGGAGACGCCGAGGCGCGGCTGGAGCAGCGCCTGGAGAGAGGGGCTCTGTAACACCAACGCTGGATCCACCCTCCGCCATCCAGCGTTCGGCGTCTCCCTCCTATTAACTAGTGTTGGGGGAATGGAGGGTGCTAGATCCCAGGAGGAGCTGAACTACGCAGCTACGCACCTGTTTATTATTTGGGAATGTAGGGGGGTATTTAGGGAGTAGGCAGGCTACTGTGTGATGTCGGTGATTAACCCTTGTTACGGTCAGACTTTTCAGTCTGCTCCGGAGATCTTGTATTCTACCTGCGTGTTGTGGAATATTTGTTTTGGTAGGGTAGTATTTTGTTCGGCCCAGTGCTGTTCCTTTTTTCCCTGTTGGGACCGTTTTGTATTTTGGAGTTTCTTATTAAATCAACTATCCTTGGAGACCGTGCGATTGCTTCCACCCACCATCACCATTACACCCTTCATCCTGCCATACAACACTCCTTCCGTGGCCTCCAACTGCTCTTAAACGCTAGTAAAACTAAGTGCATGCTTTTCTATCGAACGCTGCCAGCACCCGCCCACCGGACTATCATCACTACTCTCGACGGGTCCGAATTAGAATACGTGGACACCTACAAATACCTAGGCATCTGGTTAGACTGTAAACTCAACTTCCAGACTCACATCAACCATCTCCAATCCAAAATTAAATCCAGAATTGGCTTCCTATTTCGCAACAAAGCCTCCTTCACTCATGCTGCCAAACATGCCCTTGTAAAACTGACTATCCTACCGATCCTTGATTTCGGCGATGTCATTTACAAAATAGCCTCCAACACTCTACTTAGCAAATTGGATGTAGTCTATCACAGTGCCATCCGTTTTGTTACCAAAGCCCCATATACTACCCACCACTGCGACCTGTATGCTCTCGTTGGCTGGCCTTCATTATATATTCGTCGCCAAACCCACTGGCTCCAGGTCATCTATAAGTCATTACTAGGTAAATCCCCGCCCTATCTCAGCTCACTGGTCACTATAGCAACACCCACCCGTAGCATGCGCTCCAGCAGGTTTATCTCACTGGTCACCCCCAAAGCCAACACCTCCTTTGGCCGCCATTCCTTCCAGTTCGCTGCTGCCAATGATTGGAACGAATTGCAAAAATCACTGAAGCTAGAGGTTCCTATCTCCCTCACTAACTTTAAGTGTCAGCTGTCAAAGCTGCTTATCGATCACTGCACCTGTATATAGCCCTTCTGTAAATAGCCCACACTACTACCTCATCCCCATATTTATTTTTGTTATTTTCACAAATCTTGCACTCCAGTATCTCTATTTGCACATTATAATTTGCACATTCTTCATTCCTGTGTTAATGATGATAATCTGTAATTTATCTCACCACTATGGTCTATTTATTGTCCTACCTCCTAACCTTACTGCATTTTGCACTACATTTTGCACTCTGTATTTAGATTTTCTATTGTGCTTTTACCATGTTTGTTTACTGTGTAACTCTGTGTTGTTTTTGTCGCACTGCTTTGCTTTGTCTTGGCCAGGTCGCAGTTGCAAATGAGAACTTGTTCTCAACTGACCTACCTGGTTAAATAAAGGTGAAATAAAAAATCCAACTGGTCCGGGGGCTGAGTTCACAAACTTGTTCCACTAACACATTGAAGCCTCAGGACCAGAACATCCAATCAATCAGAATTAACCAAATTACAAAACATCTAAAACAAAACTACATTACCTATTGGAAAACACAAACACAAGCACAAAGCAAAATGCAGTGCTATCTGGCCCTAAATCGACAGTACACCATGGCAAACTATCTGACCATGGTGACTGATCAAAACCTCAGGAAAACCTTGACAAAGTACAGGCTCAGCGAGCACAGCCTTGCTATTGAGAAGGGTAGACACAGGAAAACCTGGCTCCCTGTAGAGGAAAGGCTGTGCAACCACTGCACCACAGCAGAACCAGAGACAGAGCTGCATTTCCTGACCAAATGTCAAAAATATAAAAGTATCAAAGAGAGTCACTTCCCCAAATTTGAACAAGTAGTCCGGGGCTTTGAGGACCTCTCTGAAATAGAAAGGCTGCCGATCCTTTTGGGGGAAGACATGGACAGCTGTGCGCTGGCAGCATGCTATGTTGCTGCCTGCCACAAGTTGAGGGACAGTGCCTGACATATTTAATGCCTTTTTTTCCTATGTTGTTATTTTGTTCTTTGATGTAATTATATTTTTAAAAACATATGTGTGTATGTATGCATGTATATATATATATATATATATATATATATGAGCGTGTGTATGTATATGTGTATATATATATATATATATATATATATATATATAAAAAATTGATGTAAGTTTTGGCAATATGTACATTGTTGCGTCATGCCAATAAAGTGAATTGAATTGAATTGAATTAATAGAGAGAGAGATAAGAGAGAGAGAGAGAGAGATAGAGAGAGAGATAATAGAGCGAGAGAGATGAGAGAGAGAGAGAGAGATAATAGAGAGAGAGGGATAATAGAGAGAGAGAGAGAGAGAGAGAGAGAATAGAGAGGTAATAGAGAGAGAGAGAGAGACATGGAGATGTATAGAATGTATGTGTGTGTAAATGTAGGTGCGATGACAGAGGAGGTGATGAGATTCCCCATGTCCCAGGAGATATGGAAGAGAGGAGGTTTAGGATGCTGTGTGTCATCCATGAAGACAGAGCTGTTTGTAAAAGCTGAGATAAAGCCTGAAACTCTGGCTCATGGGTCTTATGCTGTCACCAGGGGAACTTTTCCACTAATTAACACCTACTGATTTTCCAATGAACTTTTCCACTGAGATATACACTGAGTGTACAAAACATTAGGAAACATTTAACCTAATATTGAGTTGCATCCCGTTTTGCCCCTTTAGAACAGCCTCAATTCGTCGGGGCATGGACTCTACAAGGTGTTGAAAGCGTTCCATAGGGATGCTGGCCCATGTTGACTCCAATGCTTCCCACAGTGTGTTAAGTTGGCTGGATGTCGTTGAGCGTGAAAAATCCAGCAGCATTGCAGTTCTTGATATACCAAAACCGGTGCGCCTGCCACCTACTACCATACCATGTTCAAAGGCACTTAAATATTTTGACATGCCCATTCACCTTCTGAATGGCACACATAGATAATCCATGTCTCAAGGCTTGAAAAGTATTATATAACCTGTCTTTCCCATCACTCAGTGTACCTTCACTATTCAATATGTTGTTAAACAGTGAGTGAATGTAGTAGAGGAGAAAAGTGGGAGGAGATCGCTGAGAGGGAGAGGGATTCATGGTGTGCTTCTACTCAGAGGCATCTGTGCTGTAGCTGAGTGAACAACCCCAGTTCCTCCGTCCCGCTGTCTGGACCGTATCAACAAACGAACAACACCGTTACTATTATTGGATATCAATAATCGTTTACATTGTGAACAGCCTTTGCAGTAACTATGTGGATTTACAACATTATTTTTACTTTCTTAATCGTCGGTTGTTCTGGTAAGTTTGGGAGGCAGTGGCCAGGGCATTTAATCATTTATGGTTTTAGGCTAATTGAGATTCAGCAGTTTGTTGTTTTAACCTTTCTCCTCTCCATCTCTGCACCTGGCACGTTGCAAAATCGTATTTTACGTAGGTAGGACCTGCTAGCGTAGCCTAATGTCGAATGGTGGATATTATTTTCTACAAAACAACACATCACAATAATCTGTGTAAACTCTGTCACCTTTCAAGTTAGTGGGGCAAGTTTAAACTGTAAAAACAACATAAAGAAACGTTAGACCCCATCTCTAGACTTTCTGTGATGGTTCTACAGCAAACTTGCGTAACATATATTTTTAAGCCAATTAAGAGAAGAACCATGTGCGTTTTATGAAGAACTATGTATATCGAGATGAAGCGCGAGACGTAACCTCTCTGGTAGGAGCGCGTCCGCTCTCAAGTCTCAAATCCGCAAAATGTGTTGGTGGAAATAGGCTAAATTCATACCGGTTTCACTCAGGATAAACACTCATTCTAAAGCTTATAGACGAGTCTGACGTGAACTTGCTGATCCCAGTTAACTTTCACTATTTAGAAAGAAAGTAATGTTTTCTATAGGCTATTGATAATACTTATAGGTATTCTTCCATATTGTGGCTCATATTAGGTCATACGTTTATGAACTTCTTCCTCAATTACTTTTATTGAGGAGGAGAATACTAAACGGAGATATAGCCTGACTGTTTGCTACTGGGCTGTATGAGTGACTAGGACATGTATGCGTCAACACAGCATGGTGTGTAGTGGGGAGGTGGTGGAAAGAAACGGGCGTGCATGCTTGTGTGTGTGAAAGAGAGAGAGAAAAGGGAAGGGTATGGGGGTAAGTGAGTGTGTCTAGGCTGAAACCGAGAAAAGGGAGTTATCTGTCTGTCCATGTGTGTCCGTAAGGGGACAGTAAGTGATGAGTGTGAAACCCATTCATATTAATGGAGGTAGAATCAGGCTAATTGCTGGGTTTATCCCAGTCCTGATGGGAACATCAATACAGCCTCACTGGCCAGGGGGTGGACACTGCATTCAACACCTTCATTTCATACTGTGTGCGTGTGTTAGAGTGCAGGAGGAATGCGTTACAGGACTACCAGAGGAGTGATGGCGTGCGATTGGTCCAGCTGCCAGACTCTGCTCACCATACTAAAAGCAGGAAGTCGAGCATTGTGAAGTGTGCCCGTGGCTGCAGCCGCAACAAGATACTACCCTTCACCTGCAGGTAGGTGTGGTGCATCTGTGACCATCTCCTGGGTTTGACCTATAGCAATAATTTCTGCGCCTGTAGCTTCACATGCTGTGTCTCTATGACCACATTTACATGCAAACCAATATCCCCTTATTATTCGGGATACTCAAGTATTCTGTTTTTGATCAAAAAAGTTTGTATCCCGGTTATGAGAAACCTGGATAAATGCCTGGTATATGCTGATCTAAGACAATATACTGTGGCATGTAAACATCTTATCCCGTTTACTGTTGTTTTTGCGGTCTGCACAGGCTCAGTTTCACATATCATGGGTGTTGTGTGATGATGTTTTCATTTGATTGTCAAACAAATCACTTCAAAAAGTAGGCTACCTGCACAGTTCGATCCCTCATAATAATTTATTTAACTAGGCAAGTCAGTTAAGTACAAATTCATATTTACAATGTCAACCTACTAACCCCTAACCCGACCCGGACGATGCTGGGCCTATTGTGCAGCGCCCTACGGGACTCCCAATCACGGCTGGTTGTGATACAGCCCGGGATCGATCCCGGGTCTGTAGCGACTCATCTAGACCGCTGCGCCACTCGGTCCCAAGCTTATTATTTACAACATTTGGTAGGCCATATTATAATTTACAACATTTGGTAGGCCATATTATAATTTACAACATTTGGTAGGCCATATTATAATTTACAACATTTGGTAGGCCATATTATAATTTACAACATTTGGTAGGCCATATTATAATTTACAACATTTAGTAGGCCATATTATAATTTACAACATTTGGTAGGCAATAGTATAATTTACAACATTTAGTAGGCCATTTGTTTGTCAAATATAGTTTGATACATGCAATTTCTCTTCAGTCATAACTTGTTGCCCCAGAAGACTAAATAAAGTAGTTCTCACTGGTAACAGTGTGGGTAGGTGCCATTTAAGATGAGGGAGGCCGATTATTTTTTTTATGAGCATGGCCTTCTATTATGGCCTTTCTATTACAGCATATTGGATGACTGTCATTCATATTCCATTGATACTACTACATGATACTTCAATTTTCCCTATACCCATCATGAGGTTGCTACAACCTCAAATCAAATGTTTATCCCTGTTTCCTTCCGTTTGCTTCCGTTTAAGAAATGTTTTTCAACAGATTTGGCAGTATGAATACACCACTGATCACACACAAACACAGTTCACTATCATAGCAGCCAGATTGTTGTATAATTCCTTCTCGCATCTACGCACTCTCCTCCTCTCACCTTTTCCCTTCGCTTGTGGACTTCAGTGCACAACACATCACCTTTCCAAACCAAACCTTCATTTCATAACCGCTAACCACACACAGCCTACATGAATGTCACCATATTAGCTAATGTCAAGGCAACAACATAGCTACTAGAACTAACACATTAGTAAACCTGCTACAATCATGCAGTACAGTTAGCAAGAAGTTTAGCAGTTACACCGGTGGGCCCCGGTGGCAATAAATGAATAAAACCAAAAGCTTACCTTGACTTGAAAAAGTTCCAGTGTTGGATAACCAGCTAGGTAACATAGCACCCCTCTCTGTTTGAGCTGGGTGTTTTAGTAGGCTAAACTAGCTAGCTGTATTTGCTAGCTAAGAAAGTTACACTACCGGTCAAAAGTTTTAGAATACCTACTCATTCAAGGGTTTTTCTTTATTATTACTATTTTCTACATTGAAATAAAACATGGAATCATGTAGTAACCAATAAAGTGTTAAACAAATCAAAATCTATTTTATATTTGAGATTATTCAAATAACCACTCTTTGCCTTGATTACAGCTTTGCACACTCTTGGCATTCTCTCAACCAGCTTCACCTGGAATGCTTTTCCAACAGTCTTGAAGGAGTTCCCACATATGCTGAGCACTTGTCGGCTGCTTTTCCTTCACTCTGCAGTCCGACTCATCCCAAACCATCTCAATTTGGTTAAGGTCGGGGGATTGTGGAGGCCAGGTCATCTGATGCAGCACTCCATCACTCTCCTTCTTGGTAAAATAGCCCTTATCAAATCGAATCAAATTGTATTTTTCACGTGCGCCGAATACAACAGGTGTAGACCTTACAGTGAAATGCTTACTTACTTGCAGTTTTTAAGCAAAGAATAAGTATAGGTAAATAATAGATAAGTTAAGAAATAAAAAGCAGTAAAAATAACAGTAGCGAGGCTATATACAGGTGGTACCGGTACAGAGTCAATGTGCAGGGGCACCGGTTAGTCGGCTTAGTCAAGCTTAGCATCTGCGTCATCTGATCACTTCTTTTTTGACTGCTGCTTCCTGCTTTAGTTTTTGCTTGTAAGCAGGAATCAGGAGGATGGAATTATGGTCAGATTTGCCAAATGGAGGGCGAGGGAGAGCTTTGTACGCGTCTCTGTGTGTGGAGTAAAGGTGGTCTAGAGTTTTTTTACCTCTGGTTGCACATTTAACATGCTGGTAGAAATTAGGTAAAACTGATGTAAGTTTCCCTGCATTAAAGTCCCCGGCCACTAGGAGCGCCTCTGGATTGGCGTTTTCCTGTTTGCTTATTGCCTTATACAGCTGACTGAGTGTGGTCTTAGTGCCAGCATCCGATTGTGGTGGTAAATACACAGCATCGAAAAATATAGATGAAATCTCTCTTGGTAAATAGTGTGGTCTACAGCTTATCATGAGACACTCTACTTCAGGCGTGCAAAATCTAGAGACTGCACCAGCTGTTGTTTACAAATATACACAGACTGCCACCCCTCATCTTACCGGAGTCTGCTGTTCCATCTAGCCGGTGCTGCGTATATCCCGCGTATATCCCGCCAGCTGAATGTTATCCATGTCTTCGTTTAGCCACAACTCGGTGAAACATAAGATATTACCGTTTTTGATGTCTCGTTGGTTGGATATTCATGATCACACCTCATCTAATTTATTGTCCAATGATTGTACGTTGGCTAATAATACTGATGGTAAAATCAGATTTCCCACTCGCCGTCGGTGGATCCTTACAAGACACCCTGATCTCCGTCCTCGATACCTCCGTCTCTTTCTCCTGCTAATGATGGGGATTTGGGCCTTGTCGTGTGTCTGGAGTACATCCTCCCAGTCGGGCTCATTGAAAAATAATTGTTCGTTGGAGAAAAATAAAACAATTTCCTGTCCGAGGTGAGTAATCACTGTCCTGATATCCATAAGCTCTATTCAGTTATAAGAGACGGTGGCAGAAACATTATGTACAAAATAAGTTACAAATAACGCAAAAAAACACACATAATAGCACAATTGGTTAGGCGCTTGTAAAACGGTGCCATTAAAGCCTGGAGATGTGTTGGGTCATTGTCCTGTTGAAAAACAAATGATGGTCCCACTAAGCCCAAACCAGATGGGATGGCGTATCACTGCAGAATGCTGTGGTAGCTATGCTTTACGGTGGGAAATACACATGCAGAGATAATCCGTTCACCCACACCGTGTCTCACGGCGGTTGGAACCAAAAATCTCAAATTTGGACTTCAGACCAAAGGACAAATTTCCACCGGTCTAATGTCCATTGCTCTTGTTTCTTGGGACAAGCAAGTCTCTTCTTCTTATTGGTGTCCTTTAGTAGTGCTTTCTTTGCAGCAATTCGACCATGAAGGCCTGATTCACACAGTGTCCTCTGAACAGTTGACGTTGAGATGTGTCTGTTACTTGAACTCTGAATTTCTCAGGCTGGTAACTCTAATGAACTTATCCTCTGCAGCAGAGGTAACTCTGGGTCTTCCATTCCTGTGGCGGTCCTCATGAGAGCCAGTTTCATCATAGCACTTGATGGTTTTTGCGGCTGCACTTGAAGAAACTTTTTTCAAGAAAAGGTTCTTGAAATTTTCCGTATTGACTGACTTACATGTCTTAAAGTAATGATGGACTGTCGTTTCTCTTTGCTTATTTCTTGCCATAAAATAGACATGGTATTTTACCAAATAGGGCTATATTCTGTCTATCTTGTCACTACACAACTGATTGGCTCAAACGCAAGGCACACCTGTTAATTGAAATGCATTCCAGGTGACTACCTCATGAAGCTGTTTGAGAGAATGCTAAGTGTGCAAAGCTGTCATCAAGGCAAAAGGTGGCTATTTGAAGAATCTAAAATCTAAAATATATTATGATTTGTTTAACACTTTCTTGGTTACTACATGATTCCATATGTGTTATTTCATAGTTTTGATGTCTTCACTATTATTCTGCAATGTAGAAAAGGGTAAAAATAAAGAAAAAGCCTTGAATGAGTAGGTATTCTGAAACCTTTGACCGGTAGTGTATACATGCGTCACGGTTTGGAGTTAAGGGACGATAGACTGAGCGCTGGTGAAGTGTCATCCTTTTTATTCGATGAGATGTACTCACGAAGCATACAAATAAACAAGGAGCGTGAAACAAACAAAGTGACTTACTTGTCGTACTCAAGGCAGACAAGCACAAACAATGATCCACACACAGGTGGATGTGTGTGGGGCCTAAATACTATCCCCAATCAGAGACAACTCTAGACAGCTGTCTCTGATTGGGGATCATTAACTTCCCCAGTTAGGGTGTGAGGACTTGATTGTGGGCCTTCCACTCCCCCTGGTGGGAGTAAGAGGCCTTACCACAACCAAGCCCTCACAACATGGCTCTCTCTCTCTCTCTCTCTCTCTCTTGATTCTCCTTCATTTTTTTCAGAAATGTATTTGTTCAAAACTATTCAACTATTGTCTTTCTCTCTCTTTGAGTCAACTACTCACGACATTGTATGCATTGCATCTTAAGCTTTCAGTACTATTGTCATTCTCTGACCCTTTTATTGGGTGGACAATATGTCAGTTCATGCTGCAAGAGCTCTGATAGGTTGGAGGATGTCCTCTGGAAGTTATAATTACTGTGCAAGTCCATTGAAGGGGGTGAGTACCACAAGCCTCCTAGGTTTTCTATTGGAGTCAATGTACCCAGAGGATGGAAATTAGCTGTCCTCCGGCTACACTATGGTGCTACCCTACAGAATTCTGTTGAGGATACTGTAGACCTTCATTGCAAAACAGTATGTTTTAATCAATTATTTGGTGACGTGAATATATTTAGTATAATTTGATCTAAAAAACATTTTTAATGATACACTTCAATTCATTGAGGAGGATGGTCCTCCCTTTCCAACTCTGAGAAGCCTCCACTGGCTGGTAAAGTTGTCTGTTTCGTTTAGGGACCGGGGAGAAAACGCAATAACTCCAAACTCCATCATGCATGTGTTCCAATGGCACGTTGTGTTAGCTATTATTCAAGTTGATAATTTTAGGCTAATTGATCATTAGAAAACCATTTTGGAGTTATGTTAGCACAGCTGAAAACTGTTGGACTGATTAAAGAAGCAATAGAACTGGCCTTATTTAGACTAGTTGAGTATCTGGAGCGTCAGCATTTGTGGTTTCGATTACAGTCTCAAAATGGCCAGAAACAAAGAACTTTCTTCTGAAACTCGTCAGTCTATTCTTAGTCTGTAAATGAAGGCTATTCCATGCAAGAAATTGCCAAGAAACTGAAGATCTCCTTCTATGCTGTGTAATATCCCTCCACAGAACAGTGCAAACTGTCTCTAACCAGAATAGAAAGAGGAGTGGGAGGCCCCGGTGCACAACTGAGCAAGAAGTAGAGTGTCTAGTTTGACAAACAGTCCTCAACTGGCAGCTTCATTAAATAGTACCCGCAAAACACCCGTCTCAACGTCAACAGTGAAGAGGCGACTCCGGGATCCTGGCCTTCTAGGAAGTTGCAAAGAAAAAGCCACAGGGTAAAAGGGATCTTGAAAAAGGAAGGCTATCACTCCATTTTGTGGACGGTGCTTAATTGGATCCAATTTCCTCCTACAACAGGACAATGACCCAAAGCACAGCTCCAAACTATGCAAGAACTATTTAGGGAAGAAGCAGTCAGCTGATTTTCTGTCACCGGATCTCAACCCTATTGAACTGTTGTGGGAGCAGCTTTACCGTATGGTACGTAAGAAGTGCCCATCAAGCCAATCCAAGCTGTGGGAGGTGCTACAGGAATCATGGGGTGAAATATCTTCAGATTACCTCAACAAATTGACAACTGGAATGCCAAAGGTCTGCAAGGCTGTAATTGCTGCAAATGGAGGATTCTTTGACGAAAGCAACGTTTTTGAAGGATACAATTATTATTTCAATTAAAAATCATTATTTATAACCTTGTCAACATCTTGACTATATTTCCTATTCATTTTGCAACTCATTTCATGTATGTTTTCATGGAAAACAAGGACATTTCTATATGACCCCAAACTTTTGAACAGTAGTGTAAATGTGGCGTTGATGACAACTGTGCCATCTTATTATTTTTACGTTTTCATCAGAGAGCAAAAATATACTGTATTTCTTGTCCAAGCCAGTGTGGAATGGAATCACTCCCTGGCCTTCCCTGGCCTTCCTTGGCAGCAGTCCAAACTCTCTATAGTGTGAGGGTTGGGGACAAACGTGAGGGTTGGGGTTAATTTAATTTAAAATCCAGTCAATTCAGGAACTACACTGAAATTCAAAGAGGGACATTTTAATTTGGAATTTCTTTTGATTAGAATGTAAATGGATTTTGTCCCCAACCCTGCTTACTGTAATTACATCATTCGATCAATATTTCCCTTCCTTCTTTCTCTGTCTATCTAGAGCGTTCCTGTATGATCAGAAAAACAGGAAATGCCAGTGGCTATCGTTTGACAGGAACTCACCAGGAGTCCAGAGTCAACACGACTTCAACTACCAACTCTACCAGAAGAAAGGTACTAACATGCTCTGTCAGATGAGTAAAACAGAAATGTTCTTACAAACACAGTCCTTTTCTTATTGTCTCTCTCTCTCTTGTTCACTCTCTCTGTCCCTCTCTCTCTTTCTAGCCTATGTGCAGGAGTGCATAGTGGGGACAGGAGTGAACTACAGAGGGAGGAGGTCTGTAACAGCTAGTGGAATCAGGTGCCAAGCCTGGGCCTCTCCTATCCCTCATGAACACAAGTAAGCTAGAACCTGTGTTTGTGCATGTGGTGTGTGTGTGTGTATAGTGATACATTGGCTGGTCATTAGTCCTAAGGGACCAGTCCTTCATCAGGACTAGTCCTTTCTGACCTCACTCTAACACTTTACACAGTCAGGGAACATTTCCTGTTGTAGTCTCACTGTTTATGTAGTGTGTGTGTGTGTGGGTGTGTGGGTGGCGTGCCTGTTTAAGAGAGTTTATGCTGTAGTAAAACCTGTTAATTAAGTGATAAAAACCTGTGACAAACAGCAGAAGTGGGAGAGGGAGAGGTTGGGGGGGGGGGATGGGGAGAAAGAGAGAGAGAGGTGGGGGGGAGAGAAGATACAGGGAGAGAGAAGACGGAGGGAGGGAGGGAGGGAGAGAGAGAGAGAGAGAGGGCGAGAGAGAAGACGGAGGGAGGGAGAGAGAGAGAGGGAGAGAGGGGGAGGGGGAGAGAGAGGGAGAGAGGGGGAGGGGGAGATTCATTAGAGTAGCACAAACATCCACCCCCCTCCTCATCCGTCCTCTCGTTCTCCTCCTACCTCGCCCTTCTCATCTTTTCTCCTCCTGTTTTCAAAATTTTTCCCTGTGCCATCCCAAGGTATTAAATTACTTTGAAAGTATTTTTACGGAACCATCAGAGAGCTAATGTATCAAAGATAGAGAGAGAGAGATAGAGCTGTGTGTGTGTGTCGCTGTTTCAGTGGTCCTACTGTGTCAGAGTTATGTTAAGGCTTGGTATGTCAAGCAATTACAGCTAAACTGTGTGCATGTGTGCTTTATCAGTGAGTTTACACTGGGGCACATACACCTCCATCACATTGTTACCATATGTTGCATTATGTTGCCTAACTCTGTGCCTTCTAAACTGTTTCAGCTGTGACCCATACCTTCCAATTGATCATGTGACTCAGCAAACAAAACCACAATTTAGTTGTTCCTCAGTCAATATGTAGATGTGTATGACTCAGTGATGTTTAGTAACACATGGCCTGTTCTATGCTACACCATGGAGATTTCCCTTCTGCCTTTCAACTCTGAACCAGATAGAATGAACATTTGTTTGTGATTGTGTGAGATATTGATGAACACTAATTGAAGCTCTTCTCTCCCTCCAGTTTCCTACCGAGGAGGAACAGGAAGAAGGACCTGAGAAACAACTACTGTCGTAACCCTGACAACGCTATTTCAGGACCATGGTGCTTCACTACAGACCCCAACGTCAGACACCAGGACTGTGGAATACCTGAGTGCTTACAGGGTAGGACACACACGCATCCACACACACACACACTCACACACACACATTGACCACTGCCAACAACTAGTGGCTCTAACATGGTGGATTCTCTCCCTCAATGCCCCTCATTGGTCTCCACTTAACTGTGAAAAACTGCAGCCAAGTGGAATATCAGGTGCGGTCTCAGTATTGTAGTAATTATCCAACTGTTTGTGATGGTACTGGCCTGAATTGCTGCATGCAGGAGTGTGTTTCAGTTTATGTTGTTGATTCTCATTTAATCTTTCCCTGGCTTTGTTAATTATTTCAACCCAAAGGTTCCTAGTGGGGATTCTGACTCTCGTAGGCCAGTTAAATGGCTTTCTCAAAATAACTAATGCAGAATCCCTAGTTTAGGCATGTAGCAGTTTTCCCACCACAGCCCGTCTCCTTTTACATTTAACTGTACTGTAATCCCTTCTCCCTGTGGCACTGGATCATTGTCTGTGGTGTCTACAACTGGATGACGCAAACTGTCACAGGAGAAATCACTGTTTCTCAGATTGTGTCTAGAGGACAAATGTCCTCTGTGGATAATAAAATGTATCTAGTTAATAAACAGCTGACAGTGATGTGATAAGTTGTGTATGAAAAATACACAGGACTACCAGAGATGTGTGAGGGAGGGAGGGAGGGAGGGAGGGAGGGAGGGAGGAATCCACAAGGTTGTTATAAGATTCTGAGGAAATCTAAAGGGGCTGTCCATAGAGAATGAAAATGACTGGAAAAGTTGATTTGAAAGAAACCTTCCAGTAATGTTATACTGGGACATCACACACTCATATACACACATAATGGGAATATTGAACTCATAAACATCTGTTTCTAATCTGCTCTGCTCTACTGTTTACACTTCTCCACACACACACACACAAACACACACACACACACACACACACACACACACACACACACACACACACACTGATTGTTGACTCATTTGACTTAAGGTGAGACATTTGACCATTTAATAGATGAGACAATTATACAGGAGCAACTGTGGTATTGCACCATGTGCTGTTTATGTAGTATATGCATAAATAATGTTCATGGCATGTTCAAATATCACCTGTATGTGTGTCTGTGTGTGTGTCCAGTGGAGTGTGTGAGCTGTAACGGGGAAAGCTACAGAGGTCCCATGGATCACACAGAGACGGGACGGGAGTGTCAACGCTGGGACCTAGAGGAACCACACAAACACCTCTTCCACCCCAAGAGGTAACACACACGCATCCATGCAAACACACACACACATGCGCGCGCTTGCACACACTCAGTATGAGGTTGAATATTGATTACAGACGTGTTAACGAGTCTACCACTAATCCACACCACCTGCTGCTGGGGCAGGACACACACACACACATACAAACAAACACACACACACACACCCTTCAACTCTATGATGAAGAGGTTCTCAGCACCTCTGAGGCTCTGTTAGATTGCCTGGAGTAGGAATGAGATGAAAACACAGTAGACCAGTATACTCTGCCTATTGAGGCCCTGTGGCCAACACACACATACTTATAGATACACACACATAAACACACACACACACACACACACCGGCATACCCACTTTGCTCACTGCTCATATGTATCTAAATCTGTCCCAGTGACTTGTTGAAATCCTTCTCTTCTGTTTGGGTTGTAGGTATCCTGATAAAGGCCTAGACGATAACTACTGTAGGAACCCAGATGGACGTCAACGACCGTGGTGTTTCACCCTGGATACACACACATCCTGGGAGTACTGCAACATCACAGCCTGCCGTGAGTGTGTGTGGGTGTGTGTGTGTGTGTGAATGTGTGGCTGTGTGTGTGTGTGTGCATGCATATGTACAGTATATTCAGAAAGTTTTCCATTTTTTTCCCACATTTTGTTACGTTACAGCCTTATTCTAAAATGGATTAAAAAAAATGTTTTCCTCATCAATCTACACACAATACCCCATAATGACAAAGCGAAATCAGGTTTTTTGAAATGTTTGCAAATGTATTACGAATAAAAAACATAAACACCTTATTTATATAAGTATTCAGACCCTTTGCTATGAGACTCGAAATTGAGCTCAGGTGCATCCTGTTTCCATTGGTCATCCTTGATATGTTTCTACAACTTGATTGGAGTCATCACTTGTGATGAATTCAATTGATTGGACATGATTTAGAAAGGCCCACACCTGTTTATATAAGGTCCCACAGTTGACAGTGTATGTCAGAGCAAAAACCATGCCTTGAGGTCGACGGAATTGTCCATAGATCTTGGAGACAGGATTGTGTCGAGCTACAGATGTTGGGAAGGGTACCAAAACATTTCTGCAGCATTGAAGGTCCCCAAGAACAGAGTGGCCTCCATAATTCTTAAATGGAAGACTTTTGGAACCACCAAGACTCTTCCTAGAGCTGGCCGCCCGTCCAACCTGAGAAATCGGGGGAGAAAGCCCTTGGTCAGGGAGGTGACCAAGAACCTAATGGTCACTCTGACAGAGCTCCAGAGTTCCTCTGTGGAGATGGGAGAACCTTCCAGAAGAACAACTATCTCTGCAGCACTCCACCAATCAGGCCTTTATGATAGAGTGGCCAGATGGAAGCTACTCCTCAGTAAAAGGCACATGACAGCCTGCTTGAAGTTTGCCAAAAGACACCTAAAGGACTCTCAGACCATGACAAAAAATATTCTCTGGTCCGATGAAACCAAGATTGAACTCTTTCGCCTGGATGCCAAGCATCATGTGGGGAGGAAACCTGGTACCATCCCAATTGTGAAGCATGGTGGTAGCAGCATCATGCTGTGGATATGTTTTTCAGTGGCAGGGACTGAGAGACTAGTCAGGATGAACAGAGCAAAGTACAGAGAGATCCTTGATGAAACCTGCTCCAGAGTGCTCAGGACCTGAGACTGGGGTGGACATTCACCTTTCAACAGGACAATGACCCTAAGCACACTGCCAAGACAATGCAGGAGTGGCTTTGGGACAAGTTTCTGAATGCCCTTGAGTGGCACAGCCAGAACCCAGACTTGAACTCAATCGAACATCTCTGGAGAGACCTGAAAATAGCCGACTCTCCCCATCTGACCTGACAATGCTTGAGAGGATCTGCAGAGAAGAATGGGAGAAACTCCCCAAATACAGGTTTGCCAGGCTTGTAGCGTCATACCCAAGAAGACTTGAGGTTGTAATCGCTGCCAAAGGTGCTTCAGCAAAGTACTGAGTAAAGGGTCTTAATGCTTATGTAATGTAAATATCAAAAACCTGTATTTTGCGTTGTCATTCTAGGGTGTTGTGTGTAGATTTGAATAAGGCTGTAATATAACAAAATGTGGAGAAAGTCAAGGGGTCTGAATTCTTTCCGAATGCACTGTACGTGTGTGTGGTGTGAGTAACTACACCAAATGGACAGCTTCCTGTTGATGTCATTCCGCCCCCTCCACTCTCTTTGATTGGCTAAGGCAAAGGAATGCAGTTTCGAGGAACACACGCACTGTTATTCCCTGTTATGTCTTGGCTAATAGACTGTGTGTTTATTTTAACTTTGGTGTCCTGCTCATTCCCATGTTTATTTATCTCTACATGCCCTTACAACTGTCCTGTAATATTATAACTTTTCACACAAACAGACACGCTTACAAACACACATGCGTATGCATACGCACTTCAGAAAGCTCAGTTATAAACCTCCTGTCAGACACACAGAAACAACACTAGGGTCACACGCACTATGCTCCAGTTACATACAAGATGAGTGGTGTGTGTGTGTGTGTGTGCCTGTTACTGCGAGAAAGGGAGAGACAAAAAGAGATCTCTGCAGTCATCACATCTCTGCAGTCATCACATCTCTGCAGTCATCACATCTCTGCTTGTGAGCTGAAGGGAAGTGAGTCTATAGAAGGCTGACAGAGCACTTTAAGGCTGTGTGAGTGTGTTTGTTGTTTCTTTGTTTGGCTCTTCTCTGCTCTGTTAGTCATCAGCAGCACTGGAACTGGAGTTTTACAAGATAGCATCTTACCGGTTGGACTCTCTCTTTCTTTGTCTCGCCTGTGTAGTATCTGATATAGGCCTTGGAAGTCAACCCAGTCCAGTTTTATGGTCTAACCCTTAATCGTTGTGATAATGAAACCAAGGCAGAAAGACATAGAAACAAAGAGTTGTATTGTTTTAGCATTTTCTATTCCCTGGTCCTATTATCCTCAAAAGTAGCACTCGATTTTCAGACAGACCCACGAAATACTGTGTGTTTAGATTGTTGAGAGACGAAAGGCTGCCGCGTAGACTTGTTGACAAAATGTGTCAGCATTGTTTCTTTGTTATTTCAACATAATCAGCTTCATGACTGCAATGTAATCTATAGAACATATAGGAGTTTTAGTCCAAGTCAGTCTTGTTCTTGCTACTGTGTCTCGGTGGCACTGTGGCCTCAAGGAGAAGCTGGTGTAGTTTAACAGATGGTACAGGTGATATGGCTATATTTAACCATGGTGCGTTTCCCGCTCTCTCCTTCACTGTCTCTTTCTCTTTGCCTCTCTCAGCCTCAGACCGTGTGGGAGAGGTGAATGTGACTACTAGATGTTTCCGGGGTCAAGGTGAGAGCTACAGAGGGACAGTAGCAGTAACACCCAGTGGAGTGACCTGTCAACGCTGGGACTCACAGTACCCCCACAACCACACATACATACCCCGGGACTATCGCTGCAAGTGAGTGACCCACGTTTGTACGGACACACGTCGACAACCCTACACACACTTTTCAACCTCATATTAAAATCTAACGTTAAAAAGTTATTCCCTTTAAAAAATACCCTCCCTCTGGCTAGAAACTTGTTGCAGGTTTTGAAAATCACAGTAGTTCTTACTTTTAATCCTAACCTGTGATGTCACAGAGAAACAAAATGTGGAAAGGTCAAGGAGTCTGAATACTTTCCGAAGGCACTGTATGTAGACACTGGTTTGGTACTGGAGATAATGAATAGGATGTTGAACTTTAACTTGTTTAGAGAATATTTCTTTATTGTGTGTGTGTGTGTGTGTGTGTGTTGCAGAGACCTGAGGGAGAACTACTGCAGGAACCCTGACGGCCTTGACCTCCCATGGTGCTTCACTTCAGACCCTAACGTTCGCAAGGCATTCTGCACCAACATCCCCCGCTGTGGCACACTGAACACTGAACCCCAGGGTGAGAGCCTATCGTAATCAACACCACAGTAGTCCCCTGAGCTAAAGCCTAGCCTATAGCTCCAGGAGCGAATACAGGTCTTTAGGTCTCAGACAATGGTAGTGCAGTGTTGTCCCTGAAGTATGATCTCCTGAGCAACTTATAAAGTATTTTTCTGTAGAAGTATTACTGTAGGACTCTGGGAATCACAGCCCACTGAGCATAAATAAACTAGCTCTGACAGCATTACAACATCGCTTTTTTTCCATTGGACAGTGAGGAGAGAAGGCTCTGTCCCATTGGATAGAGAGGACAAGGAAGCTCTGTCCCATTTGATAGTAAGGGAATCCGGAATACAGATTCCTTAGGGTTGTGTTTTTCCCACACTCTTGGGTTGGGACAGTTTTGTTACTGGTGTTTTGCGGTCATGTTCTGGTCAACCAGTCAGGACAGCAGAGATTTGTGTAGTTTTAATAGTATATTTCCCTGGGGTTGGTGTGGTCTGTAGCATTCTGACTTGTATTACAGTAACATAAATATGTTTTCATATTTTATTAGCCTACTAATTATCATACTGTGTGTGTGTGTGCGTTCCAGACTGCTACGAGGGCAATGGAGAGAGCTACAAAGGAGAAGTGTCAAGGACCAGGTCCGGTCTTCCCTGTTCCCTCTGGAAAGACCACAGGTAACAAAACCATAGATGGGAGTAGGGCTGTGGTGGTCATGAAATTTTGTCAGCTGGTGATTGTCAAGCAAATAACTGCCGGTCTCACGGTAATTGACCGTTAAATTAACATAAACAGCATATCCTGGCTTCCCCACGCATTGCCTACAAGCCACTGATGCAGACCTTTGGAACATCTATATGTTTAAAAGTCTAATAAATCCATTTAATATAGCCTACACCATCACAGTAAATCCATTATTTATTTTAGACAGGTCTAAAGAAAATGTAGTCTATTTCAGAAGAACAGAATAGCATACTATTAGTTGTCCTTATGTTAGGCCCTGATCTGGCTGTGCCATATGGCTGTAAGCTACACATTTAACCACCGCATTTAACCATGGCAAGTTGACTGGGAATATGGCCGAATACAAACGGTGTAGTTATTCCCTCAGTAAGGCAATCAAACTGGAAAATTGTCAGTACAGAGACAAAGTGGAGTCGCAATTCAACAGGCTCAGATACGAGATTACAAAAGGAAAACCAGCCACGTCGCAGACACTGACGTCTTGCTTCCGGACAAGCTAAACACCTTCTTTGCCTGCTTTGAGGATAACACAGCGGCACCGACGCGGCCCACTACCAAGGACTGTGGGCTCTCCTTCTCCTTGGTCGACGTGAGTAAGACATTCAAGCGTGTTATCCCTCGCAAGACTGCCGGCCCAGACGGCATCCCTAGCCGCGTCCTCGGCGCATGCGCAGACCAGCTGGCTGGAGTGTTTACGGACATATTCAATCTCTCCCTATCCCAGTCTGCTGTCCCCACATGCTTCAACAAGTCCACCGTTGTTCCTGTACACAAGAAAGCAAAGGTAACTGAACTAAATGACTATCGCCCTGTAGCACTCACTTCTGTCATCATGAAGTGCTTTGAGAGACTAGTCAAGGATCAAATCACCTCTACCTTACCTGACACAGGTACCCTAGCGGTTAGAGCGCTGGGCCACTAACCAAAAGGTCGCTGGTTCAAATACCCGAGCCGGCAAGGTGAAAAACCTGCCGATGTGTCCTTGAGCAAGCCACTTAACCCTCATTTGCTCCAGGGGCTGACCCTGTAGGTAGGCTGTCATTGTAAATAAGAATTTGTTCTTAACTGACTTGCCTAGTTAAATAAAGGTAAAAATAATAATTTAAAACACCCTAGACCCACTTCAATTTGCTTTCCACCACAATAGATCCACAGACGATGCAATCGCCATCGCACTGCACACTGCCCTATCCCATCTGGACAAGAGGAATACCTATGTAAGAATGCTGTTCATTGACTATAGCTCAGCATTCAACACCATAGTACCCTCCAAGCTCATCATTAAGCTCGAGGCTCTGGGTCTGAACCCCTCCCTGTGCAACTGTGTCCTGGACTTCCTTACGGGCCGCCCCCAGGTGGTGAAGGTAGGAATCAACACCTCCACTTTGCTGATCCTCAAAACTGGGGCCCCACAAGGGTGCATGCTCAGCCCCCTCCTGTACTCCCTGTTCACCCATGACTGTGTGGCCACGCACTCCTCCAACTCAAATCATTAAGTTTGCATACGACACAACAGTGGTAGGCCTGATTACCAACAATGACAAGACAGCCTACAGGGAGGAGGTGAGGGCCCTGGGAGTGTGGTGCCAGGAAAATAATCTCAGCAGAGGGAGCACCCCCCTACCCACATCGATGGGACCGCAGTGGAGAAGGTGGAAAGCTTCAAGTTCCTCGGCGTGCACATCACTGACAAACTGAAATTGTCCACCCACACAAACCGTGTGGTGAAGAAGGTGCAACAAAATAAATTTGGCTTGGCACCTAAAACCCTCACAAACTTTTACAGATGCACAATTGAGAGCATCCTGTCTGGCTGTATCACCGCCTTGTACATCAACTGCACCTACTGCCACCGCAGGGCTCTCCAGAGGGTGGTGCGGTCTGCCCAACGCATCACCGGGGGCTAAATACCTGCCCTCCAGGACTCCTACAGCACCTGATGTCACATGAAGGCCAAAAAGATTATCAAGGACAACAACCACCCGAGCCACTGCCTGTTCACCCCGCTATCATCCAGAAGGCGAGGTCAATACAGGTGCATCAAAGCTGGGAACGTGAGACTGAAAAACAACTTCTATCTCAAGGCCATCAGACTGTTAAATAGCCATCACTAGCACATTAGAGGGTTCTGCCCTATATACATAGACTTGAAATCACTGGCAACTTTAATAATGGAACACTAGTCACTTTAATAATGTTTAGATATTTTGAATTATCTCATATGTATATACTGTAATCTATTCTATTCTACTGTATCTTAGTCTATGCCGCTGTGACATTACTTGTCCAAATATTTATATATTCTTAATTCATATTTCATATTTACTTTAGATCAGTGTGTATTGTGTGTATTGTTGTGAATTTGTTAGATATTACTTGTTAGATATTACTGCACTGTTGGAGCTAGAAACACAAGCATTTAACTACACCAGCAATAACATCTGCTAAACACGTGTATGTGACCAATACAATTTTATTTTATTTGACTAGTTCATGTAGCAGACAAAATTTGCTTAGAATTCCATGGCATTAATATATATTATTTTCCAGTATGAAGAATACAATTGAACATACTGTATCTGAATAAAATAGAAAGGACATTTTCTCCAAATGCAGCTATTCTGTGTTGAGCGGTTAAGAAAGAAACAGGTCCTCCTATATGCTTAATTTAGTTATTTATTAGTTGTAGTACAAATGTTGGGTCATATGTTTAGATTTTTAATACATGCGACTCTAAAAAGTTGCATCAAAGGCATGAGCTCTGCTCTGTTTCTTGTGCTGGCTGTGCACACTTCATCAGTCTCTCTGTTTCTTGTGCTGGCTGTGCACACTTCATCAGTCTCTTTGTTTCTTGTGCGGGCTGTGCACACTTTATCAGTCTCTCTGTTTCTTGTGCTGGCTGTGCACACTTCATCAGTCTCTCTGTTTCTTGTGCTGGCTGTGCACACTTCATCAGGCCCCTTCTTTCTTGTGCTGGCTGTGCACACTTCATCAGTCTCTCATACACAATTTGTCAAGCATTTAAAAACAATTCTCACAAGGCCTCAAATTTCCCAGCGGCATCCCCCTTGTGTGGCTGTAATGCCCCCTAAAAACATCCATGCCTTTTGCAGCCCAAGTGGCCATTGTGCCTTTGGGCTAAATATAATAATTATAATTCCCTTCTCTCATTGGCTTTCTCAGATATCTCAATTCTTATTAGCCAATGCCCGTCACGTGATCGGGTCCTTCTTACAGGCATCTCAGCTCTAAAGTAGGCTACAAGTGAAGACAGACACATCGGGCAACTGAGCACATATTGAAGATGTTAGAAGAACTGTCGACATTTTAATTTTCGTCAGCAAACAAGATGAGTAAGCCTAACAAACAGCAAAAGCACTAGCCTATGCCAATCTACTATTCCCCATAGTACAAAACTTATTCTATTGGTCAAATAAATATTCCAAACATACGCTGGGACAGTTGTGGGATGCAATAGATCCCAAATTAATACAACCTCTGCATCAAAAGAACATTAAAAGCAATGAGGCTGATGCAACAGATCAGAACATTTAGCTTAAAATGATGATAAAGTATTAGGCCATTTATTCACATTATAAGCCCAGCAACCCGCACATGGCAGTAGGCTAAAAGTGTGAATGTTCCAAAATGCAATCAATTAGCGGAAAAACACATTCTCAAAAGTGACCGCAAAAGGGATTATGCATGTAATGCTTTATTATAAAGGTGCATTTTTATTGTGAAAATGATCTTCCCCAAACTTGAAACTTGTGCGCCGCCTATATATGCCTCTACACCGGTTGTAAAGTGGATTAATGTGCCTCATTTTAAGAAATTATTTGGCCAGTTATGATACGAATCTCATCAAGACATGTAGGCTAGGCTACATGAGGTGTCGCAAAAAAAGGCATGTGCTGTTTCTTGCCTTACTGCACATGCTGGGCATCATTCATAAGTGATAGGCTAATATTGTCACCCATCAGACTATTCTTAATTTAATATTGTATTTACATTTACTGAATAATATACAATACAAGTCAAAAGTTTGGACACCTACTCATTCAAGGGTTTTTCTTTATTTTTACTATAGTGAAGACATCAAAACTATGAAATAACACATATGGAATCATGTAGTAACCAAAAAAGTGTTAAACAAATCAAAATATATGTTATACTTGGTAATCTTCAAAGTAGCCACTCTTTGCCTTGATGACAGCTTTGCACACTCTTGGCATTATCTTAACCAGCTTCATGAGGTAGTCACCTGGAATGCATTTCAATTAACAGGTGTGCCTTGTTAAAAGTTAATTTGTGGAAATTCTTAATGCGTTTGAGCAAATCAGTTGTGTTGTGACAAGGTAGGGATGGTATGCAGAAGATAGTATGGACTTGGTCTTTTATCAAATAGGACTATGGCAAGAAAAGCTCAAATAAGCAAAGAGAAATGACAGTCCATCATTACTTTAAGACACGAATAAGACAGTCAATCCGGAAAATTTCAAGAACTTTGAGTTTGTTGAAGTGCAGTCGCAAAAAAACATCCAGAGCTATGATGAAACTGGCTCTCATGAGGACCGACACAGGAAAGGAAGACCCAGAGTTACCTCTACTGAAGTGGATAAATTCATTAGAGTTAACTGCACCTCAGATTGAAGCCCAAATAAATGCTTCACAGAGTTCAAGTAACAGACACATCTCAACATCAATTCTTCAGAGGAGACTGCGTGAATCAGGCCTTCAGGGTCGAATTGCTGCAAAGAAACCACTACTAAAGGACGCCAATACGAAGAAGAAACTTGTTTTGGCCAAGAAACACGAGTATTGGACATTAGTCCAAATCTCAGATTTTTGGTTTCAAACGCTGTGTCTTTGTGAGATGCAGAGTAGGTGAATGAATGATCTCCGCATGTGTGGTTCCCACAGTGAATAATGGAGGAGGAGCTGTATTGGTGTGGGGGTGCTTTGCTGGTGACACTGTCAGTGATTTATTTACAATTCAAGGCACACTTAACCAGCATGGCTACCACAGCATTCTGCAGCGATACGCCATCCCATCTGGTTTGCGCTTAGTGGGACCATCATTTGTTTTTCAACAGGACAATGACCCAACACACCTCCAGGCTGTGTGCTGCATCAAATGACCTGGCATCCACAGTCGCCCGACCTCAACCCAGTTGAGATGGTTTGGGATGAGTTGAACCGCAGAGTGAAGAAAAAGCAGCCAACAAGTGCTCAGCATATGTGGGAACTCTTTCAAGACTGTTGGAAAAGCATTGCAGGTGAAGCTGGTTTAGAGAGTGTGCAACAATTTTTGGGGGGGTTAGTACATGATTCCATATGTGTTATTTCATAGTGTTGATGTCTTAACTATTATTCTACAATGTAGAAAATAGTAAAAATAAAGAAAAACCCTTGAATGAGTAGGTATGTCCAAAATGTTGACTGGTAAGGTATGTGTGAAATAAGTTTTGATTTAGAATGGACCATTATCATGCACCTGTCTTGAAACATGTCATCTATGAAGTGTTTGATAAGATTTTCGATCATGTTTGCATTGATGTTAGAGTGATTAGAGGGACAATAGAGTGTGGACTACCAGGCAGTTAGCAAGTTTGGTAGGCTACTAATGACCATCAGCATCTTCAAGTGGAATTTGACTGCGGTCATGACTCATGACTGCCGGTGTGGCGGTAATACGGTCACCGTAACAGCCCTAAGAGGGAGTGTCCTATTCAGAAACACATGGTTGAACCTAAGAGGTCAAGGGGGAGTTAACCTGTAGCTGACCTGTGGTCTTGTCATATTGGTCTAACAGAGAGAGTCAGAGCCTGGCTGTTCTCAAGGAGAGAAAAACTGGTCCATCACTCCACTCCACTGTAATGGATGGTTGTGTGGGTCTGTAATAAAGCATCTGGGGGATACGCTGCAGGCCAATCGGTTCCTCTGCTTGGCTCCCGCCCAGAGGTCAGAGGTCAGCGGTTATTGTTTATGTTAGATATGTTAGAGAGGGATCATTCTCTCAGCATGCACGTACACACACTGTGCGTCGGTGATGGGTCCTCCTCTGAATTCCCCTACTATCATCCTTGAATGTCTGGGAAGGAATTCTGTTGGTGATGTTCCAAACATTAACATAATTGCCCTGTGTCAGTGTAGGTGTGTGTGTGAGAGAAAGAGACAGAGATAAAGAGAGAAAGAAATGGGGAAAGAAAGAGAGAGGCCAAACACAGCTGTGGCTCCTCTCATTATGGTGGGTTGACAGTCTGTCTTTAACCGTCTCTCATACTCTCCTTTGCTTTTTGTGTGTATAGTCGGGACAGAGATGCAGCGGTGCTGACTGTGGGACAGGAGGGGAGTTTCTGTAGGAACCCAGACAGAGACACACACGGCCCCTGGTGTTACACTAACAGCACTGCTATACCCTGGGACTACTGCAGAGTCAAACCATGTGAGTCATACACACACACACACACACACACACACACACACACACACACACACACACACACCACTGCTGTAGTGGCATTGTCACTGTGTTGTCACTGAGACCTCCGTCTTGTGTTTCATCCTCTGTCATACAGGTGAACCATCAGAGAACACCATTCCACATAGAGGTCAGTCTCTCTACTACTTCCGCCTTCTGGTTTTCATGTTTTCATCTTGTACTTCTCTTCGGGTATAAAATGGTTGTTTCCTCTTTCTCAACTTGTCAGTGGAGGTGTCCAAGGTGTCATGTTTCATTCATAAGACGACCAGGATAGTAGGAGGAGCTCCAGTCGCCATCACAGACGGAAGCTGGATGGTTAGCATACAGAAACGGTACACACACACCTGGCTTTGCTTCTCGGCATTATCTAGGTATAAACTCTGCTCTGGTGCAGATGTATAGACCATCTGTCCAAGTGTTGGAGTTAGCAAAGGTCCATTCCCAGTGTGTAATATCATGTGTGTTGTGTTCCCTCCCCAGGTCCAGTCACTGGTGTGGAGGTTCTCTCATACGAGAGGAGTGGGTCCTCACTGACAGACAATGCTTCTCCTCATGGTAACTGCAACCCTCCTCTCTCTCTCTCTCTCTCTCTCTCTCTATCTTTCTCTATCTTTCTGCCTCGTTCTCTTTACTATGCTTACATCCACCTGTCTCCACACAGTGTTCCAGATCTGAGTGAGTACCGTGTGTGGTTGGGTGTATCAGACCTCCGTGGCTCGGCTCCTAACAGCTCCTTCAGACAGGAAGTCTCCATCTCCCATGTGATCTGTGGTCCTGAGGGCTCCAACCTGGCCCTCATACGGCTGGCCCAGTGAGTGCCTGAACAGAAATATACAAACACTCCTGGTCGTATATCATAAGTTTTCTATTCTTGAGAGGAATTTTTTTGATGTATTATTTTTGTATTTCTCTCTGTCAGGCCTGCCCTCCCTGCAGACAGTGTCCACACCATTCAGCTGCCGGTGGCTGGGTGCTCCATTGCTGATGGCTCGATGTGTAGCATGCATGGATGGGGCGAGACCAAAGGTACACACACATACCATCACATCCATCAGGATTGTATCATCTAGGAAAGGGACTGGTTACTCTGATGTTGATGTTTTTTGTTGTCATGACTATAATCCCCCCTCCTCTCACCTATCACTCAGGTACGGGTCATGAAGGTGTACTGAAGGTGGTCCATCTGCCCGTGGTCAGTAATGAGAGGTGTAGTGAACAACACAGAGGGAACCTCCACATCACAGACGCCAAGATTTGCGCTGGGGGGAAGAGGGACGAGGGGGTCTGTGAGGTAAGGCGGCTGGTGAACTATGATTGAAATGTGAAACATTTGAACAGTTCGCTCTCACCAGGAGACTATGTTTTTACTAATGTATGCTTTATGTCTCTCCCTCTGTCAGAGGGACTATGGCGGCCCCTTGGTGTGCCAGGAAGGAGAGAGCAGGGTCATAGTGGGGGTCAGTGTCCATGGCAGAGGCTGTGCCCGTGCCAATCGGCCTGGCATCTTCATCAACGTCCCCTTCTACACCCAGTGGATCCACAAGGTGTTCAAACACTACCCCGAACCTCAGCTCAACTAGGCACTACCCTCAGATCAAGTAAAGATCAACTGGAGATAAACTTTTGGCCCATCATCAACTAGAGACTCACTAGACCCAACCGTTAGACGTCCTATAAAGTTGGAAGCACAGAAGCTGTAGCGTTAAGATTAAGGTGCCTAGTGCTAACCATGAAAAACAGCCCCAGACCATTATTTGTCCTCCGCTAATCTTTACAGTTGGCACTATGCATGTGGCTGAAGTAGCAGAATCCACTCATTTGAAGGGATGTCCACATACCTTTGTATATATAGTGTATATGTAGATGTCTTTGGTAGAAAAAAAATAAAATGTTCCTTTGACATAGTGATGCTGAATGTAAAAAATGGCTCAACATACCCCACTCTTCCCTACACTTGATTCCTGAAGTTACTTGAATGTACTGGAAAACAAAAGGCAGTAGCTCTCCACTTCTGTAGTGTGCTTCTGTAGGGCACTGTCAAGGTCACTAAAGCAACGCTCTGTACTTCTTATGGCCTTATGAGGGCATTATACTGTACTATGCCTGTAAGTGTCTCAGTGTAAATAGTTTGCTGAGTGTGACTCTTAACACTCGGAATGTGATATGGGTCTTATAGATCTGTGAGAGGGTTGTGAAGTTGTCCTTTTTTGGAATATGGAAAGATCAACATGAAGCCATTGAATGTAAATATGTTTTATTTCTGTATATGTACAGTATTTTAAAGGTAAATGGGAATGTTTTGTAACTACAAGCCTTACCTTGTGTCCTCTTACCCTCTCCCCCTCCTTTCTTTCTTTCTCTTCATCTCTCCTCCCCACCTCTTACTGCAGTAATGTATTCTGTTTGATAAAAACACAGAACTCATTAACACAGGCCAGTATGACTGATTCCGTGTGTGTGTGTGTGTGTGTGTGTGTGTGTGTGTGTGTGTGTGTACTCGCGCATTCTGTGAATTCTATTGGAGTGCGTTCTGTTCCTTCCCCTCTCACAGCCTCTGGCAGACATCCAGTAAATCTACTCTGGAAATTAACTTTCACACAATCTGTTACTGCAAACTGTTATCTAAATGGAGGTGTACTGTCTTTTCAGTGTTATCGATGTGAAAGTATTAGCCTCTATATCTATCACACATTGGTCTGACTATTTCACCTGGGAATGTGAGGAGTCCCTCAATCAAGTACGCCCCACTTTATAGCTTTTGTTGTATTTCATGCATTTGTATTTGAACATTTAGTGAAGTCGTATTATGTGTGTGTAATGTGACTGTGTTATGCTGCTATACAATGTTAAGTATTACATGTTAAGTATAACATTATCTGTACCTGTATACTCTAGGCTACTGTACATGTATTGTTACTCAATTTCAATGCAGTACTATCATATACCTGTAATAGCCTACACTGTGTTCCTTTCTCAATGTATCTGTAAGTTAATCGTTGAATACTATGCCTCTGTCTTAGTGTTACAGTATATTACGTCATGGCACCATACACACATACACTGAATTTGTTCATTTAATAAGCATTAGATGGTTGTGAGCGTGATCATTAGACCTAATTTCCATTTCAACCTTTCAGGGAGGATTTGTTGCGTGCACAACAAGGCGTTATAACAGTAGGGCCTAGGCCTAGGTTTCTACAGGTGTCTATATTAAATTAGCTTCAGAAAGCGTCCATAAAATTAACAGAAGGAAATTGTCATTGACATGTCGCTCACATAAAAAGCACATTAAAAGCACCAATGCTAGCATACAAATGACAAGCAAATTAAAAAGGTAGGCACTAAGTACAACATTTGCATTTGTGTCTAAATGTACTGTTTAAATTGTTATTGCAGAGCAAGGATTTGTTGTGGATGTTCGCTTTCACTTTGCAGACGCTGGTCAAACCCTCCTCAGTCGGATCCTAAATGATAGTATATTTTCCAAGCTAGTTAGACTGAAGCGCTGTGAGAGGTATCACCCGTCTAGCTTATATCAAGACCAGCAATTATCTGTGGAATCATGTTTTATGTTTTGTGTGGACCCCAGGAAGAGAAGCTGCAGCTAATGGGGATCCTAATAAAATACCAACATTCCATTATGGAACTCTGCTGGAGGGACACTGAATGTCCACTGGGTGGTGGTAGCGTACAGGCAATATGTGGAGGATGAATGAGATAGATAGATAGATAGATAGATAGGTACTTTATTGATCCCAGAGGGGGACATTTCTTTGTCAAGCAGCTACAACAAAACATAGGGCAGGTGCAAAATGCCAGAACGAAAATACACAAAAGACAGATACACGGTACATGATACATAGAGCGGCAGTATGAAAAAGTATTGAAATACAAGATATCTGGAGTGCAAAAAAGCTATAAAAAGACATTGCATAGTATGGGTGGTTGGCTGAATATGTACACTATACATTGTTGGATGGTTAACTATACTATACAGGTCGATGGCAGAGAAATACTTCAATAGCTAAAAATGCATATGATATGAGCGAGGGTAATAATAGTTTACTTAATAGACAGACTGGTTAAATGAACAGGTAAGTGAATACTTGCATGGTTACATAAACTGTACAGGTAAATGACAGGAAGAGATACTTAAATAGCTAGATGTGTGTATGATATTACTTGGGGTAATAATAGTAATTCCTTTAAAATACAGTCCTTTAATTACAGATAACTGCACGTATTGCACATTCGATATACTAAAAGCAATGAGAAAAGATGCAACTGACAGGATACTAATATGCATTCCTGAGTGAATGACTACGTAAGTTAAGTCCAAGAATTACTTGCAATATTGCATGTGATATGATATAACAACTGTACATGAGTATGTATATACAGACCTGAATGAATAAATAAGTCCTGAGTGAATGAGTGATTACGGACCAGAGTTACTCACGGACGGATGCATAATTGTTAAACTAGGTCCTAGCACCCCAGTAGTTCCAGATCTATGTTGCCGACGGCACGGCACCCCGGAGAGGCATTATATAGTCTAATAGCCTCCGGCAGGAAGGGCCTCCTGTAGCGCTCTCTGGCACACCGTGGTGGGATCAGTCTGTGACTGAAGGTGCTCCTCTGCGTTATAACCATGGCATGCAGAGGGTGGGTGACGTTGTCCATGATGGCCAGCAGTTTGGCCAGGATCTGTCTCTCCGCCACCTCCTCTAGAATGTCAAGGCTCATCCCCAGGACAGAGCTAGCCTTCCTGATCAGCTTATTTACCCGAGAAGCATCACCGGCTTTTATGTTGGCTCCCCAGCAAACCACTGCAAAAAAGATGGCACTGGCCACCACAGACTGGTAGAAGGTATGCAGTAGTATACTACACACGTTGAAGGACCTGAGCCTCCTCAGAAAGTAGAGCCCTTTTTGTACAGGGCCCCGGTGTTAACAGCCCATTCCAGCCTATTGTCTATATCGACTCCCAGGAACTTGTATGACCCAACCATTTCCACATCCATCCCCTGTATAGGGACTGCAGTCAGTTGTGCCTTGGTTCTCCTGAAGTACACCACCATCTCCTTTGTTTTGCTGATGTTGAGCTGAAGGTGGTTCTGCTCACACCACAACACAAAGTCATTGATTGTGCTCCTGTACTCCTCCTCCTGCCCACCCCTGATGCACCCTACAATTGCGGAGTCATCCGAGAACGTCTGTAGGTGGCATGTTTCAGAGTTATATCTGAAGTCCGAGGTGTAGAGGGGGGACAGGACCGTTCCCTGAGGGGCCCTGAGGGGCCCCTGTGTTGCTAAATGCTCGTTCTGACACACAGCTCTGTAGTCGCACAAATTGTGGCCTACCGGTCAGGTAGTCCGTGACCCAGGAGACTAAGGGTGCTTCCACTTTCATCCTCTTCATCTTCTCACCTAGTACCAGGGGCTGAATGGTATTGAAGGCACTGGAGAAGTCAAAAAACATAACCCTCACAGTGAAACCTGCGTTGTCCAGGTGAGAGTAGGCCCTCTGCTATTAGCCCTTACTGCTATTAGCCCATACACACACATTGAATATTTAATACATATTCACTACATGGAACAACATAGTCCCCCTCCAAAAATCTAAAGGAAGTTTGTTTCGAAGTGTGTCCTACCAGTCAAAGTTTGGACACACCTATTCATTAAAGGGTTTTTTCTTTATTTGTACTATTTTCTACGTAGAAAAATAGTGAAGACATCAAAACAATTAAATAACACATATGGAACAAACAAGTGTTAAACACTGATGACAGCTTTGAACACTCTTGGCATTCTCTAAATTTTTTGTTTTTCCAACTGTCTTGAAGGAGTTCCCACATATGCTGAGCACTTGTTGGCTGCTGGGCTCCCAAGTGGTGCAGCATCTAAGGCACTGCATCTCAGTGCTGGAGACGTCACTACAGACACCCTGGTTCGATCACAACCGGCCGTGATTGGGAGTCCCATAGGGCGACGCGCAATTGTCAGAGTTTGGCAGGTGTAAAGAAGAATGTATTCTTAACTGACTTGCCTAGTTAAATAACGGTTAAAAAAATATATATATATTTAATAATTCCTTCACTCTGTGGTCCAATTCATCTTAAACCATCTCAATTTGGTTGAGGTCAGGTGATTATGGAGGCCAGATCATCTGATGCAGCACTCCATCACTCTCCTTAGTCAAATAGCCCTTACACAGCCTGGAGGTGTGTTTTGGGTCATTGTCCTGTTGAAAAACAAATGATAGTCCCACAAAGCACAAACCAAATGGGATAGCGTATCACTGTGTTAGCAATGCTGGTTAAGTGTGCCTTGAATTGTAAATAAATCACTGACAGTGTCACCAGCAAAACACCCCCACACCATCACACCTCCTCCTCCATGCTTCACGGTGGGAACCACATATGCAGAGATCGAGATCATCCGTTCACCAACTCTACGTCTCACAAAGACACGGCGGTTGGAACCAAAAATCTCAAATTTGGACTCATCAGACCAAAGGACAGATTTCCACCGGTCTAATGTCCATTGCTCGTGTTTCTTGGCCCAAGCAAGTCTCTTCTTATTATTGTTGTCCATTAATAGTGGTTTCTTTGCAGCAATTCAACCATGAAGGCCTGATTCACGCAGTCTCCTCTGAACAGTTGATGTTGAGATGTGTCTGTTACTTGAACTCTGTGAAGCATTTATTTGGCCTGCAATCTATGGTGCAGTTAACTCTGTGTCTTCCTTTCCTGTGGTGGTCCTCATGAGAGCCAGTTTCATCATAGTGCTTGATGGTTTTTGCGACTGCACTTGAAGAAACAAAGTTCTTGAAATTTCCAGGATTGACTGACTTTCATGTCTTAAAGTAATGATGGACTGTTGTTTCTCTTTGCTTATTTGATCAGTTCTTTCCATAATATGGACTTGGTCTTTTACCAAATGGAGCTATCTTCTGTATACCACCAGTGGTGGAAAAAGTTCCCAATTGTCATACTTGAGTAAAAGTAAAGAGACCTTAATAGAAAATTAGTCAAGTAAAAGTTAAAGTCAACCTGTAAAATTCGACTTGAGTAAAAGTCTAAAAGTATTTGGTTTTAAATATACTCAAGTATCAGAACTAAATGTAATTGCTCAAATATAATTAAGTATCAACAGTAAAAGTATAAATCATCTTAAATTCTTTATATTGAGCAAACCAGACGGCAGCATTTTTACATTTACGGATAGCCAGGGGCAGGCTCCAACCCTCAGACATAATTTACAAACAAAGCATGTGTTTAGTGATTCCACCAGATCAGAAGCAGGGGATGACCAGTGATGTTCTCTTGATAAGTGTGTGAATCAGGCCATTTTCCTGTCCTGCTAAGCATTCAAAGTACTTTTGGGTATCAGGGAAAATGTATGGAGTAAAAAGTACATACTATTCTATAGGAATGTAGTGAAGTTAAAGTAAAGTTGTCAAAAACATAAATAGTAAAGTAAAGTGCAGATACCCCAAAAAACAACTTAAGTAGTACTTTCAAGTATTTCTACTTAAGGACTTTACATCACTGTATACCACCCCTACACAACACAACTGATTGGCTCAAACGCATTATGAAGGAAATACATTCCACAAATTAACTTTTGACAAGGTACACCCTGTTAATTGAAATGCATTCCAGGTGACTACCTCATGAAGCTGGTTGAGAGAATGCCAAGAGTGTGCAAAGCTGTCATGAAGGCAAAGGGTGGCTACTTTGAAGAATCTCAAGTTTAAATTTGTTTTGGTTACTACATGTGTTATTTCATAGTTTTGATGTCTTCACTATTATTCTACAATGTCGAAAATAGTAAAAATTAAGAAAAACCATTGAATGAGTAGGTGTGTCCAAACTTTTACTGGTACTGTACTTCCATTCATTTTTTCAACTGGTACCGGGGGACCTTCAGATGAGTCTTGTGAGGCCTGTGGGCGTCCTAGACCATGTAGGTGTTCATGAGAGTTTCACCTTTCCACAGAGGGGTCATTAGTGTGTAAACCAAACTGTTTGGACGTTACAGACAGAAGTTTTTTTGTATTATGCTAATTAGATTTCCTTGTGGGCGCAGACGTCAACCTTAGTGGCATAAATATCTATTATATATCTATGTCACAGCAGTGATGCTGTACTACAGTAGGGTTCTCTGCCTGACTGACTGCTCTTATAGCCCTGCACCAACATCATTCCCCACATAAGCCACTCTGCATCCAAACACACTTAAACAGGGGCATGCCTGAGAGACACTGAAACCCAAGGGATGGAGATGGAAGGGAGAGAGAGGGAGAGGGGATGAAATGCTGAATCCATTGATGTAGCATTAAATAAGTTACAGCCAGCAGAAAATACACACAATAGACATTTTCTGTTGTGTGAGTTCTGCATGCTACTGCTGACATGCATAACACACACACACAAACACACACACACACACGGCCACCAGTGTCCCAGCAGACGTACTCGCAAACTTTTGCTTAGACCTGAGGTTTATACTTGTTGTTTAAAATAGCTAGCGGCTATCTTTTCTCATAGGCCAACCTGGCACAATAAGCCACTATGCTGAGGCCAACCAGCTGAGCACATGATTATATCCGGTAGCAGAATATCGAATCAACCTATCAGATACCTTACACGATAGAGACACCATCCAATTGCATTTGTTAAACAGGTAAACTTGGCCACCAGAGGGAGATTCTACAATCTCCAACTTCAAGGTTTATTTTGTTAACCGTGCCTCGGTCATAGGTGCAGTGTGCAAATATACATTGCTTGATGCTTCCTTGACTAGGCTACTGATGTTACACAAAATTCAAAAGGAAAGTTTTTGCATATATGGGAAAATGCTACATTTTTGCTTACTCACATCCATGTGATTTTAGATATAAAACATGTAGGTGGATTATACGTTTATATTCTTAGCTACATCGTAAAAAAAAGTTAAAGAAGATAATGGTCTTGTCAAATTGTACTTGTATTTGACAAGACCATTTCATCCCTACTACTATTCCAAATTGGTGCTGCAGTATGCTAAGACAGTTCGCCTGAGAGTTCGTTTGAAGTTTGAGAGATACCACTGTAAGTTCAAACCCCATTTGGGGTCATTTACTTTTTAAGGAAATAACACTCCACTGCTGGTCTTCAAGTCAAATAACACATATGTGACGAAATAAATAATCATGCATAGAAAACAATGCAAGCCTATATTTAATATGTAATTTTATATAATTATTAGGCCCTATCATATCGTTCATATGTTTTTCTATAAGGCTGAGCCTTTTTCTATAAGCTCCTTATTAAATACAAAAATATTCTTAAACTTTATTTTAAGGTGTTGATTCCTTCTTCAACACACTAACAACATACATGTAATTCTACATTTCAAAAGGGGAAAAAAATACATCCATTGGAGATTCAAATCTATGCTGCAAGTTACAGCAATTTGGCGCTCTATACAAATCAAATCAAATCAAATAAATTTGTATTGGTCACATACACGTGTTTAGCAGATGTTATTGCGGGTGTAGCGAAATGCTTGTTCTTATAGCTCCGACAGTGCAATAATATCTAACAATAATATCTAACAATTTCTCAGCAATTATCAGTGACTAGTTTTCCATTTCTTAAAGTGACCAGTGATTTCTAGTCTGTGCCTTTAGGCAGCAGCCTCTAATGTGCTAGTGATGGCTATTTAACAGTCTGATGGCCTTGAGATAGAAGCTGTTTTTCAGCTTTGATGCACCGGTACAGACCTGGCCTTCTGGATGATATTGGGGTGAACTGGCAGTGGCTCGGATGGTTGATGTCCTTGACCTTTTTGGCCTTCCAGTGACCATGGGTGCTGTAGGTGTCCTGGAGGGCAGGTAGTTTGCCCCTGGTAATGCGTTGGGCAGACCGAACCACTCTCTGGAGAGCCCTGCGGTTGCGGGCGGTGCAGTTACCGTACCAGGCGGTGATACAGCCCAACATGATGCTCTCAATTGTGTATCTGTAAAGGTTTTTGAGGGTTTTAGATGCCAAGCCACATTTCTTTAGCCTCCTGAGATTGAAGAGGCTTCTTCACCACAATGTCTGTGTGGGTGGCCCATTTCAGTTTGTCAGTGATGTGTACGCCAAGGAACTTGAAGCTTTCCACTTTCTCCACTGTGATCTATTTGTGCAGTCATGTACCACTCATGATCTATACTGAACAAAAATATAAACGCAACATGTAAAGAGTTGGTCCAATGTTTCATGAGCTGAAAAAAATAATGATCACAGAAATGTTCCATACGCACAAAAAACTTTTTTCTCTCAAATTGTGTCCACAAATTTGTTTACTCCTTGTTAGTGAGCATTTCTCCTTTGCCAAGATAATCCATCCACCTGACAGGTGTGGCATATCAGGAAGCTGATTAAACAGCATGATAATTACACAATGAAAGGCCACTCTAAAATGTGCAGTTTTGTCACACAACACAATGCAACAGATGCCTCAAGTTTTGATCAACGTGTATGACAGCATTTTCCAGTTCCCGACAATATCTTTGCACAGCCATTGAAGAGGAGTGGGACAATATTCCACAGGCCACAATCAACAGCCTGCATGAGGCAAATGGTGGTCACACCCAATACCGACTGGTTTTCTGATCCACGCCCCTACTTTTTTATATCAACGACTTTAATTGTCTGATACAGAATCTGTTTCGGATATTTTTTATTTATTTTTCCTTTATTTTACTAGGCAAGTCAGTTAAGAACAAATTCTTATTTTCAATGACGGCCTAGGAACAGTGGGTTAACTGCCTTGTTCAGGGGCAGAACGACAGATTTTTACCTTGTCAGCTCAGGGATTCGATCCAGCAACCTTTCGGTTACGGGCCCAACACTCTAACCACTGGGCTACCTGCCGCCCCAATATATAATTATGTGCTCAGCTGGTCGTCCTCATCATAGTGGCTTATTGTGCCAGGTTTCCCTATGAGAAAAGATAGCAAATAGCCATTTTAGACCACAGGTCTAAACGTTGGATCTAAGCAAAAGCTTGCGAGTATGGCCCCTTGGCGTCTCTTCTAGAGGCTGAGAGCAGCGTGACTACCCTGGCTCCTGTCTGCTTAATAACCCATAGCACACAGCTACTGTCACGGACCATCATGCCTGGCTGACTGCTGACTGCTCATACATGTAGGAGGGAGGGAAGGAAGGAGGGAAGGAGAGGGAAGAGAGAGAGACAGAGAGGGCTACATGGTTCTCTATCATTATCATATTCACTCTTAGTTTAAAGGCCAAGTGTTTTCCTGTGTTTTATTTATATTTCCCCACATTGAGTTTGGAATAATACTGTGAAATTGTGAAAATTATTATAATGCCCTTTTAGTGTGAGCTGTTTGAAAAGACGGCCTAAAATGTCTGTTTAACTAAGCCTGTTTTTGTGGGTAAATCAATTAATAGACAAATAAGAACAGCTAGTTTTCAGTTTTCCCCACTCAGATCATTCCCAGACAGTCCTACCAACATTCTTGTTTGAGAAATTGTTCTTTGCTAAGCTATTTTTGTTTATTTTTGACCATTTTAATTGAAAACATCACAGTAAGGTACTTATTTTAATGAGCTCCACCCCCCAAACAAGACCAAATTTGGTTGGTCCGGACTGGACCTAATCTGAACCAATCATAGACATCTAAGATTGGAGATCAAAATACAGCACAGTAGAGTACAGCAGAGTACAGTATCAGTACAGAACAGCACAGCACAGCACAGCACAGCACAGAACAGTAGAGCAGAGTTCAGTACAGTACAGTACAGTACAGTACAGTACAGTACAGTACAGTACAGTAAAGTATAGTACAGTACCAAACAACACATTTCCACTGCACCTATCAATAACTGCATCTGACAATAAAAAATGTATAGTGTACTCAACTCTAGTAAACGTTTTAGTAATTTAGCAGGCGCCCTTATTCAGAGCGACTTATAGGAAGCTATTAGGGTTAAGTGCCTTGCTCAAGGGCACATTGACTGATTTTTTTCACTTTTCAGTTACTGGCCCAACGCTCTTAACCACTAAGCTACCTGCCGCCCCACTTTATTTTACTGTACTGTACTCTAGTGTGCTTTACTGTACTGCACTGTACTAGACAGATCTGAACCAATCATGGACATCTATGTTTGGGCCAAATCAATGACGGTTCTGGCCCAGACCAAAAATCAACATCTGTGGACGACGAACTTTGAAATTAAAGCTGGTCCAGACCGTGCCAAAAAACGACGTCTGTAGACGGACTGAGCAAATTTCAACTACTTTTCAACGTCTATGGACGTCCAGTGTCGGTCGGTGCCCAGTGGATAAGGATGCTGGTTACAGGAAATGGAAAGTGAGGGGTTTGGTAGGTGTCAGTAAGAGCAGGGAGAGATGACATTAATTGGAGAGAGAGAGAGAAGGAAGAGAGAAAGGCAGAGAGAGGGAGAGAGGTTTTCACACTTGCTTTGACCACCAGACGACAGAAAGAGAAAGAAAACAGTTATCAGTTTAATAAAGAAGGACTGTAGCAGTGGTTCGTGACTACTATGATTGACCATTGTAGCGAATTCAATTGCAGTAATTCCATTACCGATTTTTCTGCAGTTTTGCTACCAATTTGGTGACAGAAATTCAAATTTGAATCACTTAATAATAAACCAAATGGATATCAGTAAAAACACTGTAACTAATTGGTAGGTCTGCCTTTACTTGTTACTTCTGTGAACTTTCATTATCCTCCCTCCTCATGAGGGAGAGAAATTATAAATTATATTAAAGATATGAGGGTCGAACTTCAAGGCACAGGGCAATGTTTCTTATTCTTACACAAGCCTAATAATTTGGTTTGTGTGCTGGGTGCATAACGAGTCCTGAGACAGACAGGAGGAGAGATATTTAAACCACAGGACTCCTATTACAGACCTCGAGTTTCAGACTCAAAAACATCTTTCATAATGTAATTGTCTTGTCTTTTGAACTGCATTAAGGCACTCGCTTTCTGACACTTTCTGGGAAGCCTCTCTTCCTCTCTCCGTCTATGTGGTCTTTCTCTCCAATGAAGCCATCTAGGATGGATGGAGGGGTTGGAGGCGTGTGTCTGTAGGTGGCGTCTCTTAGTCTCCTGTTCTAGTATCATGTGATAAAGACTGACCACATGGAAGGTCTCTTACAATTTGAAGTGTGTGTGTGTGTATCTGTGCATTTGGGTGTGTTCGTGTCAGTGAGTTTCGTCGCCTGTATGTGTACAGTTCTCCTGCGGTGTGTGAGTGTGTTTAGTGCGTCACCCTGCTCTCTCTGTCCTAGGTGCCCAGTAGGATTGGGCATATGGTAACCCTGGGATACAGGCTGGACTTAATGACATTACTGCCACCACAAAAAAACTTCTGACGTCACTGGCCTCCTCCTCAGACTGAGGCAGAGAAACCAGAGCCCTGTAGGCATCCTTACCCTGCCACAGAGGAACTTGGGATGGAGGGAGGGATGGATAGGTAATTAGAGTGAGTGAGTGATGGTGGGAGGTAGAAAGAGGGAAATTTGCTAGTACTGTCAGCATAGCACAGCATGAAATTCACAACCAGGTCACCCGTAATACAAGTCAGTATTCAACGTCCATCCGTGTCTGAGGACTTCGGGAGATGATGTGGAAATAGGCCACTAGGGGCAACAGTGAGCGCTGTTACCTTCAAGTAGGTTCCAGTAGGTTGTTAGGGCAATGTGGACGAGGATGTTGGATGGGCGTAAGCATCTGCCTCTATTCCAGCAATAGAAAGTTGTTTTGGAGCTTTTTGTTTTAAGCGTATCCCAAAACCGTAACACTTATCTTAACCACTGCGAGTTAATTGCTAACCTTAAGATTTCTGAGTTAATGCCTACTTAACCAATTACATTTTATTACATTTGATCAAAAATATAATCTTTGTAATCCACAAATGTAATTATTTATCATGACAGGGCCATAAACAATGACAAGTAATGCTGCATACTCCAAGAAAGGTTAATATCTCACATTTCTGGTAAATGTTTTTATAAATTGCTGAGGTGTAGTCACTTTTGAGGACACAAGCTCAAGTACACAGTACAAATATGAAATATTACATTTTTTATATGATGTATTTCCTATTTAACAAAACAGTAGGAATAAGGCTTGAAATGACTTATCTACTTTGTAAATAAAGTATCATCAAATTATAAAACGACCAACTATACGATTTCACCTTCCTTATAACTGTAAAATATATTTGTATGTTTAGTGTTAGAGAAAATGTGCATATTTTCGAAAGGTCTCTCTTGATCAAAATGTATGCCCCCATTGCTCCTGAGTGGCACAGCGGTCTAATGCACTTCATCTCAGTGCTAGAGGTGTCACTACAAACCCTGGTTCAATTCCAGGCTGTATCACAATTCGGCCGTGATTGGGAGTCCCATAGGGCAGCACATAGTTGCCCGTCATTGTAAATAATAATTTGTTCTTAACTGACTTGCCTAGTTAAATAAATACAAAAATATATAAAAAAATCGCTGTGAATTTCTCACAGAGCTCTAGCTTGGTGTTAAGAACTTGCTTTTCATCTCATATTAATCTTATCTGTGTATGACAAACAGAAAGTGCCTTTTGTTCTAAATCTATGAATTATTTTTGATTAATGAGCAAATGATTTATAAGCAAAAATGTCTGTCAGAACCGTGCAGGTCCTCTGAACAGGGGGCTTTCCATCTATTAATGCCTTATTAAACACTTCTAAATTTGGCGTTTGCAACAACTTCTAAATGTTATGTTTGAGAAACATGGATGAACGTCTAATTCTGACTGTGAGAGCAGGTTGGAAATTCAGAGCTTAAAACATATGTGTGTATGTGTCTGCTCAAGAGTAGCACACACTTGAACACTTCTCATTGTCATCAATCATTGCTCTTCTGTTGCCCTGGTGATGACCTTTAAGAGAACCGGAGGCGGGGCAATTACTGTAATTTGTGCTTCAACGTTTTTATTAGCTATTGCTACTAAAAGCACTTTCTCTCCATCTCCCTCCTTTCCTCCCCCTCTCTCTACTTGTTCTCTCGTCCCTATCTACAGGCTGTTTCACTTACACACACAAACACACACACACACACACACACACACACACACACACACACACACACACACTCACTCACACATTGTGACAAACACTGTGACACACACACACACACACACACACACACACACACACACACACACACCAATAGTCAACTCTACACTTTATGAGCATCCAGAATGCATCACTTTATGTGTTGACTTCTCACAACGCTCTCTGCTCTGCTCTGTTTTCTCTCTCTCTCTTACCAGCCTGCATCCATCACTCCATTCTCTCCTTCATTACTACCCTCCCTCTGTTCTATGTGACTTACAGTTTTTTACAATCGTTATGACAGTTTTTTCAATACATTTAACAATTTTCCTAAACTCTTAACGCACCAACACACCTAAAACACACAATTGGCAAAACGGTTAATTTCATGCTCAAAATCACACATTGTAAACTAAACTCCAAAACTACTTTTCAAAATACAATAATTCACTAACACAATACACTATGTCTAACAAAACACTGCAAACATGTTTCAAAATCAACTAATTATGCAAAACACTAACACATGTTCTCTTCCAACAGGAACATTTAGTCAATCATAACACAATGACAAAAATAACACTAACATCATCTGAAATTACAGAAACTGCATTATGTTATGTGTCAGGTCGGCCCTTATACAATAGACAGTATATTGTATTGATCATAGATTGTGTTTTGCACTGTAGTTTCTTTTGAA